>CM039522.1:13773730-13864190 GCA_022433055.1 Begonia peltatifolia
AGAGAGAGAGAGAGCGCCTTCCATAGATGGGCGAAGATAAGAGGAGGATTTCCTGCAAAAAAATTATAACAAAATGAGCAATATATGAAGGAAGTGAGAAAAAATGTATAGATGGCAGGTTAATGAGGTAAAAGAAAAATTTTACCTTCTGCAGAGTATAACGTACACTTCTAAAATTTCTTTTTTCTTCCACAACTCCTCTGACAGTTTGCTCCCTATTTAAATGATGGGTTTCACAGAGAGAACCAAGTGTTGCCGACTTTCTGATCTTCAAGTCTAGCCAAAGATCTACAAAGGTTAGTTTGAATCTAACCTCAATTTTTGTTAGTTTTTCTTTTAGTTTCCATTGCTTTTGTTAGAATAGGATTTCGAGTCGAAACTTAAAATCTTTCGTTGTTTCTAGTCTACGCAAGTCGATCTTTGGTTTACGTAAGTAAGGTTTTAAATTGATTGATGGCAAAACTTGATAGAAATGTCAAATTCCAATGGTGAAAATGATTTGGATTGGTGCTTTGATCTCTCTATGATCAATCGTATTTGCCTTTCTTGAGGTCGATCGTGTATTAGATGGGTCGGCTAACTCAGGTCTAATCTACTACTTGAAGAGTTCAGTCAATCAAACCTTGTTATTAGGTGTTTGACCATATGTCGTGAGCAAGTTGACCACGTGATATCATCAATTTACCATGTGATTGGCATCAGGCCAACTGCTATCTTGTTGTCTGCTCAATCGCACCTAATTTTTTAGTTGACCAGAATGTTGTTCTGGTTGGCCACTCATTGGCCATTAGTGACTCCACAATGAATTTTAGTGAAAATTTGCTTCGTCACCAAAAGACTACAATATTGCGTTCGTTTGTCATGTCGTTTTTGTTTGGTTTCCTTTTACCAATAAGACCTAACCATTATCTCTAAGGTTTTTTTTTTTTTATAGGATATTGTATTATGTTTAGAAGAGTTTCTGGAGTTTCCATAGGATTGGTGTTAGGTCGATCGCTATATTCTCACGCATATTGTTCCAACAGGAGGAAGACCTCGTCGACATAAAGGTTTCTTTAATTATATGCATACATATGATGGTTTTCAAAATTCATTATTTGTGATAAATCAAATAGAAAATCTTGATATGTTATGTTTTATAGCATGTCAATTCTTATACTATATTCATGTTAGTTTTACACGTTTACTTTTAACATTTATGATATTTCGTTTGATATTCCGATTGTAATTTCAGGCTGTATTGGGCCTTTGATTTAGATCATTTATTTGATGTGTCTCTTCTATTGAGCTAGAAGGTGCTTGTTTGTTATGCGCTTTATGTATTGAGCCACTTTCAATACTGCGTCTGGGTGAAAATCCTACATCTAGCTAGGATGCTCATTTACGTTACAATTTGTCTCCTAATAGTCGCTTCTGATGCAAGACACGACTCTGGCTCAAGCCCATAACCCTATGATTTTTTAATATTTGCAATCTTTTAAATATTTATCTTATCTCTATTAGAATATTAAATTTTATTCGTTTCAACTTCTTATATAGATTTTATCTTTTTAAATATTTTTTTATATTTTATAAATTTATTTATTTTACTAGAGATTTGTTAGAAATTTTAAATCATTAATCAAACTTTATTTAAAGAGATATTGTGAATATTAGGGAGAGACTTTCAGCAACTAACAAATTATAGCTTGAAAATCATTCCTCTGTTATTATTTTATTTATTCTTTTCGATTTTAAAATAAAACTTTCACTACACTATATTAGTATCACAGCAAGAATTTCCACCTCAAATTAATAGTTGAAGACTATTCAAGTGGAAAATTAACAACCAATGATTATAGGTGGCTCGATTGGTTTAATCAATGTTTTGTTAGAATCCACCAACAACTTGTTGAGATCGAAAAATGCATTCTCAATCTCACATGGATGGTTACTATGTTTGTTGCTAATTACAGACGTGCACATGTGAAAAAATGATTGAAGATTTGAGACATTTGCTCCGACGATGATAAAATTAATGAAAATGACAGTTAATAGAACACATATTTTGATTAACAAAACCCATACAAATTTGCACAAGTTCAAATATTGAGATTTCATTAAACATTATGATTAAATTATCTGAGTTGTACCTTAGAGTGAATAAAATTTGAGTTAAAAGAAAAGAAATGCAATCAATTTGTTAACGTGGTTTGGTCAATCTTGCCTACGTCCGTGATTCAAGGTTTCTCTTTGAGGATTCGTTTCAATCTCAACTTCTCAAATTCACTTGATTGATCTTCCAGACGTTAATCAATACCTTACAAGACTCTTCCTTAGGGAGTCACCCTTAACACGATTACAAGTAACAATAGAATTGAAATATCTATGAATACAATTCTCACCCACTCTCAATGTGTACAATCTTAAATTGATGAAGTAGGAGAGGTGAGAGATCAGTTGAAGACAAGGATTCTCAAGTTATAATTTGGCAGCACTTCATGGCAATTTTCAGATTAGGTGATTTTGCATGAGGCTTCACTTTTCTATTTATAATGGTCTTAAAAAATCAAACAGTCTGGTCAACACATCATCTAGATCAGTCGATATTTTGTTGACGTTGTGTGTTATTTTTAAAGTTGTTCAACAACTAGATCGATACTTTGATTTCGCGGTCGACACTTTTATTATTCTTAACTTTGTTACTTGATAAGTGTCACCACTATGGGGGCCTGGTCATACTTCAAACTCTCTGGAATTTCTTATTTGTTCTTGCAGTCGACACTTCGTTTACTCGGTTGACACTTCATAGTTCTTTAGATTTCTCATTTGTTCTTGCGGTCAACACTTCGTTTGCCTAGTTGACACTTCAGTGCTCTCTACAATTTCTCATTTGTTCTTACGGTCGACACTTCTTGCATGCCAATCGATACTATTTGCAAATTCAATGCTTACATAGAACTTTCAACATCTTTTGCAAATTAATGACTATGGTCTATGTGTTTTACATTTAGAAAACAAAACTCAACACACTTGTTAGATAAACCAAATATTCTTCCCTAAAGAGTATTTTCAAACAACTCAATAAATCAATAAATCACTTTTAATACCACACAATAATTTAAAAGATAAACATCCATCACCAAAATACTTTCACATTAAGCTAACATAATAGACCTTGCACATCTTCAATTCATGTGATTCCATAAGCATTCATGAAATTAAAACCCTCAAATGTGATTATGTTCCCTTAAACACCTTAAACCTAATGTTCATAGCCTGTAGCATTGGAAGATGTTAAATCTAAGATTAAAAAGTAGATGTTTTTAAAACAACAAAACATTGATGAAGACAAACTTGGCGGAACAGAATTACAATTCTTTGAGCAATTTGAAAAATCAAACTTTATTATTTTGCGAATATTTATGAGAGACTTTATTTAGACTATGGCTATGTTCTAAAGAAAACGGTAAAAGTACTATCTTTATATAGCTACAATAGAACATGTAATGATGCTTTCGACACTCAATCTCACCAATGACTTGTGAAGCTTGTTTTTAAAATGGTAAAAAAATTTGGATTATAAGTCTATGCGTGCAGATTCATTAGCTCATATTTTTAACTGATAATAAAATCAGTTTCTCATGTAATTGGTACAGTGATACGACATTTACTAAGTTTAGCTGTGACCTCAAAAGACCACCATTTTTTGTAGGAAAGAATCATGGTAGCCAGGATCAAGACTACCATGATTCCTGCCCTTTTGTTCTGGTCTATATATAAATCATGGTAAGTGTTGCACTTTTTTTTTTCTCACACAGTGCTTCTTTGATTTTATATATTGCACTATCTCTATTTTTACATAACTATTACGTTGACTTCAACCCATCTCATCTAGGCAATGATTTTGAACTTTAGATTTAAGTTTTTCGCTGAGAATCACAAATAATATCTTGGGTCAGGATAAACAAGTCCTCCATAAAGATTAAGTCATTCAATTTGGTGTTTTTAACTTGGCCCATATTTGGGTCATGACATATTGTTAGTTTTAGAGCATCAATGTTACATGTCAAAAATTTGCAACAATGATTTCTTACCAAATTCAATCAAAATAAATTCCCCAATTTCAGCTAAATAAAAACCATAAATTGAATCCTAATTAGTAGCTCTAAATTACAAAAGATTTTCAATATTCACGCGTAAGGAAATTAATTCTAATAAGAAATCATTTCCTTCTATTAATCCAAATGTAAATCAGCAATTGATCTCCAATTAACGGCCTAAGGCAAGTAATCAGCCCTAATTAAGGTTGTCGCCAATTAAGGAAAGAGGAAGTTCTGAACCAAGGACTTCAACCGACTCAGCCCAATTAATAAGCTCAGTAAATTAGTCTGAAGTTGGTGACAGCTTAGTCCAGTCAAACCAGATCAGCAAGCCAAACCAAATCTCTTTAGTTGAACTGAACCGATCTGATCCAGTAAAACCAAAACCAAGCTCAATCCACTTGAGCCAAAACCGATCCAGACGAAACTCGAATCGTCTTTGATTGTCCAAATTGATCCGAACTTGAATCTAAGACCTTATCAATAAGAAATTTCTACCCACTTTCTTTTAGAAATTTTGTTAAAATTTAAGAGGGAATTTAACCACAATAATTTTAGGCATGAAAGATTATTTCAAGGCTTGGAAATATCATGAGAACCAAATTCTCCTTAAAATCCAAATAAATAAAGAAGCTAGGTTTTTAACATTTTGGTCATTAGCCATACATCACAAAACATATAGTTTAACTATTTTATTATGCAATTATGATCTTTTACTTGAACATGCATGTTTAGATATTGACATAAGAATGTAAAAAGATAAAAATAGTAGAACATAACGTATGTAAGTATAAATGTGTGAATATAATAGAATTGAAGGAAAACATGAGATGACTAATGAAAGATTGAATGCATTGTTATAAATATGACATGACTGATGAAACTTTATAATGGTAAGAAATCACTAATTTTCTAAAAATTTGAATTCACGGTAAGATTGAAAAATGAGTTTCATTCGGTATTTAACTTTATGCATAAAATTTGATAATGCCTGTTGTAAATTTTGTATTTAAATTCATATGCACATGTTTTTATTTACTGAGTTTATCTCGTAAATTAATTTAGTGATATAAGTGAATTTTTATCTGAAGAAAAATTAACGCTGATCGAGAATTTTTTAGAGACAAGTGAGCTTAAAATGTTCTTGATTCTGAAGAATAATTTAGAATTATGTTTCAATTTTATTGTCATTTAAAAAATATCTCATATTTATATGGATTTGAATAAAGTTCTGTTTGACTTTTTGTTTGAATAAATTATTGATTAGCATGTCAATGTTTTAAAAAATTGAATTTTTGGTATTTTAAATTTTAATAAATGAAATTTATTTGATGATTATCTATCATTAACTTTTTCTTAAAAGTATCTGATAAGTTGTTTTTAAGCTTCCCCTAATAAATAAATTTAATTATTTTATCAAACTTGATAATTTAGAATTTTATGACAATTTAATTTAATCTAATTTGTAAATCAATTTAGTAAAAATTTTAAGATTTTAAATTAGAAAAAAATATAAATAAATTTTGGGTCATTACAATTAATGTGACAATCGCCATTTAAAAATTTTTTAAAATCTTTTCGTTTTTGCATTGGTTGTTGAGAGGTGAGGGTATTTTTCTTAGGAGTGTACACAATTTGGTAGGGTTTTGAACTGAAATCGATACCGGAACTTACCCCACGGTTCATAGTTATTCAGAACTAGAACTGGAATTATAAGGTTCTAAGATCGTATTTTACGGTTCAGTTCTAATATGTTTACATAATTTTATAAAATATTTAAAATAAATAAATAAAATTGAAAAATAATTAATAAAATGGGAAAAATAATTGCAAACAACTATAACAATATATTCATCACATTACCAAGTAACCCATAACAAAATAAAACAAATAATACACCAACTATCAACTAAAGATCAATAAAATGGGAAAAATTTTACAAACAACTATAACAATATATTCAGCACATTACCAATTCTTCTTTATTCACCCGTAACAAAATAAAACAAATAATACACAAATTATTGACTAAATATTAGAACTCTAAGAAGGAATTAAACATATTTTCTAGGACATACTAAACATCATTTTGTCCTTCCAACTTCCAATTTGTAAACATCATTCCAAAAATTAATTTATCTAAAAATTCTAGATATCGTAATTTTGAAATATTGTTATAGTCAATTTAGAACTTTAATTCAAAATCAAAAATCAAAACCATCAATTTCAAACTATATCAAATCATCGATTTGTCATCTTTTAGAGATCTTTCATCTGCAGTGCAATTTGCAAAATCAAAATCTTGAAAACAACAATTACTAATAAAAACCTGTACAGTGAACTCTAACTATATATATAAAGAATCTTTAAACCTTCGTCAATAGTTTTGAGAGAACTAACTTGATCGTCATTGTAACGACCCATTTTTTCTTGTAAGATATTATCTGCTTTGGGTTGATTTGGGATTTGCCTATATTCGGGTTCTTCGAGATTTGCCCCGCAATCATTGCTCTCATGAATTTTTTTTTCAACGAGGACTTCCCAAGTGGTCACCCAACTTGGCACTACTCTCGTCCGAGCACTTTTAAGTTTGGAGTTCTGATGGGATCCAATGCAATTGTACTACAAAACACGTCTTTCTTTCTAGGGGAGGCATCATTTCCATATGTTTCATTTTCATCTTCCCCCGAGCGATGTGAGATTTTAGGTCGTCGTGATTCCTCCTCCCCTCCCCCCTCTGATATCATTTGTAACGATCTCTTTTTCTCAGTAAAATATTATTCTCTTTGGGTTAATCCGGGATTTGCTTATACTCGAACCCGAGATTTGTCTATACTCGAGTTCTCCTAGATTTGCCCCACAATCGTCACCCTCACGAGATTTTTTTTTTCGACGAGGACTTCTTAAGTGGTCACCTAACTTAGTAATGCTCTCGCCCGAACAGTCTTAATTTCGGAGTTCTGATGGGATCTAATGCAATTGTACTACAAAACGCGTTTTACTTTCTGAGAAAGACATCATTTACATATATTTCATTTCCATCTTCCCCCGAGCGATGTGGGATTGCGCCCGACCTCCCTTTCGGGTCGTCACAATCATCAATTGGTAGAGATATTTTAAAAGGATTAAATGATTTGAGCTAACTTTGATGGCATACTACAACTCAATATTTTGAGGCGATAGAGAACTGCAAAATATATCAAGAATATAACTACCACAACTAAAGGCAAATTATGATGTCATCATAGAAATCAGAATAATACTTATCGAAGTTTCGCTTCTCCCAAAATAATATGTTGGGACTCTCTGAAAAATTCTTTAATTTCTCAGACAAATATAAATCGATCTCTAACATATTATTTTCATCATCTACATCACAAGTATTGTCGTGCCCGTAAAACATAGAGTATCTCGCGCTAAGTTCTAATGCATGTGGTAAGGAACATAAGTTATGAAGGTGTATGATCTAGTCTAAATTATATGTACTTGTTAAGATGATTAACTAGAATTGAATCTCTCTATGATGCTATTGATAAACTAAATTCTAAGAGCGTCCTTTTAGGGTTGTTTGTTAATGAAAGAGTTAATTATATATTGTCTCTTAGTTATCGAGAAATTAATGAGAGATTAGATTATTAGAGCGTCTTGATAACTATAATCAATTTATTCAAGAAGATTAGAAATCTATTAATGTTTCAATGATCAGTTCACTAAATCAAAACTAAAATCACCTCTTGACTAGATAATCATTCTCTATTAAAATCTTATTTATCGTTTATTGATAATTTTCAATTATCAAAAATTTTAATTTTCTTATATTATAATTTTTATGTAAGTAAATCTATTTATTATTTCCGGTGGATTCGATTTTACTTACTAATCTACATATTTATATTTTTTTTAGCAAGAATTATTTTTGGTGTTTCCGACATGCATCAAAAATAGTCTATTTTTATTACATATCTCATTATAGTGGATGGTCTGCATTACACTACTCATTCTGTATAATTTCTTTGAATCAATTTTATAATTAGTTTACTTTTAAATAGTATGTTCACTCGTTGTTTCTAAATGAAAGTTAAATATAAAATTATTTTTTATTAATTTTAACAACCAACTCCCACCTAAAGAGTATAGTTAAAGATTTTTAGTTTTAGCTATTCATTTTCCTTCGTGAGATTTATTTTACTTTAATGTAAGTTTGTTCTTTATAATTATTCTCATTTTATTTATTTTAAAACAATATTTTGAGATCTTATTATTTTACATTATCTAAATGTTACTAATGGGCTTTTTAGTTTAGGTCTGACTTACAATTTGAATTTGAATCTAATGGACTTTAAAATTAAGGATCGGATGATTTGGTTTTTTTTAAGTCAAGTCGTTCCTTATTTTATCTCGGGTTTCATTTCAGACTTAACAATCAAGTTCAACAAAAATTTTCTGGTGCTACTAGTGAAAAAGTAATTTCAATAAGTAATAATATTTTATCTCGGGTCTCGTATTTGCAAAAAATCATATTCGCAACTCATGAGATTTCTTTTTCGAATTAAGAAAATGATTGTAACCAACTCAAACATAGAAGAGGCAAAAGAAGTGGTACCTTTTTGTGTCATAGTAGACAGTTTCTTCGGCAACAAGTCCTACTTGTTATTTTCACAAAACTCAATTATCCACAAAAGAATTTCGTAGAAATAACAAACTCTGAAAAAACTATTTACCGATAATGACGGGAATAAATGGTAATTTAAAAGACTAGCTTTATTATCTTTAGTTAGAGGATAAAACGTCTATTAATTAATTTAGTTGAAGTGGTAAAATGCTGTGTTAATTACAAAATGGATTATGTGTAAGTCGGACTAATTACACGATGATTGTAATTAACAAGAATTAATAATTTTCTAGATATTTTACATTCTTAGTGAGTTGAAACTGAGGATGTAGATTTTCAAATAATGTTAATTACAATAAATAAATAAAAATAAAAAATTATTTGAAGGGAAGGGGAAAAAAGAAAAAATATAAAAATAATAATGAAGCCCAAATATACATAATTCTAAACTTTTAAAATAAATCCCAATTTTTTAAAATAAATAATACGATGCTCCATGTGTTTTAATATTTGTAATATTTTTTACTCACGAAAGTTTTGGTAGGAAATCGATTGAAACGAATCTAAAATTTATTTTCTTTTTATTGAAAAGTTCTAAGACTTTTTTTTTTAATTTAATCTTCAAATTAATTAGGTTGTTTATAAATCTTTAGAACGATCAAAATTTATGTGGAAATGTATTAATATCCTAATTATATTTAATATGGTTGAATTAGAATATTAAGATTAATAAATCTTATAATTCATTTAATACACAAATATCATTTAACTAATTCATCCTCCTCAAGCAATCTTGTATAGTATGCAATGTATGAAGTCATTTTATCACTCTTGGGAGATCCTCCTTACCTATACTAATTATTAAATCATTCATATCTAGTGAGACTGAAACTTTCATGCAAATCTAACTCTCTCCTTTTCTCTTCTGTGTTTTAATAATTATTTCTAAAAGAGAAGAAATGAGACAAATTTTATATATCATGGATAGAGACGACAAATAAACAAACTGACGACACTGTAGCAGACTAGACTCAGGTCGTTTAACTTTAGAGCTTGCGTGACAGCTCGGGTTGAAATTATTTTTGTCTGATTCATTATGCTCGACTTGTTGCGCTCGTTAAATTCATTAGGCTTAGTTCATTTAACTTGCTAGGTTTGATTAACCAAATTTTTTAGGTTCGGTTCGACTCGGTTGGTTCTTTTGTCCCTTTAATTGAAAATAATTGATAATTAGATATTGTCAACCTAGTTAGTATGAGTATAAATATCTAATATTTATAATGATTTTGTATGATATTTTTTATTAGATCATCTCAAATATTTTTTCCTAAATACATGTCATTTTTTTATTAATAAAATAATTTTGTAAACTAAACAAATAACTATTATATTTTGACACTATAATGATAAACAATTATTATAATATTAATAATTAAATTTTTAAAAAATATATATATTACATTTATATAAATTAAAACATTTATATGTGTTTGATTAATTAGGCTCGGCTTATTTGGTCAACTCGTCTCAACTCATTTAACATTGATTCGCGAGCCAATTTGGCTCTTTGGGTTCATTATACTCCATTTGTTTAACTAGCCAGACTTGGTAAGCTAAATTTTTTCAAACTCGGCTTGGCTCGGCTCAGTTTAGCTCAGCCAGCTCGTTTGTCATCTCTAGCATGAAATTTTTTTATAGGGTTGATTATTAAAAATAAATATATTTTAGCTGTTGTTAGATCTATAGAGTAGAAACCTACATTTTCTGATTATTTGGGGTAGATTCTACTGATTTATTAAATTTTGCAAGGAAAAAGAAACCCTAACGTGCATGGGAGAATTAAATGAAGAAATTTAAAAAGTTGTCTAAAGCTAGGAGTTACTCATCTAGAGACTTGTACTTGAAGAAAGCAAGCAAAAAGAGGAAAGTTAAGTTAAAGGCATGCGCTAGAGTTTATAGAAAGCTTCTAAATTAGAATAAAGTTGATTTGGGAACTTGAGAAATTGGGAGATGGCCTAAATCATGCTCTGTGCTTCAGTATTAAATATGCTATAATTCGACAAGCAATTTAGTGAATCATTAATTAGAGTCTTTAATTTAGCATAAGATTTAATTACTATCGGAGAACAACCAAGGAAACGAGGACACTACAAGCTCCAGAGATTAACAACCAAGAGCTCTCTCTTTACTGTCTCTGCTCCCAAACTGATCTTGATCACTATATTACCAATAACGGGTCTTGATCACTATATTGCTTATTATGACGGCGTGTACTTGCACTTGAACATAATTATCGCATTGTCGTCGGAGAATAATTTATATATTTGTTTTTTTATAAAATCATTGATATTTCTATGCTTTGGTCTATCACTAAAACTATGGTATTTATTACATGTATGTGACACTGCATGGGCATTAGATACGACGAGCCAAAATTGAAGCCCCTTGACCTTGAAATCGAACCGTCCTTCGAACGAGAATATGACTGCTACAACAAAATCTAGGTCAAATGCAACATTTTATAAACCAAAACAAATAGTTTGTTCCATGACTACGCTGTTCCAAGAACACAAATATTTCATTTTAGGATAGTATGATCTATTATCCAAGCTAGAAACTTCCAATTCAAACAAATTATGTTTCAGATGCTACAGCAAACGGAATGATCTTAGGAAAAAATTATGATGAAGCTTATGACATTTTAGAGACGATGTCAAAAAATCACTACGGCTGGGCTATTGAAAGATCAACAACTCGAAACTTTGTCGGAATACACGAAGTTGATGTGTTATCATCATTCCAATCTCAAATTTCATCATTAGCAAACATGGTCAAAATTTGCAAACTAGACCCCGAAATGTTGTAGTAATTTGGCAATGTATATCGTGGAGGGGAGCATTCCTTGGAGGGCACATGCTGGAAATATAATCAGAATTAGAATTTCAACAGAAACAACAACACCTACTCAAATACTTACAATCAACACTGCAGACAACATCCAAATTTCAGTTGGAGTTCTCAAAACCAAACTCAAACCCCACCTAGTTTTGGGCAGCATAACAACCCTCAACGCCTAGATTCATCTTTAGAAAAGCTTCATGGAGGAAACAAGAACCCCAATCCAAAGTCAAGGTGCATTGTTGCGAAACTTGGAAAACCAATTTAGACAGTTTGCAAGTGCATCAAACAACAAACCTCAAGGTACCCTCGCAAGCCACATTGAAAATCCACGACCTGAAAATAAGGAGCATTGCAAAACTATCACCTTGAGGAATGTGAATGTTATTGAGACCATTGAGGCACATAACAGACCATAGAAGGACGCTTCAAAAGCAACGGAAGAACAACCCACAGAAAAGACAGTGAAAGAAGAGGCAACATAGTTAAAAGGTTCATAGATGTTTCAAAGCTTGGGTTCAAAATCAACCTGGAACCGTGAACCGGACTGGAAGCGATTGACTCGCTCTGGATCGATTCGCTTTCAAATTTTAAAGAACCAAAATTCGGTTTTATTTTTTGAGAACCAAGTTGATCGATTCAGTTTTTGATTTGATAGCACAAAACTGATAATAACCGAGTTGGCCGATAACTTTTGAGATTTGAAAACTTGTTTCCTACTCGTAAGAAATCCAAGCAATTTTTTTTTAAAGAAAAAAACTCGATGGGCTTGCAATAAAAAGTATTTTTTTGTTCTCCACTTGTGTGAAAAATATATATTTTGAACAGAATTGCCATTATGCAATGAAATTTTTACTTAAACAAGAAATCGATAATTCCTCCATTGATTTTTATAATATTATTTTCCATTTAAAGTTACGTTTTGTTAAATTTATATTGGTAAATTTAATTTTATATAAATATAAAAATTAAAAAATATATATATTATTTTATATAATGAGTAGAGCCGGAACAGAATTTTGGTTCGGTTTCTATCATAAAAATAGCGGTTTCAATTTTAAAAGTACCAGAACCGATATAAATTTGTTCGGTTCTATGTAAAATCGAACCAAACTGAACCATGAACACCCTTATTTAAAGCAGGGGCACATTAATGTCTCACTATTTCATTTGCAGCTTTTGAACAAATGCCAAGTTCCATCAAGTTTATGAAAGTCATATTATCAAAAAGGAGGATGTTGAGTGAATTCAACGTTGTTGCTATAATTGAGGAAAAGCCGCTCATATTAAAATAAGTTCCCGCCAAAATTAAAAAACCGAGGCAACTTCACCATACCATGCAACATTAACAATAGTATTTTGGCAATATTTTGTCAGTATTTAAACAACTTAATAGAGAAAGAATGACTATTTGAAAACCAGTCAGTGGCATGTCGATCGTAATAAAAAAAATACTCTAGCTAGGTTTAAGGATTCAAATCTAATGACACGTACTCATCGTCATAATATATGTCTCGTGTACAAGCAAAACATTTTTCATGCAGTAGAAGTTGCGTGACTAACAAATGGTCCGGTCTTCATTACTATTTTTCATGCAGTAGAAGGTGCGTGACTAACAAATGGTCCGGTCTTCATTACTATGTTAATACTCATGTAAAAAGGTAGTGTGACGAACAAGAGCAATAATCTATGTAGAAAAAAAGAGAGAGAAATATCTCCTTGCTTTAAAAAAGTGTTCTAAAATTGTTTCCTTAATCCTTTTTAATTCGGCTAATTTGACGTGGTTGAGAGAAGTTTGTAAAGGTATCTCATTAAACTACGATTTTAGAGCTCGAATTTTTATATTCTATTTGAAAATCCTAGAGCAGTTTGTACACGGTTAGCGCACACATGAATATAAGAATCGTTTGGAGTGCAAATTTTTAGTGCCTAGATCCGATTTTTGATCAATTTTATTCTTGAAATTTGATTGAAAGATTAGGATAGTTGTGTTATAAAGAATGGAAATTGAGGTGGTAGGGGGAAAGAAAATGGAAAATAAATATAGGGCTTTTGTTGAATTGTTTGCACCTTGAGGATAAGCAATAACTTAAGTTTAGAAATGTGTACATATTTGAGTATTAAAAATAAATCTATTTTAGCTGCTTTTAAAGAAAATAATAATAATAATAATAATTTTTTTTTTTTTTTGGCAGCAATGAAGAATTCACAGTAAAAAGCAATATTTTGTAAATTTTAATTAATTTTCTATATTTTTTAATTATTTAAGGTAAATTCTATTGATTTGCATTGTTTGTTATGAATTAAATTTTTTAGATTAAGAGGATAAAGTTCGAAACTTTATTATAAATATTTCCGTTACTAGTTTGATATGTTTTTTGTCAATTAATTTATTTAATATTGTGCTTCTTCTTATGATAAAAGAGTAATTGTCTGAATTTTAAATTATTTTTCATATGTACCGAATGATAACTTCGAGTTAAACTCTTATTGAATAGGTGATTTTATAATTTGTTCTTTGTGAATACGCTGTTCGATCTTTGATTACTGTATTATTTGTTACAATAGTATACACTCGAACATAATTTACTCAACATGAACCACCCGTGTCACTTCTACGATTCGATTTTTGATGGGTAGTACTAAAATATCGAACTGAACTGAACCGAACCACCCAATCAGAACCTAATATTGACGAAGATATGTGACTTAAATGTGTTGACAAATAATGGACGTTCTCATCCAAAGGCCCCACCCAACCAGATTTGATCCTCTTTTTCATCGAGACATCAGTCCTCCCCTCAATTACCAATCCAATAAATTCAGTGAGATGAACTTAAGATAAGCAATTTAGGCATAAATTTCCCATACTGGCAAGTATAAAACTAGAGAGAGAAACATATATTTTGTCAAATTTGATTTTAAAAGAAAAATGTAATATATAGAGAAGATTAAACTGGTTTCAGTTTTGCTAGTTTGACTCAGAAAATCATGGTTACCAATTCCTGCCGTGCGAACCACCTCCACTGCCCATGCCGGCTTTGTTCTTCGCATAAAATGTGTTCTTCGGTTTCGGTATTTCATGGATGCTCATCACTTGGATAGTTCTTTGCTTTTTAGCTTCAAAACACAAAACAAGGAAGCCAGGAAGTGTTATTATTTAATCCAGCAGCGACTCTACTGTTGAGAAAAATTAATGGTCAAACCATTTTCAGCTTCTTTGTAGTTTGCTTGAAGCCTCCTTCTAGCTGAATCCAATCTCTCTGAATCAAAATTGCTTTCTTTCTCCTGGCACTGTCTCTGCAAATTAGTTAGTGCTAGAAATCAAACAGTAATCGAAAAAAGAAAATTCGATCTGAGATACCAGATTTAACTAAAAAAATTATTTCGAGAAAAGACCAAAAAATAAATTTATTGTGAAGATCAAAATACATCTGTAAATTTTGAGATTTTATCTTATAAGAATTTATAAAGAAAACAGAATTCTAATGAGATTTCCAACGTAAAGCTAACGACTTAACCCAAATATAATTTGAGTCACATCAAAATCTAACAGTAAAAAATTACGGCAAAACTTCCTTGAAAGACCAAACAGTTAATCTTAATTTTGGAGAAAACAATTTTTCTAACTGTTTCTCTGTATTTTTTTGGATAAATTAAAAAAAAACAGTTTTCAAAATGATTCCCAAACATCCTTAACTATTCATCGAACAGAGTTTTTGTTTAAGAAAAGATATCAGACAATGTTCAAAAGCTCAAGCAATGAATGCCGTTCGGACTAATTGTTTACGTTTTTGCCGAAGAAAAGATGTTTGAGAAACTCTAAACCATATTTTCAAGAAATCAATGACTTTTTCTTTTTGGTACCATACATTTTGAGGAGCTGAACTAGCAGGAACGGATTGCACCGATTTCCGCGGCACTTCTCTTTGTTGAACTGCCTTTGGCTTCGGCTTTGGCTTCGGCTCGGGTTCTGAATTATTTCTGTCCGAACCAGAGCTTCCATCTACAATACGAAACGAAAATGAATCAATCAAAAAATCAAACAAACAACCCAATCGAATCGAACATTATCAAGTTGAGATTGGAATTAGATTCTGATTCTACACTCACTGTGTGGATTAGGAGAGTATGCAAAATCAGGAACCTATTAACAATAAACAGAACAAAATATCAGAGAAAGAAAAGAACGATTTTCAAATCTTTCTCGGAAAAATAGCAAGATTTTCATCCACCTGATGAAGACCATTACGAGGAATTTTCCACTGAGGCGATTCGTCTTCATCGGCTGGAAATAACATCACTCGGAAAACATTAATTTCTCAGAAAATTACAGAAGTTAAAAACAATTGTGCTGATGATGTTGCTACCTATTAGTGTGGCTGTATTCTGCTCTCCCGGCCGATTGACCCTCACCCATTCATCCACTATATCCTTCCATTTCCTGAGAAACAAACAGAAGTTCAAGACCAGCCCGGCTTCAAACTTGCGTTCACCAATCAAAAAAACATTAGATATCGTTTTTCGATTACCGGACAAGATGCTTCACTAATTTCCGAACAGTATTCGATGAATGTTTTCTCAATTGATTCACGTGTCTTCCAATATCAGTTTCCTTCGGAAGAAAATCAGGTTGAAACAAGAACTTAATAATTGAAATTTGAAGAAAATGAGAAGGTGATTGAACAAGAAATTCAAATTACTTTGAGAGCTTGGAATGTTATATCCATGTCTGCCAAGCTTTGGAGCAAATCAACCAGGCCATCTTCAGACTGAGACAAAATTCAAAACAAGAATATGAAATCTGATAAAAGACACAACAATGAACAGAGAAAAATGAGAGAAGAAAAAACCTGGTGAGGAATTTCAAGCTGTTCCTTGATATCTAAGATCTTCTTCTGCTCATCATCAAACAATCCTCCGTACGGATCCAATCCGTCGTCCCCGTCCATGGAATGCGGAGTGGAGGGGGAACTTTCCTTCAGCCCACTGCGGCTCTCGTTCACTACCCGAACCATATTTTCGCCATTCGACCTCCCGTGGCGGTGGAGATTTGGAGCCGAAGTCAAAGCGAACAGCCGCTCAACAATTCCATCTCTGCGCTGTTTCAAAAGGGTTCCGTAATCAATTGACGCTGCCTCCATAGCCGTATCAATCAGAGTCCAGACGTCAACTCCAGCAGTGTCCATTATCGTTCGGAAATCATCTATATCCATTAGAACCACTATGCGAAGTCTGATCGCTCAAATTTCAGAAATACGATCTGAAAAGACTTTGAATACTCGATAATCGGAACTACAAGGCTGGATCTAGGGAGTTAAGTATATAAATGGAAATGAAAGAGAAACCACTACTACCCAAATAATCCATCATCCAAACAAAATTCAGAGAGAAATGGAGAATCAGAGAAACAACAGCGGATGGGTTCGATTACTTTCAAGAATCCACGCTGGGAGCTGATTATAGAGCTTCCGATGAGCTTTATAACACTCTTCTTCTTCGGATTATAAAACGACTCTGTGGAGTTTCTTTCTTCTCTAGCTCTCTCTATCTTCTGTAAACTTTTCTGGGTTTGTTTCAGTTAATGCAGTGAAAAGTGAGGGAAGAAGAAGGCATCAGCAATTTGCACATACCCTTTTTGCCATGAGATCTTAATGCTTCCCATGGTTTGGTGGTCTGTCTTTGACATTTTGTTTGTTGTGGTTCTGCTGTTCTGGTGAGCGTTGATAGCAGCGCAGTGAGAGAAAGAACCGTAGGAAAGAGAGAGATTGTCCGTAGTATCTATAGATATTCGATTCCTACTTTGTTCAGCGACCAATAGAGTGGCGTTTACTGGATGGCATCCACTGACAAGTAAGAAAATCTCTCTCTCTCTCCTCTCTCTCTCTCTCTCATTCGGTAATACTCTAATATTATTTTTAGGGTTAAATGCTCGGTCAAAATTAAATCCTCAAATTCATTTATCTTAAAAAAAAAAAATTTTAAGTAAAAAACTTTCTGATAACAAATCGATAACCCTCCATTCTATCGAAGAGTCTCCACCCTCTAAAACACCCTTCTTTACGTGCAGGTAACTAGCACGTGCGCGCCTCATAGTCTTTATCCTTCAATATTAATTTTAAAAATAAATACCAAACAGTATTTAATTTAATTAAAATTTTTACGACATATTTTTCATGTCATGAAAAGATAATTTAAAATATTTTTATAATTTTTTAATAATTGTACAATTTATTATAATTTTATTTTATTATTATATAAAATAGTTATAATAAATCGTAAAAATTTTACAAAATCATGAAATTTTTTATATTATCTTCTTGTGATGTGAAAAACATGTGATAAAAATTTCAAGTAAATTGAATATCATTTAGTATTTATTTTTAAAATTAATTTTAGTTACTTTTCACTTTATAAATTAATTTTAAATAAATAACAAATAATATTTAATTTATTTGAAATTTTTACCAAATAATTTTCACACTACGAGAAGATAATATGAAATTTTTTTTTATTTTTTAATATTTTTACGATTTATTATAACTATTTTATAAAATAATTAAATAAAATTACAATAAATCATACAAGTGTTATAAAATTATAAAAATTTTCAAATTATCTTTTCGTAACGTGAGAAACATGTAATAAAAATTTTAATTAAATTAAATATTGTTTGATATTTGTTTTTAAAATTAATATTAGAGGATGAAGACTACCAGGCGCACACGCGCTGTTCACGTGCGTGCGGGGGTGTTTTGGATGGTGGAGACCCCCTTGATAAAACGGGAGACCGTTTTTCAAAAAGGGTCCCCCATTCTATGTGTAAAATTTAGAACAGGAAATTATGGGTTTGACGCCAGAAGTTTTTTTGCTTGGTTTTTGATAGTTTAAGATTTTTTTAAAATATATGTACTTTAAAAATTTTGTCTAATTTTGACTACAGTGCAAGAGTTAAAATGTATTTAACCTTATTTTTAATTAGAAAATTTATTAATTATACTCATCTTTCTGCTTGATTTTCAATTTAAATTTTAACGTTAAATATATTTTCTAATTTATATTATAATTTTTATTTTTTAACAGAGTGCCAATAAAAATTGAAACATTTATGATTAATTATAAATAATTAATAAAAAATATTAATTATATCAATTAATAAATTATTACCATAGAATTTAGTCAACTTAATAACATACACTAAGTTAAAAGCGTTTATATCTCTTTCAAGTTTAATTTTAGTGGGCCTCAAGCCCAAATATTTTCATACTTGATTTTCAACTTAAATTTCAATTAATTAAATTAATCAACCTAAATGTTTTGGTAAACTAAATTGTGGGAGTTCAAATATGAGTTAAATCATCTACAACCCTTTTGTACGTGCCAGAGTCTGTGTAGTATTATCAATGAATATGAGTTGGGTTTTTCTACATGGGAAAGGGTAACTTTATTAATTGGCACAAATTTAAATACATGAATATCATGAAATCTTCGTAATTTATTTAAATACATAAATATCATTTACTTACATTTATTATTATTTAACTTATATAATTCTACTTTATAAGCCAAATTAAATAGTGATATAATTTAATAATCAACCTAGTGCATAAATCCTCGAGTACTTTGAATTAAAATTTTGTCAAACTATATTTCTAATTTAACACGTAGTAATTCATAATTTTTAATCTAATAAAAATCTCAAAGCAAGATAGACGAGTGATCTCAACTTTTTAGACATATTAAAATCATTAATACATCCTCAAGAATACAAAAGGTAATAAACTAACTACCTACTAAAATTAAAATAACAATTTGTGCCAATTATCCGTCTAACACTACTTGATCATTAGTCACCTTGTGTGTACGTTTGCTGTCATCTAGAAGAATCTCGACCAGCTATAAATGATCTTTAATATCCATATCATAATAAACAAAGTTTTTCGAAAAAAAACCTACTAGTGGAAGAAGACCTCTTAAGGATAAGAGACTTAGAGATAAAGAGAGAGTCAATGTTAAAATTCACCTACATCACAAAACTACAAATAAAATAATCTCGGCAAGCAAAATACATGCTTATATGAATTAATTGCGTATGTTTTCAAGTTCCATACTTTAAAAATTACTCGTTGGTTGAAAAGTTTGAGATTCAGATGGTCTGCGGACTCGTATAATCTTATTCACCCAAACACTCTATCTTATTATTAATGTATAATTTGTATTGATGAGTCAACCTTAAAATACACATATTATACTTAGTATAATTATTTTTGTTTAACACACTTTTAAAAAAATGTAGTGACTTGGCTAAGTTTGGTTTGAATGATTTGGATCCAAAACTCTCGCTTGAGCGTCAAATTTTGAGTTGAGCTACCTTGTGGGATTCATTAAGTCCAAATTATAAGTTGGGTTCATTGCTATAGAAGATTAGAACTTGAGCTAGATTTCAAGTTGTGCTTGATAATTGGGCTAAGATAGACAACTGTTCTTCCGAGTCACACGCTTCTTCCTTCTCAATTTTGTTATGTTGTCCTGTACACACTAAGAGTAAACTCTGGCATCAAAGTGATGGAGGGCAAGTAGGGCTGGCAATGGGTTCAGTTTGAATCGAGAAATTGAATTGAGTTGAACGTTTAAGTTGGATTCAGTTTGATTTGAATTTTGAGCAAATCTATTGTGGATCCGAACCAAACTAAAGGGAAATTTCAGTTGGATTCTTTCTTTAAAAAACAAATCAAAACCGAATTAAACCAAATTATATATATACACTATATGAATTACAAATTACTTTACTAATCAGATAAAATCGAATCAAAATTGAGTTAAAACTAGATAAACTGAATCAGAACCAAATTTAAATCAAAATAATCAAAAACCTAAACGAAATCAAGAAAATCTAAAAAATTGGTTTTGTTTGAGTTCGGTTTAAATTTAGATGGAACCAACCGAATCAGGATGATTCCACCCTTACTCATCAGAGTTGGGTTAGTTTTACTAGATGGCTGGCTCATATGAGTTCAACGTCGTGTGGTTGGTTGTCACGGGTTCGATCAACTCTTTCTTTGTGTCCGACAAAAGGGAAGACATAACAACTCTAAAAGAGAGAAAGTCAAAGAGGATGATTCCTATCCTTTCTAATGTTTTTGAATTTAGATTTGATTTTGGTTTGTTTGGGTTTTCAATTGAGCCTAATCTACCATAATTATCTTTTAATTCTATCAATCATTGATTTTGAGATTTTTTTTGAAAGATGACAAGTGTTGTAAAATAATAATTGTTTGAAACAATTATTATACTGCCGCTGTAAAACGTGAATAGTACTGATTAGTATAATTCATAAGAATCCAAGAAAGGCTAGAGAGTCACAAACAATCCACTTAAATTTCAGTATTCTTAGACAGAACTTACTTACACAGTACAATTACTCTACTAACCAAGCAGTATGAGGAATGATAGCTGATGCGATCCGAAAAATACCAGTAATAATTTTTCACACCGTAATATTATAACTGCCAAAAAGTAAGAAAAATAATGTCTAAAACGAACACCAAGAATTTTCGTGAAAACCCAAATAGGGAAAAAAATCATGGAGACCGAGTACAAAAAGATCTCACTATGAAAAATAGGATTTTACGATATTTTTCTAGAAACCGAATAATCTAGAAAATATTCACTAAGAGAAATTCGCCACTCTTAGAACTCACAATGTGCACAAAAGCACCTCACCTATTTTTCTCTCACACTCTTTCTTTTCTCTCCCTCTAAAAACCTCACTATTTCTTTACTCTTCTTATAGAAGATTTCTCTTTTCTCTTTTCTTCGGATGCATATTTTACATTTGCTGAAGTCTCTATTTATAGAGACTTAATCACACACCTTTCTTAAAAGAAGGTGTGCAGCAGTAGCAATTGAAGACTTGAACACTTGAAAGTCTTCAATTGCTGGCACCAACCTATTGAAAATGGGTTCTCTCATTAAAGGAGGAACCCTACAAATCTCCCATCGACTTATGATGAAGAATCTTCCAATAAGCCCGCTCTTCGCCTTCGTGAACATATCTGAAACGTTATCACTAGTGTGCACTTTCGCCAAGTGCAACTATTTTGTTTCCAGTAAGTCTCGAATCCAATGATACCTCACATCAATATGCTTGGATCTCGAATGAAATGACGAAGTTTTGGAGAGATGGATAATGCTCTAACTATCACTGAATACAACATACTTCTCTTTGTGGAAGACCAATTCTTCAAGGAATCTCCTCATCCACAAAACCTCCTTGCAACCATTAGTAATTGTAATGTACTCGGCTTTTGTGGTGGACAACGTACCGCTCTTGCAACTTTGATTGCCAAAACATGGTTGCCCTTGAAAACGTCATCAAGAATCCTAAAATGGATTTCCTGAAATCAACGTCACCGGCTATATCTGAATCGTTATAACCAAGTAGCGTAGGATCACCGCTACTGAAACACAAACACAACTTGGAAGTAACTCGGAGATATCTGAATATCCACTTCACCGCTTCCCAGTGTTCTTCGCCAAGATTGGAGAGAAAATAGCTAACTACTCCAACTAAATGAGCAATATCGGGTCGAGTGCACACCATGACGTATCTCAAACTGTCAACTACAGACGAATAAGAAACTCGACTCATTTTTGTCTTGTTTTTCTCACTTATAGGACATTGCTTCGAATTTAGCTTGAAGTGACCTGCAAGTGGAGAACACATAACTTTGGTTTTTCTAATGTTGAACCTTTCAAGTATTTTCTTGGTGTAGTCTTCCTGAGACAACCACAGTTTCTCATTTTTCCTATCACAAGAGTTCTTCATACCAAGTATCTTTTTAGCCGCACTCAAGTCTTTCATAGTAAAAGACTTGCTTATCTCTCTCTTGAGCTTAGCAATCTTGCTGGTGTCACGACCCATGATCAACATATCATCAACATACAAGAGGAGAATAATGAAGTCATCCTCAGAGTGCCTCTTGATGAACACACAATGATCCGATGATTTCTGGTTGTACTCGTGACTCACCATGAAAGATTCAAACTTTTTGTACCACTATTGTGGAGCTTGTTTGAGGTCATACAAGCTCTTCTTCAACTTGCACACAAGTTGATCTTTTCCTCTGACTTTGAATCCCTCAGGCTGCTCTATGTAAATTTCTTTCTCTAAATCACCATGAAGAAATGCAGTTTTCACATCAAGTTGCTCGATCTCTAGGTTCAACTGTGCTGCTAAACCAACAGCAACTTGGATCAAGAACATCTTCACCATTGGTGAGAATACTTCTTCAAAGTCGATTCCCTTTTTTTGATCGTATCTCTTCACAACCAACCAAACTTTGTATCTTGAATGTGAGTTTGCATTGGTCTTCAATCTATAAACCTATATGTTCTTGAGAGCTCTCTTTTCCTGTGTAACTTCACCAAGTCATAAGTGTGGTTTTCGTTAATAGATTGCATCTCTTCTTCCATGACTTTCAACCATTCTTTCTTCTCATCAATGGAAGTTACCTCTTGGTAAGTATCTGGCTCTTCGGCATCTGTGATCATCACATACTCATTCGAAGTGTATCTCGTCGAAGGGAGTATCTCTCTAGTGGATCTTCGCAAAGGAGGTTTATCTGACAATTCTTGAACCTCTTCTTTGACTTGCTCAATCGGTTCAACATTATCACCGTGGGGACCTCACCATTAGCGGGATCAGTATCATGTTGTGGTTCTGCTCCCCCTTGATTGAAATGCTTTACAGGTGTAGAGATTTGATCCAAATCAATCGGATCATCACTGCACTTCTCTACGATTTTTGCCTTATTGATGTCTTTGATGCCTTGATCTTTTACGAACACTGCATCTCTGCTTCTAACTAGTTTCTTTTGCACCGAATTGTAGAACTTGTAGCCAAACTCATCAATACCATAGCCAATGAACAGACACAGCATCGTCTTCACATCGAACTTCAACCGCTCATCTTTCGGAATGTGAACAAAGGTCTTACACCCAAACACGCGCAAATGACTGTAAGAAACTTCTTTTCTTGACCGCATCTTGTCTAGAACTTCGAAGTCCAGTGGAACACTCAGCGTAAGATTCAAAATATGAACCACTGTACAAAGTCTTCACCCCAAAAGGATCTCGGTAACTGTGATTGTGAAATCAAACATCTCACTCTCTCAACTAGTGTTCTGTTCATTCTCTCAACTAACCTGTTCAACTGAAGAGTTTTCAGAGGTGTCTTTTGATGCCGAATACCCTGTTCTCTATAATATTCATCAAAATGATCGTAGTACTCACCCTTATTATCTGTCCAAATGCACTTGAGCTTCACACTTGTTTTTCTTTCCACTCGAGCATGAAACTGCTTAAAGACACCTAGCACTTGATCTTTTGACTACAACATATACACTCAAATCTTCCTTGAATGATCGTCGATGAAAGTCACAAAGTACAGTGCACCACCAAATGTTCTTGTCTTCATCGGACCACACACATCAGAGTACACCATGTCTAGTATACCCGGTTTCTGAGAGTGTGGAGCTCTCTTGAAGGCAACTCGAGTTTGTTTGTCTGCTAAACAATAAACACACCGCTTTAGATAGCCCTCTTTCATTCCTGTTCATGGATAGAATTATCAATCCTTTCTCGCTCATATGGCTAAGCCGGTTGTGCTAAAAATCTATCATGCCTTCATGGTCCACCTTATGGACTGTGAAATCCACGATCTTCGCATGTATCACATACAATGAAGAACATTTTTCTCCTTTAGCCACTATCAATGAGCCTTTGGTGAGTCTCCATTTTTCATTACGAAAAGTGTTGTAAAACCCTTCGTCATCGAGCTTTCCAATTGAGATCAAATTCGTACGGATGTCAGGGATCTGCTTTACACCTCTCAAAAACAAGGTGTTGCCATTGTCAGTCTTCAAATGCACGTCTCCCATACCAATGGCTTTTGTAACGCCATCATTTCTCATCCTTACACTTCCAAAGTCACCGAAAGTGTAGGATGTGAAGAAATTCCTCAGCAAAGTAGCATGTATCGAAGCGGCACTATCGATCACCCAACTCGTATCTTAGGAGGCGGGATTGACGACGTCTCCGTTGTACACAATAAAGAGCTCCTCGGTGGTCGTGGCCACCTTCTCGCCTGTTTCACCATTTTCGATTTTTATTTCTTTTCCCTTGGTATTTGAATTTTCTCGAAGAAACTTTTGACAAAATTTCTTGATGTGAACCTTCATGCCACAATAATGACACTCAAAGTTGGTGTATTTTCTCGACTTGCTTTGACTTCGATTTTTGTTGCTTGGACATTTGCTTTAACTCCTCCCCCTGTTTTCGGTGACCAAAACATCTAACTCTGAAAAAGAACTTGTTGACTTTCTTTTTATCTCTTCGTTCAGAATACTACTCTTGACTATATCCATGGCCAGAATACCATCTGGGACAGAGTTTGACAACGACATTCTAAATGTCTCCCATAAGTTCGGTAAAGTACCAAGAACCGGAACCTCTTCATCAAACTTGATTTTCATTCCAGCCAACTAATTTATGATTTCGTAAAATGTATTCAAGTGATCGGTCATTGTCTTTCCATTTTGGTACTTCAACCCTAGAAGTTGTTTGATAAAAAAACGACTTGTTGCTGGTTTTCCAAGCGTATAACTCTTCAAGTTTTTTCCATAAGCTCTGAACGTTCTTTTTCTTACTTACATGGTTGATAACGTTATTATCTACCCACTGTCGAATGTAACCACACACTTGACGATAACACAATTTTCATTTGATGTTAGATTTGTCCGCCGGCTTCGCACCAGCAAACATGAGCAAATAATAGTCCTTAATATAGAGAAGACTCTCTATTTTCCCTTTCCACACGTGATAGTTGCAGTCGTTCAATGTGACCATCTAACTCAGGTTACTTTCCATGATTCGAACACAACACTAGGACGACAACCTTGCTCTGATACCAGTTGTTGAGAAATAATAATTGTTTGAAACAATTATAATGTCGTCGCTGTAAAACGGGGAAAGTACTGATTAGTATAATCCTCAAGAAAGAATGTTCTTGGCAATCTGTTCAAACAGAATTATATTTCCAAGTAAGTTCCCAAAAAAGCCTGGAAGGTCACAAGCGGTCCACTTAAATTCCAGTCTCCTTAGACAAAACTTATTTACATAGTACAATTACTTCATTAACCAAGCGGTATGAGAAACGATAGCAGATGCAATCTAAAAAATACCAGAAATAATTTTTCACAACGTAATGCTATAACAACCAAGAACTAAGAGAAATAATGCCTAAAAAACATACCGAGAATTTTACGTGGAAACCCAAATTGAGAAAAAAAAACTACGCGAATCGAGTCCATAAAGATCTCACTATGAAAAATATGATTTTACAATATTCTTCTAGAAACTGAATAATCTAGAAAATATTCAATAAGAGAAATTCACCACTCTTAGAACTCACAATGTGCACAAAAGTACTTCACCTATTTTTCTCTCCCTCCAAAAATTTCACTATTTCTTCATTCTTCTCAGAAAAGATTTCTCTTTTCTCTTTTCTTTGGATGCATGTTTTACTTTTGCTGAATCCTCTATTTATAAAGACTTATGTGCACACCTTCTTTAAAGGAAGTTTTCCTTAGAGGAAGGTGTGTTGCAGCAGCAACTGAAGACTTCAATTGCTGGCACCAACCTATTGAAAATGAGTTTCTTCATCAAAGGAGGGACCTACAACAAGTTTGGTTTTATGGATTGTATTTGAAAAAATGATTTTACTTCTTGCACAAAAATTGAAAAATCATATTTGGGATCCATTATGTGAGATTTTTAACCATTAAATTCTAGTTTAATTAATATATAAATTATTTGTTTTTTATTTTTAGAAAATAATTTTGTCACATCCTCTCCGTGTCTTTAGAAGTTTTAGGATTTGTGAGTTGTGAACCATCGGGGTTTTTGGATTTGTGGGGGAGAGAGGATGATGTTTGAATTAGATTATCGTTTGTTCTTTCTTCTTTTTAACTAAAAAGAGTTAAGATTTTAAATTATTTATTATATTATATAAACTAAATCTTTTAATTCTTATTACTTAATATATTCTCAATAACATAATATACACAAGGTAAAATGTGTTTATAGTTTAGGAGTTGTTTCAATTAAACATTGCACTTTGTTATTTTCATATAGTTTCAACTTTAGGAGAAGTGTCGAGAAAATCAAGGAAATGTGACGTTCACAATTATGCGACAATCTTGAATTCTTATCTTACTTAAATTGTTTAAAACAATTTGTACAAACAAATGTGTATATTGATTCAATATAACTTCAATTTGAGTAGAAAAAAAAATTGCTCTTTTTCATGGTATCTACTAAGGGTGTTCAAAACTAAAGTTGAACCGGTGGCCTAGACAGAAACCATTCATTTTGGTTCAATTCGGGTCAATTTTGACCCTTGCAAAATTAAAAATTGGTTTCAATTTGAAGAAACCAATTTTTTTGGTTCGATTTTTGGTTTGAAACTAACAAAATGTGAACAGAACTGACATTTCGAATTTAAGTGTAGCCAATGCCCCAAAGGCTGAAACCCCACTTTCATTTTCATTTTTCCCTCATCTGTAGCCATTGTTCCACTCCCTTACGCTGTCCTTCCCTCTCTTCACTGACCCGCACTCCTGTAGTCAGCACTCAACGCTCGCCAGTCGACACTCAATGCTCGAAGCTCGGTAGTCAACACTCGACACTAAACGCTTGATGCTCGACAGTCGGCACTCAACGCTTGACACTTGATGCATGACGCTCAAATATCCTTTTTCACTCGACACTCTCTAGTCTCCTCTCAACAATCTTCACTCGTCACTCAAAAATCAAAGTAAAAAACCTTGTCTAGTAAAGGACCTAGATTGCCATTATAAAGTTTCTTCTTTACTAGACTGCCATTGTGAATTGTGATTCCCTTAATGAAGTGTGATTCTGAATAGCATGTGAACTGTGAAGTGTGAACTGTGAATGACAGTATGACACTATACTGCCATTGTGCACTGTGAACTGAATACTGATAGTCTATTAGAAGAAAACACTCGAGGACCAGCTGGATTAGAAGAACCGAGAATTTGTCTTTCCGGTGACAAATTTATGTAATTTATTTTTTCCGTTGGTTTCTTTTTAGGCAACCATTAACCTTTCTTACACTAGTATTACTTTCTCACAAAAAGCATACTTAGATGAATGCTAGGAATATTAGTGGCGATGGAAAATTGTTCATCAATGAGGCCTCTTTGTTGCTTACACTAGAGGAAGTCGCAACCCTTTACTTATGGCCATGTATACACTTGAAAACAATGCCCTAAATCGAAGATGAATTACATGAAATGGATCACAATAGAAGAGTCCACCCTGCAGCCTTTTAAGTTGAAAGTGAAGCATATCATTGGATCATAATTAAAGAAAATGTTGGATCATAATTGAATAAGAAGGCGCGACTCATCCTTTTAATCTTCCAACTCTAGCTTCCTTGCAAGGAAACATTTCCTTACAAGGAGTTAAACCTTGCTCTTAAAAGACAAGTACTTGCGGCCATCAACACTTCAAGATCAAACCCTTTGATCTTCCTTTGTCGTGCATCACTGACATGTCATCACCACGCTCCTCCTTGATTAGATCTTTTTCTTTACCGCCTAGGTGATATTTAAGCATGCTCTTCAGCTATTGTATTCAATTTTTTTCAATCAAAATTCAGAGTATTTTGTTTCTCTTGCTAAGGAGTTTCGGCTCTCAACGTATGTTAGCCTCAATGTGTACAGTCGGGTAGAGTTAGTCTTCATCGTCTCTAAGTCTACGGTTACTTAGAGACCCTTATTCACTACCTCATCTCTCCACTCCCTTTAAAGATTAGAAAATAGTAGATAGGTAGACAAACTTGTTCCTCGCATTGTTGCAATTCTTTTAAGGGAGATTCGCATCATCCGAAAACAAACTCATAGTTTTCGGACCAGAAAAGGATTTTTTCGTTTATAGTTCTTAAATTCCATCTTTTTAGCACATTTTCATGTCAATTGGTATAAGAGCTTAATAGCTTCCATTGTGCGTAATTAATTTAAATCAATAAGAATTAAATTGCTTAAATCGTTGATAAAATAGGTTATGTAATCTGCCAAGAAGCATGTCTATTGATTCATCATTTTATTCATTTATTCCATGTTTCCAGCTCATTAATTAACGTATTATTGTTATTATGCTTGAGTAATTACACGTCGTTTGAGATTGAAGTATTAATTTGCTTGGATTGTTAAGGCATTATTTTCAAAAATCAGAAATATCATAGTGGCCAAGGCAGGTGTGAAACCTAAGGCTCATCATTTGTCTTTTGGTTATACACACCGAGCATTTTAATTATCATTTGCTGTTTTAATTAATATTGTTTATTTTAGTGTGATAACATGCATAAGGAAATAGTTAATATAGTTAAAACTTTCGTAATCCGAAAACATTGACTACTTTCCTAATTCATCTTGAAGTATCCTAAAACATTAGGGACTAAATAGTACCTTAATAAAAATTAAAAAATAATAAATAAATAAAATAAAATAAAAATAAATTTTAGGCCTTGCAATCGACAATCCAAAGTTCACATTAATTCTCCCCTTAAAATGATTACCCAAAGTGGAATTAATTACAACCTCAATATTGAACCAAAATAAGGTCTTGAAGTTCCCCAAATTGGAACTTCAAACCATCAAGTGGGAGAGTCTAGCTCTCAAGTTCATATGGATGACCTACACCAAAAAATGGACAAACCCATGAGAATGTTCATTGAACGAGAAAAGGACATTCAAGAGCTGATGAGAAGGACCGAACCAAACCGTCACCCAACCATGCATGAACCCATGCAACGTAGAAGAGAAGATCCTCCTAGAAGAGTTTCAAACAATGATAGAAGAGATCCTCCTAGAAGAGGAATTCCGAACAATGAACCTTTTGATGAGGAATGGATTGAATGGGAAAATGAATTTATTCATAACCGACGTAGAGATAATGAAGAACCAAAACATATTAAATTCTCAATACCGTCATTTAATGGAGCTTGTGATGGGAAAATATTTTTAGACTGGTTGGATAAGGTCGAGAAAATATTCGAATACTACGATTATTCCAAAAAGCTCATGTTGCAACTAATAGTGATTAAACTGACAGGTTATGGAACCTTATTGTGGGAAAACTTGAAAACACAAAGAAGAAGAGAAGAGGAGTTAATCACTATATGGAGATCAATGACGATTCACATGTGAAAGAGGTTCGTGTCTGACCACTAGAAACAAGAATTGTTCCTACAGATGCAAAACCTAAGATAAGGAGGACAATTCGTACAAGAATACCTCAATGAATTTGAGATACTCAGAATCAGAGCAGGAATGATCGAACCTGAAGAACAAGTTATAGCCAGGTTCATTAGGAGATTTAACTGGGAAATTGACGACACCATAGAGTTACAACAACTTAGAACATTGGACTTATTGTTGCAACTAGTCGTTACTGTTGAGAGACAACTGAAAAAGAAAGAACGAGCTCCTACCAATAGGTTTACTTCCAAAAGAACTGAGTTTACCAAAGATATCTCTAAGGTAAAATAGATGAAACTTATACCCGAAATTGGCCTGCTAATAAGGACACTAATAATATGCCCAAGTCAACCATTATAGATCCATCAAGGACACATGAAATCATATGTTACAAATGTCAAGGATGTGGACACATGACGAGTCAATGCCCTAACAACCACGTTATGATAATCTGAGAGGACACTGGAGTATGATAGTGAGGATGAGCATGAAATGGTTATTGGAGAGACTATAGAGGAAAAGGATTCTGAGGATTTAGTATACCATGTTCATGAGGGTCCCTCACTAATTTCGCTGAACCCTCATTTCAAATAGCACTGAAGAAAATTGCCAAAGAGAAAATATTTTTCACAGCCGATGTCTTATCAAAAATCACGTTTGTTCATTAATTTTCGATGGTGGAAGTTGCGCCAACGTAACTTCACAAGACATAGTTGACAAACCAGCTTTCACCCAAAACCTTACAAGCTAAGGTGGCTCGATGACAAGAATGATTTGAAAGTTACCAAACAAGTCACCCTCAATTTCACCATCAGTGGTTACAAAGATTCTGTCATTTGTGATGTTATACCAATGAATGCCAGCCATCTACTTTTGGGCAGGCCTTGGCAGTTCGATCGAAAAGCTATCCATGATGGATATACCAACCAATATTGTTTTAAATTCAGAGGAAAGACAATGAAACTCGCGCCTTTAACTCCCAATCAAGTAGCTAAAGACGAGGCTACTAGGAAGCAAGAAAGAGAAAAGACTAATCTTTTTATTACAAGGAAGGAATTAGAATCTTCCATACTCAGGGGAAAGTCCCTCATTATGCTTCTTTTCCGAGAACGTGTTCTTGAATTAGGAGATATTCCTAAGGCGGTTCAAGATTTCCTCAAACAATATCAAGACGTATTTCCTAAGGAATTACCACAAAGGCTACTACTGTTGCGTGGTATTGAACACCAAATTGACTTACAACCGGGAATCGTACTACCTAACTGCCAGCTTATAGGATGAGTCCCGAAGAATAGAAGGAGATTCAACAGCAAGTTCAAGAGCTTTTAGAGAAAGGCTATATAAGGAAATCTATGAGTCATTATGCTGTTCCTACTCTTAGTTCCCAAAAAAGACAGCTCATTGGATGTGTGTTGACAATTGCGCTATTAATCAGATAACCATCAAATATCTCTTTCCTATACCGCATCTGGAAGATATGTTGGACGAGCTTAGTGGAGCTTCAATATTTTCGAAGATCAACCTAAAGAGCGGATACCATCAAATCCGTATGAAAGAGGCAATGACTGGAAAACCGCTTTTAGACCAAGTACGGTATGTTTGAATGGATCGTCATGTCACTTGGTCTATCCAACGCTTCTAGTACTTTCATGCAATTGATGCACCATGTCTTAAAAGACTTTCTTGGAAAATTCTTAGTCATTTCTTTCGACGACATTCTCGTCTATAGTATGGACCTCACATCCTACTTGGAACATCTTACCACTCTTTTTCAAACACTTAGAGCAACCAAACTATTCAATAATCTAAAAAAATGCTCATTTGCTCAAACAAGAGTAAATTTCTTGGAATTTGTTATAACTAAAGATGAGATAGAAGTAGACGAATCCAAAATTCAAGCTATTAAGGATTGGCCTGTTCCAAGGGAATAACAGATGTTTGAAGTTTCCAAGGACTAGCTTCGTTCTATCGTAGATTTATTAAGGATTTCAGCACGATCGCTGCCCCTATCACAGAGCTTACTAAGAAAGTAAGAGAATTCATGTGGACACCAACTTGTGAACGAAGCTTTGACCTAATCAAAGAGAAATTATCTCCAGTCCTAACGCTTCATGATTTTAACAAGGTGTTTGAGATTGAGAGCGATGCTTCCAAAGTTGGAATCAGAGCAATTATTATGCAAGAGGGAAGGCCTGTGACATACTTTAGTGAAAAGATAAAAGGACTAATCCTAAATTATTCCACATATATAAGTTCATACGCGCCCTTGAGCAATGGCAACATCCATATTGACCACGAGTCCCTTAAGCATCTTAAAAGCCAAGGTAAACTTAACAAGCGACACGCTAAGTGGGTGGAATTTTTAGAACAATATCCATATATCTTAAAATATAAAAAGGGGAGAAACTAATGTTGTGGTGGATGCCCTTTCAAGGAGGCATGTTCTACTAATTGAGCTTGGAACTAAATTTTTTGGATTTGGTCGGATAAGAGATTGTTATGAAGTAGACCGTGATTTTAGCTCAATCTACCTCAAGTGTACGGATAAAGGAGATGGCGATCACCTTATTAAGGACGGATACTTATTTAGAATAAGCAAATTATGCATTTCTAATGGAAGCTTAAGAAAATGTCTTGTCAAAGAAGCTCACGATGGAGGTTTATCTGGGCATTTTGGAGAAAAACAAACACAAGATATGCTAAAAGAGCATTTCTATTGGTCCAATCTGGCATGTGATGTTCATCAATTAGTTGAACAATGCATTATCTGCAAAGAGGCAAAGAGCAAAGTCCTCCCACAATGATTATATTTACCTCTTTCTATTCCGACTCACCCATAGGTTGATATCAGCATGGAATTTGTCCTAGTGCTTCCACGAACAGTAAGAGCCAAAGACTCCATTCTAGTAGTCGTAGATAGATTTTCAAAAATGACTCATTTTATTGCTTATACCAAAACTGACAATGCCACTTTGACCGCCAAATTATTCTTTAAGGAAATAGTCTACCTTCATGGAATTCCACACTCAATAGTGTCTGATAGAGACACCAAATTCCTCAGCACATTTTGGATAACTTTATGAAAAATGATCGGTGCCAAGCTTCTTTATAGTACTTCCTTCCATCCACAAATGGATAGTCAAACTAAAGTGGTCAACAGTACATGAGGTAGCCTTTTAAGAACAGTGGTGGGAAAAAAGCTAACAAACTGGGATATCTATCTTCCACATATTGAATTTGCCTATAACCGTAATATACACACGGCGACTCAAAAGACACCACTTGAAATGGCGTATAGATTCAATCCGTCCACACCTTTGGACCTCATTCCCCTCCATTTGAAAGATTTAGCAAACCCTATTGGAGCTGACGAAACGGCACAAGTAAGACAGTTGGATGAGAAAGTGTGGGATTTTATAAGCAAGTCTAACGCGACTTACGCCAAACACGCTGACAAGGGGCGTAAATAGAGGATCTTCAAAGAATGAGACTTAGTGTGACTTCATTTACGAAAGGAACGTTTTCTTAAACAAAAAAGATTTGAACTTCTTCTGAGAGCCGATATCCCCTTCAAAATCTTGGAACATATTAACAACAATGCATACAAATTGGAACTTCCGAGAGATTATGGAGTATCGACAACATTTAACGTTCAAGATCTTTCACCATACATTGATGATGAGGTAGACATTAATGGGGACGATGCACTAGATTTGAGGACAATCTGCATCCACCTTGAGAGGATGATATGCCTCATAGACCCTTGACATGATCCTAAACTAACGCACTTGCTACCTCTATTCTTTTTACTGACAAATCTACTTCTTTTGCAAGTAAAGGCTCGGAATGGATGCCACTCTTGGAAAGCTTGGAATGAGAGGCAAACACATTTGATATGATGAAACCAACGCACCTTCTATCTTGGAGGATATTATAAGAAAACACTCGAGCACCAGTTGGATTAGTATAAGCAAGAATTTGTCTTCTCGGTGACAAATTTATGTAATTTATTTTTCCGTTGGTTTCTTTTTAAGCAAACATTAGTCTTTCTTACATTATCCTTACTTTCTCACAAAAAGCATACTTAGATGAACGCTAGGAATATTAGTGGCGATGGAAAATGGTTCATCAATGAGGCATCTTTTGTTGCTCACGCTAGAGGAAGTCACGACCCTTTACTTATGACCATGTATACACTTGAAGACAAGGCCCTAAATCGAAGATGAATTACGCGAAATGGATCACAATTGAAGAGTCCACCCCGTAGCTTTTTAATTTGAAAGTGAAGCACATCATTGGATCATAATTGAAGAGAAGGTTGGATCATAATTGAAGAAGAAGACATGGCCCATCATTTTTGTCTTCCAACTTATGTTCCCCCCTTGGCATTTTGAATTTTTGCTTCTTTTTAGAAAACAAGACTAGATTCCTTACAAGGAAATAATTTCCTTACAAAGGAGCTCATTCTAGCGCATGAAAGACAAGTATCCACTGCCATCAACGCTTCAAGATCAAACCCTTTGATCTTCCCTTGCCGCACATCAATGACATGTCATCATCACGCTCCTCCTTGATTAGATCTTTTCCTTTGCCACCTAGGTGATATTTAAGCATACTCTTCAGTCATTGTATTCAGTTTTTTTTAGTCAAAATTAAGAGTATTTCGTTTCTCTCATCAAAGAGTTTCGGCTTTCAAAGTACGCGGCCTCGGTGTGTATAATCGAGTGGAGTTAGCCTCTGTCGTCTCCAAGTTCACGGTTACTTGGAGACCTTCATTCACTACCTCATCTCTCCACTCCCTCTAAGGGTTGGAAAACAGTAGATAGTATGGGTGTACAAAACTGAGTCGGACCGAAGAACTGGATCAGAACCAAGGTATTTGGTCCGGTTCTGGGCGGTTTTATACTTTAAGTAAAGGAATTTTGGTTTGTTTTTAGGAGAACTGAAGTTTTCGGTTCGGTTTTCGGGTTTAATGATATAAAACCATTAAACCCAAACCGGACCACTAAACTAAAGTCTTCAGTTGATCGTTTCTGGCTTTCTGCTAAAAAACAAACTCTATTCGCCTTTCTCCCGCACTTGTAGCCTGCAGCCAGCCAGTCACTCTCTTCGACGACAAACGTCTCTTCTCTTCTCTCTCGTTGACGACAGACTCCTCTTCTCTCTCACCGGTGCTGTTGAGTTCCTGAGACCTCGACTTCGACAGGCGCCTCTCGATTTGAACTCTACCTTTGGGCACTCTCTTCGACGCCCTTTTCGGCGTTTTCTTTTTGAGCTTGTGAAAAACGAAGCTCGAAGGTAAGCTCTCTAGTCTCTGATCTTTCTGATTCTGTATTTTATTTCTTGATTAATCTGCTATTAGCGATATTTCCTGGTTAATCTACTATTAACGATAATCTGCTATTATCGATTTTGTTTTTATCATGTTGTCTTGTGTGTTTTGTTGGAGTCTTATTTCCTGTTTTTTGTCCAGGTTTAGTCTACGTGTGATAGTTTGTTTCTGCTTAGAAGAGTCTCATGCTTAGGATTAGTTTTCTGTTTAATTTCTGTCATATTGATGACTGAGCTGTTAGAAGTTTTAGGATAATTTTTGAAAAAAAAATTTTGTTCTGTTTTCTATCATTGTTTGGATTTTTGTAGCAGGTGTTTGTTGTTCCTTTTCCTATTGTTTAGTGTCCGTTAAGTCCCAACATATTTTTGTTTAGAGTGTCACATATTTAGGAGTTGAAATTGCTTGAAAATCTGTTTTGGTTTTTGAGAAAATTTTTGTAATTTTTTTCTGCAACTTTTCTGTTCTGGTTTTCTGAGTTTTTCTGCAACTTTGCTGCTCGTTTAGTGTCCAAATTGGCCCAGGTTGTTTTAGTTTAATGTCCATGTTTAGAAGTTGATTTTGGTTCGCAAAATTCTGTTCTGTTTGAAAGTTTGCTGCATTTTCAGATTTGCTGTTTTCTGCAGCTTACTTATCTGTTTTTGTTGAGTTTTTCTGTTGTTGTCTTTCGCTCATTTTTTTCTGTTCTATTTTAAATGTCTGTCATCAATTGTGTTTCACCCACCAGCATATCATTTTAATGGATGTTTTTATTCTGTTCTGTTAGTGTTTATTATCAAGCATGTTGTTGTTCTGTTTCATTTTCAAGATGTTTTTGCTCCTGTTCTGTGATGATATTCGGTTTCGTTTCTCATGTTTCTGCTATGAAAAGCTTAGCCAATAATGTTAGTATGGTAATCTTCATTTTGTTCTGATTTAAGAATGCAAAATTAGTTGGTTGTTATCTGTAGCTCTTTAGAATGTTAGTTTAGGAAATTGTTACTGTTTTTCTCTCCGGTAGAAATTTTTCTGTTGTTTCTATTTTGTATCTTTTAGTAATGACGTGCTGTATTTGTAGCACAATAGTCGATATTTTGTAATATAATGGTTGGACAATGAATGTCATTGTAATTTCACTAATTTACTTTATGAACAATTATTTTTATTTTATAGTTAGATAATAGATATTATGAATTTTTGTTGTGTTAAAGGTTGAATAATAGATATTATAGATCTTTTTCGCGCTAATGACGCTAATTTAAACACTAAAAATAGGCCAAAAAAGAGAAAATATAAGATTTTTTTTTTTAATTTAGATTTTATTATTAAAAAATATTTTTTATGAGAAAACCAGAACCGAAACCGAATTTCTGGTCCAGTTCTGGTCCGATCCTTAAAAACATTTTGATGGTACCAGTCTTGAAAATTGAAAACCGAATATTATTGGTCCGGTACTAAGTTTTCTCAAAACCAGACCAGACCGTACCACATACACCCCTAGTAGATAGTTAGACAAACCTGTCCCTCGCGCTGTTGCAATTCTTTTAAGGGAGATTCGCATCATCCAAAAGCAAACTCATTGTTTTTTGGACCAACAAAGAGGTTTTTCGTTTATAGTTCTTAAATTTCATCTCTTTTTGGGACATTTCCATGTAAAAATTGGTAGGAAATTTTGTATGTGTATGAATATGATAGAAGTGACGGAAAATATGTGATAGCAAAATCTGAACGACAATAAGATGGTATGCCTGAACGACAATGAGATGGTTATACCTGAATGACAATTAGATGACTAAATCTAAACGGAAGTCAGAAAATAAGTATCAACCAGTATGTAACTGTTAAGACGAAATTCGGTAAAATTTAATGTTAATTTTGCATCTGCACATGTTTTTGATTACTGAGATTTCCTCATAGTTTGTAACTTTCTGATGTAGGTGAGTTACTTTCTGAGAAAAAAATGACGTTGCTTGAGAATCTCCTAAGGGCAAATGAACATACAGAAGAATAAGAAAATATTTTCAAGTTGAAGAAAATAGTTTAAATGAGTATTTTCGATTTTTAAAGATATTTCATATGTTTATTTTAAATAAATTATGTTGAATTTTATTTAAAGTTTTATAAATTATTGTAAATTCTGAATTTATTTCCAACTTTCAACAAGATTGTTTAAAGTTTGAAATTTTGATTAAGTTTCTGCGCATTTAACGTTTAAGTTATTATTTAAAGAAGTTTTCAATATTATGAGATTATGTTTTTTTCAACGCTCAAATTTAAACCTAAATCAATTTAGGAAATTTGTTTAGAATTTTCAAATTAGATAAATTAAATTAGAAATTTAAAAATTAGGGTGTTACAATATTATTATTAGATATTGAGATAGATATATTATTAAGCAATTTTACTCATCAGTTTAGATATTATTCTGTTTTTGGTTAACGAGAATCACCTACTCATCAATGAAAATTTATTAGAATTATTTATTTTTATCACATCCTTTAGAAAATTCAAAAATTAGAATTATTTTGATTTCATATGTAAATTGTTATACTCAAAATTTTGAGTTGAGAAATCGCATAATTCTATTTATGTTTGGAATATATAATATATTTTATAATGTTTTAAAAGAATGTTTTTAATAATTTGACTAATCAGAACCAAACTGGAACCAAACCGATAGTTTTGGTTCGATTATCGGTTTGGTTCCAGTTGTTTTGCGGATCGATTTTGTATCAAATGGAAAATAACCGAATGCTTGTTTCGAATCGAACAGACAAATGCACACACCTAGTATCTACACGCAATGTCACGCGTCTACAATCCACGTGTGCTTGATTAGATAATTTTATGGACTTATTGTTAAATAATTAAAAAATATTTGTATAAATTAGTGTAGCATGAATCACATTAACTACAATATATATATAAGGTTACACTTAAAGTATGGTTGTATGGGCATTAAAAAGTTGACAATCCCAAGTCAAAAGTAACCACTTTGAGCTTCTTGTAGACGTTTGACTAGTCAAAAATATGAAGCCTTAGTCAATAGTCATAGATATTTTAGTTTGACCTCGTCTTCTGTTTAAAACCCATCTGGGTCAACTTTCTTGTTCAACACCCAAATAACTAAAAAGTTCAACAAATTTAGTTTTAATTTTTTATCAATTAAACGAACCATTTTTATTGGGTATTGATCGTTTTGAATGTTTTTTTGCGAACTGTAACTAAAATTTTCTAAATACGAAAAAGATGGGGATCATGAATCGAGATGACGTGTAGATATTTCAGCGAGTTTCATAGCTGTTTCTCTCTCTATATCTCTCATACTTTCTCTCTCTAATTACAGACCCGTACAACAGTAACCCTCAAAACGCGCTCTACTCTAGATTTACGAAGACAAAAACTATCCAAAAACCAGAGGGGCGACGTAAAAAACCAGAATAAGAAGGGTAGAGAGAGAGAGAGTTTGAGTAAGAGAGAAGAAAAGGCACAGAATAAGGAGAGAGAGGGAGAGGGAGAGGGAGAGGGAGAGATTAAGGAGAAGGAGACGGGAAGGGAAGGAGAGAGAGAGAAAGATTTTTATCGAAATCTGTGTTTCTAACTAGTTTTTCTCGTAGAATTTAGGATCAATGTCAGAATCATCATCTTTTCGTAAAACCCAGGAGGAGGTCTTGAGAGATCCAGCCATGGAAGCAGCTCAACAGCTTGTGCAACTCAGCAATGAAGAAAGCAGCAGCAGTTGCAGTGATAAAGATCAGAAGAGAGAGAACAAAGATGGAGAAGAAGTCGATCAAAAGCAGGCTGATTGTCCAAAGAAAATGGAACAAAAATCAGAAATTTGCAGACCCAAGAAGAAGAGATATCGTTCTCTCCGCAGCATTTACGTGGAGACCCAACCCATGATTAAGGGTAAATTTAGGACGAAAGTAATTAGCCCTTGAATTAAATTTCTTAGCTTGATGAGTTTTAATGCATTTTAGTACTCCTCTCTTTAGTGGAAAGTTTATTTTGTATGTAATTACTCGAATAATATTAGAAATATTGGATAAAACGAATTCCGTCGTTCAAAAATCCGCTAAAATCATCACATGAATCTCGAATGCTTATCTCGCTCTCTCACATGCACACAATGATGTTTCATCTAGATCACAATATGGGCAATCTTTTAGGGTTCTAATTCAGTTCCAGTACATTGTTTATCTATTTCGATTCATGCATTGAGCGCTCATTGTTTATTTTTTTCACATCAAAAGAGCATAGATTTTCCAGAAAATATTAGAAGAGTTACTTTATTCATTGTTTTTGATTGAGTATATATTTAGAAGATAAATCATTATTTTGGAGAATAATCAAGGAGTTTAAATGAACTTTTAGAGTTGAGATAATCCATCAAGCTAAGTTAAACTTTTATGACATTGAGAAGTATAGATTCTTGTTTTAATTCTTAGTGCTTATATTGTAAAACATTAGCATGTATTAATTATTTTATGAATTATAATTTGCTTATATTAAAGTATTCAGACATTATATTACAAGAAACTCATATGGTTAAAAGTATTTTTACAACATTAATGTGATTATATTAATGTATTTCAGTAACTTGCTTAACAGCAATGCATGTAAAACGTATTTTCTAAATGCTTTCCTGATCATATTGATTTATAAAACATGTATAGTAGTGTATCTGTGATGCTGTGATGTGTGTTTACATTCTGTTGATATGGGTCGATATTGGTGATGGAGATACCAATGAGTAAAGTTTATGAGAAACTTTAGATAAAAAAGTGAAATTATGTCGTGTTGTTTTATGTTAGGATAAACTAATCTCTTGCCGATAATACGACATGGTTAATATACAATAGAGAGATGTCTCGGAGACAGTGTAATATAATTTGGAATTTGAGAATGTTTCTAGAAATAAACTATGCACGAAATATATCAAGGCATGGTGTAGAGGTAAGCCTTGCACCACATCGCCAATGCATTGTGTGCTATTGAACAGATATTCTTATGATATATTCATTATTCTCATAATTTATGTGATGATATGTCAATCATATTCCGAGATAATAAATGATAGATAAGTTAGAAAGAGAACTTAACAAAGTCTTATTTCACGAAAGACTTGGTACAAAAAGCAAATAGATGCTAGGTATGAATAACATTTTCTCTGAAAAAGATGAAAATTTTTAGCTGATATAAAAGACGTTCATCGAAAAAATTGTCTATTACTTAAATATGAGGTCATCACTCGGCCTTTGATAAAATCTAATAATTTTAAATTAATGTAGTTTTTAAGAAATTTTTTTAAATTTTTCGAGGTTAATTTGATTCATATTTACTCAATTTTTCATAATTTTTTGAGCTTAATTTGATTCATATTTACTCAAATTTTCGTAAATCATCAGTGTTCATATAGTCTTCGATCAAATGGTCAAACTAGTAAAAATCAAAGCTTACAGTGTGGTTAAAAATTTAAAATTGTGTTAGGTGGTTCAAAGATATCTAGGATGAATTTTTAAATAACGTTCAGATTTCTTACAAATCAAAATTTAAAAAATTATTCAATAGAGCCGTAATTTAAGAATTATTCAATAAATATGTAATAAATAAATTTATATATTTATTAAATAAAATAGAATGAACTTTTAATTAAAAAAATTATAAAAAGAGGGGCAACCCTTTTTCTTTGATGTCCGAGAGATCAAGGGAGAGAGAAGGTGAGACGTTGCGTAATTAGAGGAAGCTTTCGTCGTCTATTCAAGTTTCTAACGTTTAAATCGTTGCATTCTAAAATGGTCTTCATGGGTACAACGAATATAACCCTTCATTACATTAGTTCTGTGTTGTGTTGTATGTTAGTTGATTTTGAGTATAGATAGCGTTGGCTTCAATTTGAAACTCAAAAATGACAGAGATTGATTTCAATCAAGAAACACAAGCGACTTTGCAACTTCATGTTTGAAAACCACAATGTCGAAGAGGGATCTAATTTAGAATACAGTCACATATTGTTGATGTTGCCCCTACATTAGAACAGTTATTGGAGTTGAGATATTGAAAACTGAGTAGAATAATAAGGAGATGCAGAGGTTGAGGAAGATCAAGCTGACGAAGAAGATGGCAGAAGAGAAAATGTTTGATTTGATTTCTGTTAAAACAGTAACCTGTACAAATGAGAGTTTGCACATATATATCCTGTAGGTCTCCTGGAGAATATCGAAAAAATGAAATACTAAACTAATTAAGCTGCAAGTGAACTAACTAAATATGAACGGTGTTTAAATCATAATAGTACTCTAACATCTCCTCTCAAGATTAAAGTCGTAAGCTAAAGATCTTGAACAAAAAATTTGAGAATGTTGACAGCAGGAGAGGCTTTGTAAGAGCATCTGCAGTTGGGTAGTTGAGGGAGTGTACTTGACCAACAATTGTTTTTTGAGAAGTTTTTCTCGAACAAAGTGAAAAATCTATTTCGATATATTTGGATTTAGAATACAATACTGGATTTGAAGCAAAATAGGTGGCACTTATGTTATCACATAGTATCAAAGGTATCTCAATGGATACAATACCCAATTCTTTGAGTAGGGATTGTAGCCATAAACTTCTATTGCGTCATTTGCCACACTGTGATATTCAGATTCTGTGCTCGAACGTGAAACAACATTTTGTTTAGTAGATGACCAGAAAACAAGATTAGAGCTCAAACAAATGTAGTAGCCACTAATACTTTTGCGATCATCTGGGCAAGAAACTCAATCAACATCTGTACAACATATCGGATTGCAGCTCGATGATGGTGAAAATGAGATACCTAAAGATGAGGTACCTTGAAAATATTGCAGAATTCTTTTCACTGCTTGCCAATGAATATTTGTAGGTTGATGCATAAACTAAGAAACATTGTTTACAGCAAAGACAATATCAGGTCGAGTGAGATAACAATATTGTAATCCACCGACAATGTTATGGTAGAAAGAGCCATCAAGTAATGGAGCACTAGAATTTTTTGACAAGATAGGTCCTGAAACCATCGGAGTCGGAACTGGTTTGCAGGAACCCATATTGGCTCAGTGAAGCAGCTCATAAATGTAAGCGGACTGCGAAAACCTCATATCAGTGGCAGTGTGAGTGACGAAGATCCCAAGAAAAGAGGATAGTGGTTGGAGATCGTGAACCTTAAATTTGGAATTCAAGTAAGCGAGTAGCTGCTTAACCTGAGATGCAGAATTACTAGTCAAAATAATGTTATCAACATATACCAGCATAATGAGAATGGAGGAGGATTGGCAACGAACGAAGAGCGATGTATTCGACGTTAATCCCGAAAAACTCCAGTCTATTAAAGTATTATGCAATTTAGTGTACTAGGCCCTAAAAAACTGTTTCAATCAGTAGAGAGCTTTGCGTAAGCGGCAAACAACGTGGGGATGAGAAGAACTTATGAAACCCGAAGGTTGTTGTAGAAAAACTGTTTCAGTTAAATCATCATGAAGAAGGCTTTGTTTACATCGAGTTGTCTGATAATTCATCCAAAGGAGACAGCCAAGGAGAGAGTAGTACAAACTAATGTCGGATTCACAACGGGGCTAAAAGCCTCTTCATAATCTATACCCTACGTCTGATCATATCATTTTGCAACTAGGCGAGCCTTGTACCTGTTTAATGTGTCATTAGAATTAAGTTTAGTTTTGAAAACCCACTTACAACCAATTATCTTTTCCCTTAGTGGAGGTGTAGTTAAGGTCCATGTATTGGTTTGGTGAACCGGGACAGTAATGGGCGTTCATCCTGTGATAATAGGCTAGGGCTGAATGGCCCAAGCTGTTACAAACAAATTTGACATTTGGGCTTCTGAGTGGGCTGGTTTGAACGCTAAGAATTTGGGGCCGATTGGTTCAACCTGGGCTGTTGATTAAAGTGGGTTGTGTGATTAGGGTGAAATCCAGATGAGGGTGGCCTGAAAATTCAACCTGGCTAAAAATTTCGTTGGAAACCGGAGTTTGCTTCAGCTCTGGGAATCTGAAGGGAAACCATGGAGTTCTGTTTTTCTATGCAGACTTCGTAGCTGTGAAGGAAACTGTAGATATCCTCTGAAGACAGTTGATCGGAACAAGTAGCCATCGTTGTGACAAAGGGATTGTAGTCACTGCCGAGTCCCCCTAAAAAATATAGCACTTGTTCCTTGTATGAGACATGTTCTCCAAGTGAAGCAAGGGTGTTGCAGAGAGAGGTGAGGATCTGTATATACTGAGAGATAGAGAGGCCATTTTCTTGACAAAATGTAGATGATTGCGGATATCGGATATTCGGGCAAGGAAGGCTGAGGCAAATCGATGAGCAAGGGCTGTCCACATCTCACTGGCAGTGGGGAAGGGAATGATTTGTGGAAGGAGCTCATCTGAAAGCGAGGAGAAAATCCAGCTCATTAGGAGCCGATTATAGCGTTCCCAAAAACTATAATCTGGATTTAGCTGAGTAGAGACATTATCCAAAAATTGTGGGAAATGAGGATATGTGTCATCGAGAACGTTATCGATGCCATTTGCAATGACTACATTTAGGCTGAGCCTCCCACAAGAGGTAATTATCATTGTTCAGATTAATGGTTAAAACTTGATTGACTGCTAGAAATGGTGATAGGGAAGATTGGGAAAAAGGAGTTGAAGAGGGAGGGGAGGAAAGGATTAAGCTAGGGGAAACCATTTTAGCTCTGATACCAAGTTGAGATATTGAAAATTGAGCAGAGGAATAAGGAGACGCAGAGGTTGAGGAAGATGAAGCCGACGAAGAAGATGGCAGCAGAGAAAATGTTTGATTTGATTTCTGTAAAAACAGTAACTTGTACAATGGAGAGTTTACACATATATCCTTTATGGCTCATGAAGAGCATAGGAAAAAGGGAATACTCAACTAGTTAAGTTGCAGGTGAACTAACTAAATATGAACAATGTTCAAATCATAACAGTACTCTAACAATTGGTGCATGCAAAATGCGTCGCGTAGCTCCATTCTCAAAGAAGTGACAATTGTGCCATGATGGGCACCGCTACACTCCATCCAAGAGCCATGGTGCCGAGCCAAAAATGGTTCTTTTTGGTCCATTTTCTTAGGCCTCATTTTGGATCGTTCTTAGAGCATTGTTTGGTTTGCTCTTAAACTTTATCTAAAATTTTATTTAGGCCTGGGCTTTGCTGCTTCGGCATTATGCACTGCGAAGTTCATTCCCTTTTGTGAAGTCTTTCCTGTTGAGTTTTTGTTCTCGGTATACACCACATCCTATGCCCCTAAAGTTTTGGAAGGGATTATGGCTTCAATTTTTTCATAGTGATTTCGTTGACTTCGAGCTTACATATGATACTACCATTCCCAGTGGTATGAAGGCTAACTGGCATGGAGAGTTTCTTTTACTATTTTTGCACATTCATCATTGTAACGACCTGTAATTCGGCTGTTACTAACTTAACTTTTGGTAAAACTTTGTAAAAACATTCTTAGAAAATACTTTACATCTTTAAAAAGGACTAAAAACGTCTACACTGTATTTGAAAAACTTTGTGGAAAACGTTCGTGAAATTTCCTTCAATTTTTTTTTCACACGCATTGTTGTGAACAGTGCATATGGTAGATCGATTACCTACATCCTCGCAATTGATCAGCAATTCTCTGTCATGCGTTCGACCTTTGCCTCAGCCGATCAATCGCCTACAATTTGCAATCGATCGACAGCAATCGGTTCTGTCCAAACATGCAAAAGGGGCCGATCGATCGGCTCACGCTTTGTGAGCGATTGCCAAACATAACCAAGGGTTGATCGATCGTTCACCATTGAGCAATCCATCGGCACCCTCTTGGGTGGCGATTCTGGGCACGAGAAACTTGGTCGATCGATCGGCTACCCTCGGCTGATCGATCGGGTGCCCTATTGTTTTTTCTTCCTCAAACGTCAACTTTCAAACCAAATCCAACTCTTTCAATCTTTCAACAAAACATACTATTTCCATTAAAATCTATCCACTTTCATACAAAACATTTCTATGCATCAAAACATGCATTTGCAAAATCCTTAACCCATAAGCTAAACCAAAAGCTTACGTACTCACCCAAGTTAAAATCGCACTAACAACACAAAAGCCACCATGGATGTGCTCCGTCAACCGCTTCCTCTTTCGAATCACTGCTCGTAGTCTTCACCTGTGAACTCTTCACCTATACCACAAAGTTCAACTAATGAGCCTAATGCTCAGCAAGCGATGTATAATGAAAATGAATGCTCAAACTTGTACAATTCGTAAAACCATGCAGTTTTATTTTTTCTTCTTTTCTTTTCTTTTCTTTTCGTTATTGAGGGGTTTGCTCAATCTAGGGGGAGTCAACAACCTCTGCCCCCCTCGAAAAAGATGCCATTTGTTCTACCTTAAGCGGAGAATGTCAAATTTGAGCCCTGATCTCTGGGGAAAAGACAACCTCAGCCCTACTTGAAGCAGACGCCATTTATTCTACTTCAAGTAGGGATTCCAAAACCCAAACCTTATTGACAACCTCTGCCCACCTGAAGTAGACGCCCTTTGTTCTACTTCAAGCAGGGAATATCAATCTCGAGCCCCACAATAACCATTTATGTACATTTATTTAGTGTCTGTTTTTCTTACATGAAAACGTATGCATAAATTCATTTTCTATGTCTTCGTAAAACATAATGCGTCATGATACATGAATAATGCATATCAACATATCATCAATGCCATAATCATAAACATTTAACAGTTTATATTCTCAGAGCTAATAAAATAAACATCTAACAAACATATCCTCAAAGTCATAACAATAAACATCCAACAATCTAACAATAACAACAAACTAAATCTTAACATAATCTACCCATACCTATCAATCCATAAGCTACATGTTCAATCAATTATTATTAATCACCAATTTAATCCATGAATAGTCATAAACTTTCTAGTACTTTGTGATGTAGGCCAATCGACCAAACACATACAACATCACTTATCTGGAGTCCTTAGCACAATCCACACAATCGATCAACTATTCTTGATGGCTTGAAAACCTATGGCACATAAGTTCCAAAATCAATATCCTCATTTATAACAACAAACTTTTGATCATAACTACCAATCTAACACATTGAAACAAATCTTAAAATCCACCAAAGCAATGGTATACAACCACGTAGCCCCAACTAATCATCTAAAAACAAAAGGGAACCTTAAACATACTTCTAACCAATTAGTTTTGAACCAATTTAAAAAATTTCATAACTTTTGATTTACTTATCCAAATGCATAAATTCCAAATCCAAAAGATCACCCAAAGAGTCTAATATAATATCCCAATTCAGTTTAGTAAATGGAGATCAATAACTTAGTCCAAAAATCTCAAAACCGAAGTATGCCCAAAATTCCAATTTTTTGCACAATTCAACCACTAACCAAACATTGATCAATCCTCAATATTTTACATTCTCAATCACAATTAAAGCCCAATAGCCATAATGTGAAATAAACACAAAGATTGAGCATAAAACTCCACAATAAACACCAAATAACTCAACCAAAACAACGCATTAAACTCATTTGTATCATCCATAAACCAAAAACATTTAATCTATCCAAGAAAACTCAAAACTTACCTTGAAAACCTTGAGGAGATTGAGAGAAGCTTGGGAGAGATTGTGAGTTTCTCTTCAAAGATCCAAACCTAAAGAAAAAGGGAAGAAACCTTGTGGATTTTTCTTCCAAAAATCAAAACTAAGGGGAAAAGAGGAAGAGCTTGGTGTGTGAGGGAGAGGATGAGGGCTGTTGGTGCTTGGTTGAAGGAGAAGAAGAAGCATACATGTGAAGGAGTGAAGAGAATGTGGTTGTTTAGTAAGAAGAAGAAGAAAGCTTCTTCAAGAAGCTTTGTGATTTTTTAAAATTCCAAAATTCCATTTAACTAAATTTTTCAAATCCAATTTACAATTTTATTTCTTACACATTTTAAATCTCCCTTTTAATTCTCCTATCCTCAAATTTTGGCTTCCCAACTCCACTTACTTTTTATTTGGATATTTTTAAAATTTTATGTGAATTGTGTACACATAGCCAAATTACTCAGTAGAATTTTTCAGGTGTTACAATCATAGTTTCCAAATTACTCAGTAGAATTTTTCAAGTGTTACAATCATGGTTTTCAAAAATCACTATTTTGTGATATAAATCACATAAACCCGATGTTCAGCTCAACAACATGCTAGTTTTTATATTAGATGTTCGTTGGTCGTACACATTTACTTTCTATATGCATAGTATTTCATATATTATTCTGGACAGAGTTTCCAACTATTTTAGGCCTTTGATTTGGGCACTTGTTTGATACGCACTTTCGCTTACGATAATTACGTGCAATCCTGTAGCGCTATAACTTTCGATGGCATGTCTTTGGGTGCAAATCTTCAAACCTTGTGAGGATGTTTCGTTCACATATTGTCTGGTCTCCTTATAACCACTTCTTGTCTTTAGTCATCTCAGTGCAAATATCTGTTATGATATTATTTTCACTATGACTATTTTCTACAAAAAAAATGTTGAGATATTATTTTCTATAGAGCTACACTATGATATATAGCAATAGTCTTGAAAATTCGCCCACATTAACTCACGAAGTCTGTTTTAAAATGTAAAAGATTTTCAAAGTAAATTCATACTTGTATTTTTCTTCTCTAATTCGGGATTTTAAACTGATAAAATTAGTTTTCTCATGTAATGTGTATAGTTTAAAGATCCTTACTAAATTTACTAACTTGTTTCAAAAAATTATCCATTTTTCTCCATGGAACAACTGGGGTGACTAGGAGTTTTTGCTTGTGCTCTCTTTTTCTTTGGAGTATTTTGTTTTTTTTTTTTTTTGGAGTGTTTTGTCTATTTTCTCTTTTCTTGTTTAGGTGTATATAATTATATTAGACACTGGAAATTTTAATTTTCTAACGTAGTGCTTCTATGATTGTATTCAATTCTACTATATTTTATATCATGATCATTAGGTGGAATTTGGCCTATCTCGTGTATGTTATTATTTTAAAAATTAGTTTTAGTCTTTTACAGTGAACAATGGACTATACCTTAGTATGGTCGATTGGATTTTCTTTGATGATCAATTGTTTAACTTAGAGTTTTTGTATTCACCCGCCTATGTGTCTTGGCACCTGCCAATAATTTTAACACAAAGAAATCCTTCTATTGTAGAACGAAAAATAGATATGCGACATATTTCATGTTCATTGGTTACGTATCTTATAAATTATATAAAACTTAATATTTTATGTTATAGTCGTTGCTAGATTTCTATCAAATTTCAGCAAAGAACAGCAAAATGCAATTAAAATATTTTGTAATGTCTCATAAAATCTGTTACTTTAATACAATAAAATTCTCAATTAAAATTTTCATGTTATTTGAAGTCTAATTATTTTGTGTTGACTTGTATTGTCTTCATTCATTATTTTTCGGACACGTATGATTTTTCAGTCGAATGGTCAAAATAGTAAAAAATAAGAGTTACTACATAGTTAAAAATCCAAAAATAAAGTTAGGCAAGCTGAAGTTACCGCATATAAAGTTTCGATATCGTTTAAATTTCCAATAAATTATAATTAAAGGATTTCTTTAATGTTTATAAATAATTAATATAAAAATATTATATTTTAAATTAAATAAAAGTAAAAATAAAAATTTTATTTTCTTAATAAACAGAGAGACTTCCTTTCTTTCCCACACACTAAGAGAACAGAGACACAGAGAGGGAAAGTGAGAAGTCGAGCGAGTTCTGATGTCAATTTTGAGTTCATGGCGTTTGATCCTCAGTGTTCTGTCATCGAACTTTAAAAATATGAAATTTATGAGTTGAATCTCATTAGTTGTCGTTCAAATTTAATGTTTTGCGTTTTGATTTGATTTCAAGTTTGAAAATTCGAAATAATTGTTTGAAATCGTCATGTATGGGTCAATTGTGAGTTTTGAGTCTATTAATATGATTTTTTGACTAGTTAATGCGTCAAATTGAAAGAAATTAGAGTTTTGGTTAAAGTCATTCATAGACTTTTACACATCGAACGTCTGCAAGACAAGTAAAAGAAAACATGCCAAATGTTTGTAGACTAGCCAATGAGAATCAAACGAAATAGTAAAACACCTTAGCTTGGTTTAGGGATTTGAACCCAATCCTTCGATCACGTGTAACAAATAAAATATCTTTATGTACCAGAAGATGTATAACAAATGAATTACCTGCATGTGACCCAAAACAACCTAGAGGTCCATCCAAGGTATACAATATGAAATACATAAAAACATATTATAAAAAAAAAATTACAATCATGATGCATATGCAGTACAGTAAAGAAACCCCTAACTCGATGACGATTGGCCTTACTACTTGTTGGAGAAATGTTATCGAGAACAAACTCAAAATTGGTCAATATGAAATACATAAGTGCATAATATAAAAAAAAAATTACAACCATGATGCGTATCCAGTACAGTAAAGAAACCCCTAACTCGATGACGATTACCCATACTACTTGTTGGAGAAATGTTCTCGAGAACAAACTCAAATTGGTAAATTCTTCAGAATCTAAAATAATACTGACATCAATATCTCATTTAAAGCACAAGAGACGATAGATTAATCCATAACAAGGAATAGAAGTCCAAATTGAAAAGAAATAGCAAAAAGGCCGCAAATAATGCCTCATTGACATATGTGAGTCTTTTGCTTTGTTATAGCTGGTGTTGTAACATTTCCTTTCGTGAGTAATAGAAGAGTTGAGAGTGGGTTCTCTTAAAAGCACGGTGTCTCGACTCTTGTCATCTTGGCTTGAGTTACTCGGCGGTACTTAACTAAGGTTTCGAAGAACATCATTGGCTAAGGTGGACTTGGCCGTTCGTAAGAACGTTAGGCTGAGCTAAGTGAGTAACTTAGCTGCCATCACGAGGCGCTAGCTCGGAAAAAAGTTAGGCCCCTTGACAGTTGGTATCCGTGCCTTGAAAGCTCTCTATTTATAAAGCCTACAAAACTGTTTGCCCAGGTCATGCATGGCCTGGCTGAAGCTGCCACATGTCCGTCGTAGCTTCCATGCAGCTCTCTAGTTGCATGCACGCTAACTGTCTGCCCATCAGTTGCGTGTTTCTCGATTGCATGTGCATGTACGCTAACTGCCTTTGCATCACTTGCGTGCACCCTGCTTGCGCCTACATGCACTCTGGACTACCCAGGCCCATCTCTCTACGTGTGCCAGCACCTTGCGTCCACCACCCTTCAGCCATCACCTTTACTTGTATGTCTTAGCCCGCCCGCGCCAACCCTTCGGCTCCCGAGCTCAGACCATGCTGAAGCGTGTATGCTGTCCCGCCCAGCACACCTATGAGCTAGCCTCAGCAACTAGCCCTGCTTGCCTTGTCGGATGTTCCTGGACATGGGCATGGCTGACTCCATGCCCATGTGTTTGTCAACTATTGTCGGCTAACAGCTAGTACCCTGCGATTAGCTTTCTTGCCTCGTGCCCTCCTCAGTCATTTGGTCTTGTGCGCATCTTCTGCGCCCAGCAGTGCTGCCCATCTTCAGTACCTTGGCACGGTATGTGCTTGTTTCATTGCTCAAGCCCCGCACATCTACTTACCCACGTTGTGTCAACTGCCCACGCTGCGCATCAACTCCGTGTCAAGTAGACTGCCCACACTTGCCACATATTCGGCTCACTTAGTGTCCTCCTCGGCCACCAAGTGCTGCACACATCCATTGCGCCCAATAGTGCTGAACTGCTCACACCCAACACCTCAATTAATTTGACTCATCCCAACGCGACTTGAATTGAACTTTACGTGCCACACAACCCACGCCTAGGTTGTGTGGCGTGGCCAACACTGCCTTTAGCACCCCATAACGCCACATGGCCCTTGCCTGCTTAACCGACTAACTTCTCTTGCCTTGTCAACCCGATGACCCAAGGCTGCACCATGTCCGAACATCGAGCATTAAGGTGTAACAAACACGAAATTCCAATCTCAAAAGCATTCTGAAGAATGACCCCAAACTAGGTCAAACAAGACTCAAAGATCATACAAAACAAGATCCCAAATCATTGGACTAAAGTGCCCATGAAAGCCTAGCTCCGCAACTCTAGATGCCAAGTGCAATGAGGCCAAAAGGTGATAGCTTTGTAAAGGAACCATGTTGATGTGCGCTCGTGCCAATGATTGTGCCACGTCATGGCTTAGCATAGACAAGTCCTAGGGTGTGCCACACGTCACACATTGATTCACCCACACGAGCTACCATCATGTAGCAACTTAGCACCTACTTTAAGTCATGGCTTAATTCGCATTTTTTCAACAGTCGGTCGGTAAAACTAGAATGTTTGACAATACACCAAAACTCGACACAAAAATTTATACCAACACTTTCTTAGCACAAAATCGACCCACAAAGAAGTTTCTCAATCTAAATCTAAAGTACAACAATCTCTCAAAAAGACATGTACAAAGAACATTTAATTTTAATATTTCAAATTGAAAAAGGCAAAAGACCAACGCTGGCTACCATCCTTTTCTCAAGTGGGCCCAGGCCACCCTCACTTTACCCGCCACCATATTGTCAAAGCTTCTCCAACAATCTCCCTTTCCCTTGTAATTTGGCGGCAAAATACAAAATTTCCCAGGAGGGAATTCTTTCAAGCCCTAATTTTCTATATTTTCATCCATTTCTTCTCCATTCCAGCCTTTGCTTTCTATATAACTGCTGTTATTTCCCGCTTTCTTTGCCTTGCACAAAACCTGTTCGGGGTTATTCCTCATAGAGAGTTTGTGAGAAAATGTACGTGGTGAAGAGAGATGGGCGTCAGGAGACGGTTCATTTTGATAAGATCACTGCCCGATTGAAGAAACTCAGCTATGGTTTGAGCATCGAGCACTGTGATCCTGTGCTCGTGGCTCAGAAGGTTTGCGCGGGAGTTTATAAGGGAGTTACCACTAGTCAGCTTGATGAACTGGCCGCTGAAACAGCCGCTGCAATGACCACTAACCACCCGGACTATGCTTGTGTGAGTCTACGTCGTATCCTTTCTTGATTCGGACGACCTTGCTGGTCTTGAATTATCCTCTGTACTTGGATCTTTGTTGTGATTCATTTTGAAACTCGAAATTTCTATTATCTCAGACTTCGGACTTAATTTCTTCCTGTGATTTTATTATTTGAATACTTTGAATTTATTAATTTTCTCGTTTACCCCTATAGTTTAATAAAATAATAGATTTCTCACTTGGTGTAGGCAGAGATTTAATAGTTTCCATGAAATTGCTGAAAATTTGTTTAACTGTGCTGGAACTTAGAGGTGGGACAATGACATTCTTCTCTGTTAATATTTGCATTTCCATTCTATGCAGTTGGCTGCAAGAATTGTGGTGTCCAATCTACACAAGAACACAAAGAAATCATTTTCCGAAACGTAAGTATGAATTGGTAGCTTCATCATGTTGTTGTCATTTTCTATTGCGTTGAAGCAAAACATTCTGAACTGTATGTTGAACAAAAAGGATCATTCTGATATGTCCGAGTCAAATGCAGGATAAAAGACATGTACAACCACGTCAGTGAGAGGTCTGGCCAGAAAGCGCCCCTAATTGATGATAATGTTTATCAAATAATTATGAAGGTAGTTACGCTTTTTTAGAACTTCATCCTCAATATATTTAAAGTTTTATTCTTAGATGCAGTTGAAGTTCTATGGGTTTATCCTAACCTTCAATAGTAAATCATTTCATTTGACAAATGCTTGTGTGAACAACTTGAGATTATTTTGGGTTGTAATATAAAAAATGTACAAGCTCGTGGATGAAACATCTTACTGATCATGACTTCCCATTCTGAATTATATTGTTTTAGTGCTTTTGTGACATTTCTTTCTTGGAATACGTTCTTAATATGAAAGTCAAATGTTTGAGGCTATAGATCATTCATGGTTAATCAAATTGGGCATGGAGTTGATGCTTCACTAAGTGGTTGACCTTTATTTTTTCTTTTTGATGTCATGGAATGTTGACCTTAACACTGCTATTTGTACAGAATGCTTCTCGTCTCGATAGCGAGATAATCTATGATCGTGACTTTGAGTATGACTACTTTGGCTTCAAAACTCTAGAGAGGTCTTATCTCTTAAAGGTTCAAGGGAAGGTTGCTGAAAGGCCTCAACAAATGTTAATGAGGGTAGCTGTTGGGATTCACAAGGATGATATTGAATCTGCTATCAGAACATATCATATGATGTCCCAACGGTGGTTCACTCATGCTTCTCCTACACTTTTCAATGCCGGAACTCCAAGACCTCAAGTATGATTATGTTTTAAATTTGTGATGTAAACTAGTTATCTTTTTTTTTTTTTTTTTGGTGCTCATCCATCTTTCTATCTCCTCGTAGTTTTATGCCTTGTAATTTGATTTGCGAGGTTGTATAATTCAATACCCTTGTATGTTTTTGGCAGTTGAGCAGCTGTTTCCTTGTTTGTATGAAAGATGATAGCATTGAAGGAATATATGATACCTTAAAGGAATGCGCTGTAATTAGCAAATCAGCTGGAGGAATTGGTGTTTCTGTTCACAATATCCGTTCTACTGGAAGTTATATTCGAGGAACTAATGGGACTTCCAATGGGATTATTCCAATGCTTCGAGTTTTTAATGATACTGCACGTTATGTTGATCAAGGGGGAGGCAAGAGAAAAGGTATGTCTAGTTGTGCCAAGTGATTAAATTGTATGTTTTTATTACTGAGCTTTCGTGACTTTTAAAATTCTTGTTATAGGTGCTTTTGCTGTGTATTTGGAGCCATGGCATGCTGACATATTTGAATTTTTGGATTTAAGGAAAAACCATGGAAAGGTATGTTACAAGGCCAGGCCCTTGTGAGTTAAGGGAACACCATGTAATAGTTTCAATGATTTAAGTGTTTTCAATTTGTCATTAGTTGAATTTGGATTAATAGTAAAAGCATCTATCAAGATTATGGCTTATATAATCACTCGATTCCATTTATTTTCCATTAGCATCTTTTAGTTATACCAAGCCTCTTTAAAATAGTTGCATTTCAATTTTATATAGGAAGAGCATCGAGCGCGAGATCTATTTTATGCTCTTTGGATACCTGATCTCTTTATGGAAAGAGTCCAAAGTAATGGACAGTGGTCACTTTTTTGCCCTAATGAAGCTCCAGGTTTGGCAGACTGCTGGGGTAAAGAATTTGAGAACCTGTACATCAGATATGAACGTGAGGTACACTAAATTTGTCTTCACTAATCTGGTATTTATTTTGTTTGTGGATGTGTCTGGATATGTGTACTTTTCACTTATTCTGGTTTTTCATATGAATGAATAGGGAAAGGCAAAGAAGGTTTTACAGGCACAGAATCTTTGGTTTGAAATTTTGAAATCTCAAATAGAAACTGGAACCCCATATATGTTGTTTAAGGTGACCGTTGTCAGTTTGTCTTGCTAATTTTTTGGGCATCTCTTACTTAAATTGATTGTTAATTTTTATCTTCTGGATTTTCAAGGATACGTGCAATAGAAAAAGCAACCAACAGAATTTAGGTACAATCAAATCTTCCAACTTATGTACTGAAATAATTGAATACACCAGCCCAGATGAGACTGCTGTATGTAATCTAGCATCCATTGCTCTACCACGTTTTGTCAGAGAGAAGGTCTGTAATATATCTATCATATGCTTGTTTCTATGGATATGATTTGAGCTTTGGCTGTTTTTTTATATGACCTCCAACCTTTTTGAATTACAGGGGGTTCTGATGGAGTCCCATCCTTCGAAGCTTGTTGGAAGTAGTGGGTCCAAAAATAGATATTTTGACTTTGAAAAACTGGCTGAGGTATTTCATCTTTGTTGTACCTTCAAATATAATGGCAATTCCATGATATATACTTTAATCTTGAATATTATTTTTCCTTTTCTTTGTCACAGGTTACTGCCATAGTCACTGCTAACCTTAATAAAATTATTGATGTTAATTTTTACCCCATTGAGAATGCAAGACGGTCAAATTTCCGACATAGGCCTATAGGTATTGGGGTTCAAGGTCTTGCTGATACTTTTATCTTGCTAGGCATGGGATTTGACTCACTAGAGGTGATTGCTATTCTATGTTTTGTGCATATAATTGTTATTTAGGTTTTGCCTCGCCTCATTATGACATGTCACAAGGTTTTCATAGTCTAATTGGTTTGAAATATTGTAGGCTCAACAGCTAAACAAAGACATTTTTGAGACTATTTATTATCATGCTCTTAAAGCTTCTTCTGGTATTGCTGCAAAAGAAGGTCCATATGAAACATATGATGGCAGTCCTGTGAGTAAGGTCAGTATCATGTCAGAGCTTCGTGAGGCACACTAAGTTTTTTAACATATAGATATGTGATGTATACAACCAAAGTACACTTGCTTTTCCAGTTTCAAAAGACTGTAGCCTGACTTTGGAGCTTTTAGAACTATATATATATATAATAGTTTTATTTTTTGTTTGTAATCATTCTCAGATGTGCATTATGCTGTGCAGGGTATTCTTCAACCTGACATGTGGGGCGTAACACCATCAAATAGGTGGGACTGGGATGCTCTCAGGGAAATGATATTGAAAAATGGAGTAAGAAACTCGCTTCTTGTAGCTCCAATGCCTACTGCTTCGACTAGCCAGATTCTTGGAAACAATGAGTGCTTTGAGCCATATACCTCTAACATCTATAGCCGCAGAGTTCTAAGGTTTGATCTTCCATCTTGGCCTCTTAATCTCTTTTATTGTATTGGGTCGTTAAATCTCTTTATCCTTGGTTTGTAGTGGTGAATTTGTTGTGGTGAACAAGCATCTTCTCCATGACCTTACAGAGATGGGTTTGTGGTCACCTGCACTTAAAAACAAAATAATTTATGAAGATGGCTCTGTTCTCAAAATTCCAGAAATACCGGGAGAATTGAAAGTCATTTACAAGTATGATTTGGTTTTGTGCTCGGGTCTCACCTTGCTCTTGATTTATGCTTTGTTTTCTATCTTTTTTGACTTCAACAATTTATTTTTTCAATTCAGAACTGTCTGGGAAATCAAACAAAAGACATTGGTCGATATGGCAGTTGATCGGGGATGCTATATAGATCAGAGTCAAAGTCTAAATATACACATGGACCAACCTAATTTTGGAAAACTTACATCCTTGCACTTTTATGCGTGGTCCAAGGTATCAAACTAAAATTCTTAATATAATGCATTTTTATCGTAAAATTTGGAAGATGTTATATTTGTTGGTGCTGCTAAATGATGTGTTTTATTATTTTGTATTGTAACCATGATTTCTGAAAAAATGATGATGTTTATTGTTTATATGGAAAACAAAATGTTAATGCGGTTGCAAGCTCTGTCAACTGGTAGAAATACAAATTTCTAGCTCTTGTGTGTACAATGGAAGTACCAGATACTCTTGTATTATCTCGTAAAATTTGATTTCTCTTTTCTTGCGAGTTAAACTTTTGTGGGTTATGGTTATGTTGATATTACATTTGTTCCAAGATAAAAGAGGTTAAAGTTTTTTCTTAAAAACTGCTGAAGGAAGTCTGCTTTGTCGCTGCAGGGTTTGAAAACGGGGATGTATTATCTAAGATCACGTGCTGCAGCTGATGCCATCAAGTTTACTGTGGACACCTCCTTGCTCAAAGTAATGACAGTGACTATTTTTGTCACTTTGGTTTCGAAGGAGTAGCACTTTCATTACGTCTCGCAATATAATATAGCTCTTTTTTTTGAATCTTTTGAAGCCATCACTCTCAATAACCGTAGTTCTAGTCTGTAAAACAGCCCAGAAATTGTGTATTTTTCATTTGGGTTTGTAAATAGATAAAATGGCGAATTGAATTTAATAACACATATTTTGACAAATGCAGGAGAAGGTGGTCAAAGAGGAAGATGGTGATGAGGCGGAAACAAAAATGGCTCAGATGGTTTGCTCCTTGACCAACCCAGAAGAGTGCTTGGCCTGTGGAAGTTAGTAGAGATGTCATCAATGGAGAGTTTTGAGCAGAGTGAAAGCATCCGCCATTAAATGTTTGAACTAATTATAGCAGTATGTATATATAGATATAGATTTAATCCTGCTTCCTAAGTTTTCCCTTCCCCTGTTTATACCAGGAAGACTCCTGCAAATGAACTTCCTTGGATGTAAAATAGGTTCACGAGTTGGCTCTTGACCATCAATTTCGTTATTTTTTTCAAGTATGTTGTAATTACCGATTATGAAGACATTGCTGAATGCAACCTTGTTTTGATTTAGAATTATTACGTGTCCTCGGGCATTATATAGATTAATTACATAGTTGATATTTACCTTTATGAATTGTTCAAGAATGACTAGTGTTTGAGTCTTGTGTCGAGTCACATTTATGCAACAAAGAATAATATTTTGTTTATTTTATATTTTAATATTATAAATATTTATTGATATAATTAATTATTTTTAGTTTATTAAATGTATTGCATTTATTAATATTTGTAGATCTAAGATTAGACGTGTATGATTCGTTTTTAACAATTTTTGAAATCCAATTTAATTAATATAAAATATAGATATATTCAAACTCATATGATCTAATCGCGGCCGTCCACCCACACATCCACCAAACCCTAATTTCACTCTCTCACTATAAAAAGGGCATCACTCGTCTTCCTTTCGTCGCTCCTCTCCTTGTATGACGTTCCTTCGATCTTTTTCTTCTCTGTATTTTGCTGCTGTTTTGTTTCATTTTGGTCGCGTACATGAGTCGATGGATCAGTTGGCATCGGCTAATGCAAGCATGATTTGTGTCTATTGATTTTTGAGGTGTTGTCTGCTGTGGCAGTGTGCATCGAATTCGTTTTTGCGTGATTCTTTTTAACCACAGTATCTTCTTTGTGAATGATTTTTCTCGATGATGATAATCCTAAGGCTTGTTTCTCAAAACATTCGCAGTGGCCGTCTAAGAGCTTTCGCCTTCGCCAGGCTTGAGAGCTAGTGCTGCTTAATCCTTCCTTGGATGTCTGAGACTATCAATCTTTCATCTATTTCTTCTGATTTTAGATTCATTATTTTATTGAAGGATCTGTTGATATTGATTTTATGGATTTTGATTATATTTGAATCAAATCAGCTTTTTGTGGATCTCGCTCCTGCGTTTGGCAGAATTTTAAGGAACTACTGGATCTTTATCATTGTTAATGATGATATCTTTGAAGGCTTGTTTCTCAAAACATTCGCAGTGGCCGCCTAAGAGCTTTCGCCTTCGCCAGGCTTGAGAGCTAGTGCTGCTTAATCCTTCCTTGGATGTCTGAAACTTTTCACGTTTCAATATTTTTTTTCTCTGCAGTTCAGTCATCCTCTTTAGATCTTTGCCGTCATTCTTTGATAAATATTCAATTTTATGAGCTTTAAATTCATCCCTGATTCCTGATTATATGACCAACTTACGCTTCAGTTTTTCTACTAAAATGAATTTGTAAATAGTTTATCTAATTGGGCAGTCGGGAGTACTTCCATCTGTAATTTGAATCTTAGGTTAAATTTGGAAAAGTTGTTTTGCGGTTTAATTTTTACTTGTAGCCATAAAAAAACTGACATACTGACATTATGACAGTATTGTTTGTGAATTCTGTAACATTAAGCATTGCAGAACATGCAATGTGAAGGCATATTTTTGGAACTCAAACTCCACTGTCTCAGTGAGTACACTAGAATTTGTTTGTTAGATACTTGAATTGTGGTTAAATTTCTCTCATTTTCTAAGCGTGAAATATTAGCGTAAATTGTTGATGGCATAATTTTATAAAGTTTTGGTATTAATTATTGTGTAGTAGTTTAAAATTACGCTTTTTATCAAGTTACAGCAGAATTAATAATATGTAATTTTAAGTCATAAAATATAAATAGAACACAACAATCTCAATTTGAATTTTGGGGATATTTTAAAGTTAAATTTTGAATTTTTTACTTAATACATTATTCTAACACCAAATCAATCGGTGAATATCATATGATTCAACCATGTAAGTCCAAATAAAAAATTATTGTACAAGTAGTGACTTAGGATAACATATGTGAATATAAAGATCCAATGAAATAACGACTGAAAATGTCACTCGCACAGGAACTCTCAAGTAACAACTAAAAGGAAAAGTCATCTTTCAAACTAAAACTTGAAAGGAAATGGATGGGTCAATTAAACACGGTAGGAATAAAGTTTTACGTTCAAAAATTTGTTCGGAGAAACTGACGAGTGTGCCAACTATAAACAGTTTACAAAACAGGTTTTCAAAACATACATTATGGTAAATATTTAAACATCCTAATATAGTGTTATGCATACATACAAGGAAGTAAGTTTTTATTATATGATAGAAAAATTTCAATGAAAATGAAATCATTTATAGAACATTATGTTATAAACTAATTGCAAAAATCTCGATCGAAGTTTAAATTTGTGTGCAATCAATTGTCTCATTATTCTATTTAATAATAATAAAAAAATTATGCATACGCAAATAAAAATCTATAAGTGAAATATATATACACACACAAGCATGTCATAAAAGACAATGTAACGTTGGATATAAAAATAAATTGTTGACTCAAGCCGGACAATTAAAGCAAATATAAAAATAAACAAGAATTTAAAAAATTCTAAATCTCGTGTGGAGCCTTAAAACCTATATGTATACTTTCTCATATTTTCAAATATTTGTAGGAAGGAACTAAGTCGAAATGTTTTCAAAATAATCCTACAAACATTTGACCTTAAAACACTTCCTAATTTAGAACTTTGATTAAATTTAAATATTCAAAATTCAAAGAACGTGTCATCACCGTCTTATTAGTTATTTCGTAATGTGCAAACATTACAATTTTCACGTAACAGAAAATGTACAAAGATGTCCTCATAATACTTTGACACTGAGATCATTCAACGTATCATAAGAATTTATCATCTATTATAACAATAAAAAAAATTATGAGGACATCCTACATACATATAGTAAAATAGAATTTTCATAAAAACTATACAATTTAGTATAAATAATATAAAATCACTAACTTTACGTGTATATTATTTTGTATAGGAGGATAATGATAATATAATTGACAGTAAAACCATATGTGAACTTTGAGCTCTTTCCAACTGGATGCATAACTTCAGCTACTAGGATTTAGCCCATTTTACCCCAGCAGTAAACACTTTCTTCGAAATGTCGACATTCTTCCTTCACTCGATCTCAGCCCAGAACAAGCTAGCGGTCTACAACTCCCTCGAAATGTCGACCTCTAAGCCGATTCAACCAAAGGAAGTTGTTCAAAACTTGCTTCTCCCAACTTATCTCGCCTCCAAACTTCGAATATACATTCACACACTACAATGACAATAAAATAACCAGAAAGATTGAATGGATTCGAGCTCCATTACTCGAATTCACTTTCAGTTAGAGATGTTAAACTAGTCAGCCGAGCCAACCCTGCTGAACCTAACGAGCTGAGTCTGCCGAGTCTAACGAGTTGAGTATAACGAGCTGATCCTCAAAAAATTTCCAACCCTAGTCAGCTCGCGAGCCACGAGTCTAACGAACTGAGCTTACATATATTATATAAATATATTATATATTTTATCAAACTTTTATTTATTAAAACTATAATAAATATTTATTATGGTAATAATAAAATAAGATAGATACTTAGTCGTATAAATAATAAAAATTTCTAATTAATATAAAAATGACATTTAATTATAAAAAAACATAAGAAAAGAAATATATAAAAAAATATAACATTCATTATAAATTTCACACTTGCATCACTACAAATAAGACATATCCCAATTAGGTTGTTACTCATCTAATTGTCAATCATGTGCAAAATGTCAAAAAAAATTACAAGTTGAAAAAATACTTCAAAATTTAAATTACAATGTTAATCTTCGACATTTAAATTTTTAAAATTTTCAAATATTTTCTCCTCACGTTGTTGGTTTCTCGTAATAATGTCGTTCCAATCCTTCATGCAAATGAGTGCATCCACAATATTAGGTGCAAGTCGTCTTCGGCGTTTATGGTACACATGTCCACCTGCAATAAAAGTAAACTTAGATGCTACGGTAAAAACCGGAGTTGTTAGTAGATCACATGCCATTATAGATAGAATAAGATATGTAGTGAAAAAAATTTCCCACCAATCTAAAATATTAAAGTTTTCTTCGTGAGAAAATTGATATTGAGTGTCAAAATAAATATCTATTTCATTTCGCATAAAACTAGAGTAAACATCTGTATTTAATTGACTCCAAATGTCATAAAAACCAAATTGTGAACCTACAATATTTCCACTACCACTACTTGAACTAGCATGTGAAGAAATACGCGAACGACTAATATTATAATATTATATTCATAAGAAGAATATAAACTAACAATTTCATATGTTTTTTGATTTATAGAAAGTAAACAAGTAATATGTAAATTATTAGAAATTGTATTTATTATGAGACATACTACACTTAATTTATATATAGTATTCATTATACATGCATAACAAAAAATAGTAAGAATGTCAAGCTAATATTTTTTAAATTTTGTTTATATTTTATTAAGTACATTTTTAAATTCATCTAATTGTCAATATTGTGCAAAATTACCCATTAAGTTTATAAAAATTGGGAGAATAAGATAATAAGTGAGATAATAAATTTTAAAAAATTAAAAAATATATTAACTACATCGCAACTAGATTTATCAAGATTAATCTTTATGTTTTCTCATTAATAAAAGTACAAATAACTATCATTTTCTAACATTAAATAAATAGAATTTCACCTATTTATCTACATCGGTTTTTATTTTCATGATTTAAATTGCACAGCTTTACAAAAATCTCTATATTCTTGTAATCTCGAATTAGATCCAATTATATAAGAAATTGCAGATCTAATTAATTCAATATGAGGCGAAATATATGTTATACCATATTTAACAACTAAATTTAAAATATGACAAACACATCTAATATGGAAAAATAGAATCGTCAGTAGTATCTAATTGAAAATAATTTTTAAAATAAGAAATACTAATATTATTAGCACTAGTATTATCAAGTGTTATAATAAATATTTTATCTCGAATATAATATTCTTCCAATATCGTTACAATGTATCTATAAATAGTAATACTAGTGTGACAATACAATTACGAGATATCAAAATTCTTTTATTTAATTGTCAAAAGTCATCAATAAAATGAGAAGTTACAACGACATATCTTATAGAATTACGTGCACTACATAAATCAGAAGTGATATCGATAGATATTGAAAGAGCGCTTGAAAAAAATGAAATTAGTTCATTTTCATATTATTAAACATTTTTATACTATCATTTCTAATTGTACGTCTAGGAACACGTTTAAAATTATGAGTAACATGCTCTTTCATAAAAATTTTCAGATTCATCACTAAAAACAACTTACATTGTGATACAAGTTTTGCTATTTCTTCTCTTATTTTATTTTGTAAATATAGAAAAGAATTACTACTACTAGCATTTAATAATTTTTTTGTAGGGTCTCCAATTTGCTCGTTTAAGTGACATTTTTTTATAATGCCTACTTAGTGTGCTAGTTAAACTACCAAAAATATATGCATAATTTTTAATACAATATTTGCATTGAGCTTTAGATTTTACTTTTCCACCAATTTTAATTTCTTTCATTACAAAATGTTTTTATACTTCAGACCTTTTTTCTTTGAGGTGATGAAGTGAATGTGGATACTTGTGCAGATGATTGTTCTATTCAAAATACAGGATTTATTTCTTCTAATTTCATCAATATCATCATCAATATTATAATCATATGGATCCATAACTATTAAAAATAAATGTTTAAAGTAAATTTCGAATAAGAAAATGATACTGAAAATCCAATTGATCAAAAATAGTTTATTGATAGTGTGAGTTTGTGACCACCTACACGTATACGAAACCTAAAAAATTTAATACAAACGAATTTAGTTAGTACAACTACAATTTTAAAATTATGTAAATATATATAAAAAAAAATAAACTGAAATATACCTTGTTTAATGGAGAAACAAGTAAATTGTAATAATAGAGAAATTAATTCAGACTTGAGAGCCCAAATTGATTGAGAGCACTGTTAACGAATTGAGAGAGATTGAGAGAAAAAAATAAAAGGAGGAGAAGAGAATTTATAGAAGAAATGGAGAGAAGGGGGAGAGAGAGGCCGAGAGGAGTCTGAGACTGAGATAGCGTAGCACTGCCCGGCCATTGCACCATTCACTATTCAGCAACGGTCACAAGACCGTTGCAGAGAGCAATCTCAACAACGGTAACAAGACCGTTGCTGAGAGCCGAGCATCATAGTAGTCTCAACAATGGTCACAAGACTGTTGCTCTCTGCTGTCTGCTGAGAGCTTCAAAGTAATTTCAGCAACAGTCACAAGATCGTTGCTGAGAGAGAGAGAGCAAGTCAAAAAGCTTCAGAGCTTCTTAGAGCAACTCAAAAACTTTTCGATCGTTGCTCTATAAAAAATCGACATCCACTCCCAAATCCCAATCAGGGGGGTTTTTTTTTTCTTCTAATCAGAGATTTTGCAACATGGGAGCTGCCGAGATGGAGATCTAGAATCTGGCTGAAGCGAAACAGTGCGAGAGACGGTGCCTGGACAACGGGGTAAGCTTTTGAGTTTTGACTCATTTTTCAGAGGAGACAGATTTCGGTGAGTGGTAGTCGCGAGGAGAGCGAAGCTACGAAAGCGAAACGGAGAAAGAGATAGAGATTGCCTGGCCAAAGACAGATCATTGACTCGTCAACTCGGAAGCTGGACGAGCTCTGCGTTGGTGGTTGACTTGGAAGCTAGACGAGATCTGCAATGTTGGTCGCCAACTCGCAGTTGCCGGTCGCCTGGCCAAAGAGAGAGATCGGAGGCTGAGAGTCAACTTGTCGAGGACGACTGATGAGTTCAATTTGGGCTTGCGAGCTTGGCCTGCCGAGCTGGCTCGTTGGCCGGTTCGTTGGGCTCGGTTCATGGCAGGCTCGCGAGCTTAGATTTTGGGCTCAGCTCGGCCTGCTTCTTTGGACCGGGCCAAACTTGGCTGGCTACAGGAGCAAGACGAACCAAGCTGTAATAACCCAGAAATTTTGCATTTTAATTTTTAATTTTTCGAAATTTTTAGTTTAATCCCGGTCGGAGTTTTGAGAAATATTTCAACGGGAAAGATTTAAATTAGAAGGATCGAAGCCTACCTTTGCGATGGTTTTTGGAATTTAAAGTCGGGAGGTCGAGAAATTAACGAAATTACGGACGATTGAAGCATGTGATGGCATTTTAGTAATTTGCAATTTAATTAAAAAAAACAAAAAAAAAAAACGTAACAAGGTGGAATGGCTTCGGGTGGAAGCCATTCCACCATGTGTTGTGCGCGGCCGAGAGGGAGCGAAGCCGAGAAGGGGGAGCGCAGGTAGCTGAGAGAGAGAGAGCCGGTGGTCTGTCGACGCCGACGACGGAGAAGAATCGAAAGCTAGTTCGCCGAGAGGACTGCGGTGGGAGGGGATCGTGTTCGGTTTCCCGAGCTTAATATTGAAGGTACGTTTCCCGTCCTTGCTCTGATTTTGTTCGGTAGAATTTATGGCCGCCTTCCCACTATTTTTCTGAAGGCTAAGCCGAACGTTGGGTTGGTGTAAGCGGCGTGTATGTGCCGCGTGATCGGGGGGCAGCAGGGCACAGGGCCGAGAGCTCGGAGCCCCCCTGTTTTTCTTCTGTCTATTCTGTTGGTCGAGGGGAACAGGGCGTGATGCTGCTCTCCTGTTCGACCAATCGATGGCGGGAATTGTCGATGATTGTGGAGTTAAGAGTGGTGGGGAGCATCGGTGGCCGAGGGGGGGGAGGATAAACCGAGGGGCTGTGATTTTCAAAACTTTGTTTTCTGAATTGGAGGCCTTCAATTTTAGCTAGTTCATGTTTAATAGGTTAGAATGTGATGGATTGGCGGAGAAATTTGGAAATGTTCGGGTTAAGGTTGAATTTCACATTTTCGTATAAAAACAGTTTCTGTTTTTGGTTGTTTTGGCTAGGGTGAAGTTGATATTTTAAATTCTGTTTTGTGGGTTAAAAATAGGTTGTTAGAGGAACGTGTGGGCGCTGAAATCGCTCGGTTCCGATATCCGCCGCAAACGTTATGCGCGTCGGAAGTTTAGGCCGGATTTTGGTCCAAGTCAAATTTGTGACCATTTTTCGTAGAATTTTGACGTGTGGTAGTGGCATGTCTGTTTTGGTGCGTAAAAACTGAATCAAGTGAGTTTTGGTTGAAGAAAAACAAAGGTTGAGATTTAAAAAAAAAATGGCAGATTCTGTTTTGGCGTTTTTCGCCTCTCTGCGGCTTACCGTTTTAAAATCCATCTTGGGATGTTAAACTAGGTTCCTAAGGGGACGTTTAGCCACTTGAATCGTTCGATTTTGTTGACGGGCACAAAAGTTATGCGCATCCGAACGTTGGGCTGGTTTTCGGCCAAACCAAACCAATGGACCGTTTTAGTTGGAATTTCATTAGTGTAGTTAGAGAAGGTTATTTTTATCTAATTGGTGAATGTTGAGATAAATACTGATGAGAAATTGGTTGTGTTTTAGGTTGAGGCTTTCTTTTGGCGAAGCTGTGCGTCGACCGAGCTTAGGACGCCAGGTAAGTAGTGCATGCATGTGTTTTGCCCAAATGGGGCTACACTGTAGAACTTTAGGGTTTATGTGATTGATTGTGGTGTGCGTGCGTATTGTTTGACATGCATCATACTTTTAAAAACGGGAACGAAAATGATTTTTAGCATGTTTTGATGTATGAGGTGAGACGTGTGGCGGTGGTACCGCAGATCCCGCTAGTGTGCGGGCCGGTGTTTCACCAGTCGCGGATCCTACTCGAGGGGTGGGCCGGCTGGGCCGTCATGCGGCGTGAATGTGTTGACGGTGAGGATATGGGCAGTGGTACCGCGGATCCTACTAGTGTGTGGGCCGGTGCAACACCAGTCGCGGATCCTACTCGAGGGGTGGGTCGGCTGGGCTGTCGCGAAACGTGTGTGTGTGGCCACTGTGGCCCCGTGCTGGGGAGGCTGGGACGGGGGCGACGTGTCAGAGTGTAGAGTGGCGCGAGGTACACCCTTACCCTGATGTGCTTGCCGTGTGGTGATGCGTGTGTGTAGCTTGTGGGCCTCGTTGCTGGGGAGTCCGGGACGGTGGCGACGTGTCAGGGTGTAGGATGCGCGTGAGGTTCCTCCTTACCCTGGTGCGGCTGCACTACGCGTCACAGATGTGACAACATGAGTGTGAGTGTAAAGACTGCATGTGATAGGATTGCATTGTCGGCTTTTACTTTCATATCGCATTACTTACTGAGCGTTAGGCTTATGTTGTGTGTTCTGTGGTGTAGGTGCTGACGATACTGCTGGTGAGCCTAGTTCAGAGGCGTAGGATGGTTGGCGGCGTGTACCCGAGGCACCGGATGGCGGATTTTTGTTAGGGCGACCCAACCCGTGGTGGTGGTAGGTGATAGTGGATTTATCATTTTATGTTGGGTATTTGTGTAGATAGCGGGGTTGTGTAGACATTGATCTTTTGAGATTGTATAGAGGGGTCGTAGTGTTTTGGGGGACTTTCTTCATTTGTACTTGATGGGTTCTTGTTGTCTTCTTACTCTGATCTGGTTATGGTGAATTGTGTGCAGGGTTTAAATTTTGGGATAGTCAGTTTTTAGCCGTTACTCTGCCGAAATTTCGGGAGAGAGGTTGGGAGTCGAGGAGATACGAAATAGGTTGAGGTGTGAACAGTAAATGCTAGAAAAAGGTAGATGAGCGTGGAAGTGCGGCGTGATCGCAGGTGCGCAGGGCACACAGCCCTGCGGGTGCACACGGGTCATGCGGCGTCGGGCGAGGGCGTGCGCGCGGACGTGCTGTACAGAGGCAGGGTGCGTGGGGTACGCGGCGCTGTGAGCGTGCACAAGATACAGTGACGTTGGGTTGGCACGTGCGGCACCGCGAGGGTGTATGCGGGGTGTCGGAGTGGAGACGTGAGTGCTTGGGACCGGACTGGGTAGTTCGTGGGGTGCGTGAGATTCTTTCCTAGGATTTCAAGTCTTACCGTTTTATCTCAAATTGTTTTAAATGGTTTTCTTTTCCGCTACGTAGTTTTATGTTGAGGACTTCGTGTTTCCTCTTCGGGACGCAAGTTGTTTTTTGAATCGAGTCGAAAAATTTTCATACTCAACAAATGTTCTTTTGAAAATGATTTGAAAACGAAAAGGGTATTGAATTGAGTTAATTATGTCAAATGTTAGTGTGTGTGTGGTGTGTAGATGCACCAAGAACGCGGAGTTTCTCGAGGTGTTACACAAGCTAGGCACGCTATTGTAGCGGGCCGAGCGAGAGGGCTGACTCTCAACTCAAACCCTAACTTAAAAATCTTAAAACAACGAAGAAAACTTGCCAATAACTAAAGCTCCTTCACAAAGCTTGTTGCTTGGACTCTTGAGAACACTTCTTTAGCGTTGAGAATCGATGGTTTCGTGGTCAGAGTGCAACCACTCTCCATTTCGTTTCAAGCAAACTAGGGAATAAGGTTTCCTAACCCTATTTATCATATTTTTCCAGAATTATATTTTGATCTCACCATTTAATGAATTTACTTATTACACTCATACTCTCAATTATATTAAAATTCTTAAAAATGTCATTTTTTTTTAGAAGACGATGACTAAAATTACAATATTTTGTTTAGTTAAAATAATATAATTAATTATTCCACATGATATTTGACCACAAATAGTTAAAGAATTGACACATGAATAACCACAAATCTTATTAATTTATATTTAAGATTCATAATACATATATAACAAAAAAAAATAAGAAAAATTGTTAATATTTTTTAAATTTTATTTTTATTTTATTAAGAATCACTAAATTTATTTGTTTGTTAATAAATTGTAAAAATACATATTAAATTTACAAAAAATAAAAATAAAAAGTAGGATAATAAATTCATAATATTGATTTGTACCATCTTAAAAATATTTTAAAAAATCAATAAATATAAGCAATACTACAATTAAATTTATCAACATTAATACTGTATTTTTTAATTAATATAAAAATAAATAACTTGTTAATACGACCTAATATTTTACAATATTAAATAATTTAAATTTCACTTCTTATCTACATCGATTTTTAATTTTTTTTGTTTATGTTGGATAGTTTTGCAAAAAAAAATATTTTTGTTGTAACGAATTATACTCAATAATGTAAGAAATTTCAAATATAATTAATTAAATATGAGACGAAATATAAATGACAACATCTTTGACAATCAAATTTAAAATATACATATGATATGAAAAAAAATAATATATAATTGAAAATAATTTTTGAAATGAGATATAACTACATTATTAACAATAGTATTGTCTAAGAATTATACTAAAAATTCTATCTTTAATTCTGCAATATTTGTCACAATACATTTATATATAGTGATATCAATGTGAAGATATTAACTGTTATGAAATGGTAAAATTATTGTTTAATTATCGATTCATCAGTAAAATGTAATGTTACAACTATATAACTTACAACATTATGTGCACTACATCAATCAAATTAATACAAATAGATATCGACTGAGCATTTGTAGATAATATAAATAATTCGTTTCCCATATCATTGAACATTTTAAAAATGTTGTTTCCAGTTCCATTTCTAAGTATACTTTAAAATTAAAAATAACATACACTTTTATAAATTTTTTAAATGTTTCACTATCGATAAATGTAACATCAACTCAAATTGTGCTATAAATTTTACTATTTGTTTTCTCATTTATTTTGTGAATATATATAAACGGGTCACTATCATTACCATTCAATGGTATTTGTAGAAGATATCTCACTTGCTCATTTAAGTAATATTTTTTAGAATGTTTATCAATTGTACTAATTAAACTGAAAAATATATATATTTTTTAATGTAATATTTACATAAAGCTCTAATTTCTATTTTTCAATCAATTATGATTCTATGACTCGAAATGATTTTATTTCTATAACTCAAAATGATTTCATACATCAAACGTTTTTTTTATTTTTTGTAGATAAAAATATGGATGTTTGTGCAGATAATTATCTCATTAAAAATGTAGGAACCGACTTTTTTTTTTCTTTAATATCATCATCAATATTATTTATATTATAATTATGCAAATTTATAATAATTAAAATTAAATATCTAAAATAAATTTAAATAGTAATATAATACCACAAAATCAACAATAATTTGTAAGTAACTGGAATTAGATGACCTTCTCATATACAATACATACAAAATTTGTACAAAAAATTCCTTATAAATAAAATTAGGACTAGCACTACAATTTTAAAAGCAAACTTAACAAAGATTAGCACTGAGATCATAAATCAAACTTACAATGCATTAAGTAATGAAATTTCACAAACTCGTTTTAGTCAAATGATTCAATCATGATCTCAAAGATGCAAAACAGACTTGCCAGTTGAAATTAACAATCGCCTCATACTGTCCTGGTTCAAAAGGTTCCAACATCTATGCAAATCTGTATCTCTGTCACACCCATAGTCACATGATGGGCGGCGCGCATGATGAAAGATGTGTATAGCACTTGGTGGCTGAGGATGACGCTAAGTAGGTCAAGTGGGCTGACACTTGACATGATGGGCGTGCTGGACGTGAGTATTTCAGCATCAATGGACGCAGCAGATGCGCATTGCACTTGGTAGCCGAGGAGGACACTAGTGGGTCGAGTGAACAGACACTCGACATAACGGGCGTGCTGGGCTGGAGCAGTTCAGCACCGATAGGTGCAGCGAATGCGCATAGCACTTGGTGGCCGAGGAGGACACCAGTGGTCCGAGTGAGCAGGCACTCGACACGACGGGCATGTTAGGTGTGAGCAGTTCAGCACCATTGGGCGCAACGGATGCGCATAGCACTTGGTGGCCCAGGGGGACACAAGTGGGCCGAGAGGTCGCGAGAATCTAGCCCATGGGTGTGCAAGGATAGGCCGAGCATACCGCAACATGGTTTGAGATTCGGGGCTGACGGACAGGCATGTGCGAATGAAAGCCATATGCTGGACAAGGAAGTTCAGCAGAGTGTAAGCAGGGCGCAAGCAGTTGGCGTGCACGCAAGGTGCTAGACGAGGGCGGTCCAGACAGTCTGCTGGACATGGGCGGTCCAGGCACACGCAACTTATGTGCAGACACATAGCGTGCATGCAATTGATGCAGGGCAGTCACTGGACATGCAGCACAAGCTGGCTCGGGCAGTCAGCAGACAACTTGCAAAGGGCTGGGCGGGCAGACCAGCGCATGAAGGCGTGGGGCAGGGTGCACGATGCAGAGACAGTTAACGTGCATGCACATGCATCCGAGAAACACGTAACTAATGGGCAGACAGTTAGCGTGCATGTAACTAGGGGGGGCTGCATGAAAGCAGCAATGGACACGTGACAGCTTTGGCCGGGCCCATGGGTTTGGCAAACGATTTTGGTAACTGTATAATTAGATGGTCTGCCAGGCATTGAAGGCATGAGTTATGTGCGTCGCTTACTGGTTATGACTCGAGATTGTAACTTTCCTTTTGTTGAGTAAATAAAAGGTTGAGAGTGGGTTTTCGTAGAAGCATGGTGTCTCAACACTCGTCACGATGCTCGGGTTATTAAGCGGTACTCGAGCTTGGTTCCGAAGAGCATCGATAGGTCTTTGAGGACTTGGTCGTTTGGAGGAACGAAGGGCTGAGCTAAGTGGGCGACGTAGCTACCCTCGCGAGGCACCAGCTTGGGGAAGGAGTCAGCCCCCCGTGACAATCTCTGTCAACCAAAAAAAGAAATCATCATCATCGGCTATATGCTACCCGAATACATAATCTGAAATTTCTGAAAAGAAAAATCAGATTACCAGTCACAAATACCCCACCATATATACTCAGATTACCACAATCGCAAACACTCCACCATACCCAATAACAATACTAAAAAAAAAACCATACGTAGCACAAAAAAACAGAAACATAAAGAACCAGTCTTCTAAAGCCTTTCTACACATACAAAAGCAATCACAAATGCAAACAAAATTTTTAGAGAGAATCAGAAATACTCAGTTATAGTAATCGGGCTCAAACATAAAGAATTATAACCATAAGGACTTTTCACAAGCACTTTTTTGTGCATCACTCACCCATCAGAGACCAGATTGGCAGATTACAAAGAAATAAGAATAACAATCTACAAATACAGAGAAATCATAAATACAATTAGATTACTCTTCATGCGATGACTTTCTGAGCGAGACGCCGAGAGAGAATCGGAGCTCTCAAAGTCGTCAGGCAAGGAAGCGAGTAGAGCTCAGGGCCAGAGCTCGAACTTTGATCGAGAGATGGAAAGCCACAACTGTGCGACAACGGTGGAAGAGAATCGAAGATCTCGGAACTCGATAGTCGAAAGTGCAAAGATGAAATCAGAAAGAACGTCGGTTTTTTCTGAGGAACTGTCGGTCGTTGCCGAGGAACTAAAGAACGTCGGTCGTCGATGAAAATCGAAGCATGAAATCAGAAATCGAAATCCGATTGTCATTTAGGGTTAAGGTTAACTCTTAAGGTCGGTTAGGTTTTCTGAAGTAAAACTGAGAACCGAACCGACAATCATGGGTTCGCTTCACATTTTGGTTTTAGTTCCATGAAAATCGAACGGAAACAAACCAAACCAAAAACGTCTGTTCGGTTCGGGACCACCCCTAATTAGGGAAGGAAGAGAGGGGAGAAATAAGGGTGGGCTAAAATCGGTTTCGATCGTTTTTGGAGTCGAACCGAAGGAAAAAAGTTTTTTCGGTTTGTAAAAAAATAGAATTGAAACTGAACCATTCAAGGGGGACACCTGATGGGAATCCAACTAAAAATTCATGTTCAATTGCAATTCAATTCTATTTTTTCTTTTACAAAAATCAACCTTCTTAAAAATAAAATATTACTAAATTACGACTCTAGTAAAATATCAATTAAATAAATAAATAATGTAAATAGTAATTAGACAACTTCATTAAATAACTCAATTTAGCCAATTTATTTTTCAATAATATAATTAAATAACTAATTAATTCAATCAAATAATCAAATTACTAATTTAGTAATAATCTATGCAATTTAATCTCTAATTAGTATAATTCAATAATATATTTATTAATTAGATATAATTTACTAATTGAATCACTAATTACTAATTAGTATAAGCTAATAATTTTATTCATAATTAGGTAATAATTTAATTACTAATTAGTACAATATAATGGTTAATTAGACAATAATTTAATTACTAATTAGATAACAATCAAATAATTTAAATTTTAGACATATGTAAGATCTGAATTTTTAAACTTAAGAAAAACATTTTATTGAATAATTTTTAAAGTGAATTTATTTTGATAAGTTTTTTTTTTGGTTCGTACCAATTTCTAAATTTTAGAACTAAAAAATAAACTGACATTTCTGGTTCTTGGAAAGTAGAACCAAACTTTGGTTCATTTGAACCATATCAAAATCAATCGGTTCGGTTCGATTTTATCTAGTTTAGTTTAACCTTGTAATGATAGTTTTACCGTCAAACTTTTTGTGATTTAACCTTATATTTTGGCATAGTGCTTGTTGATTAGTCCACTTAATACTTTATTTTAATTTTTTTATAATTATCACTAATTAATAAACATTATGTAAGGATCAAATCACAAAAAAATAAATAAACTATAAAATTAGATAAAACTTTAGCATTACTTATTAAATTTTGTATTAAAAATTAAGGTAATGACAAAGTCTATTTGTCTCCATTGATCATAGACTTGGCAAACGAGCGCTCGACTTGACTTGCTACAACAACTTGTTGACCCGAGCCTGATGTTTTACACTCGTTAACCCACTTATGACCAGGTCGAATGAGTCGACTCATTAAAGTGTGTAATATTTTCTCTCTTTTTTTTTTTAAATTTAAAAATTAAATTATAGTTTAAAAATTGTTTTAATGTATAATTAGAAAATTATTCTAAAAATTTTATTGTGTTGTTGTTCAAAGTTAATATTGGTTGCTTAGATTTGAATTTTTACTTTAAAATACAACTTAAAACATATTTAGCTGAGATGGGATGCTCATTTTTATCAAGACACCGAACAATTTCGACTTAACTTATTTAACTTGTGATTTGCAAGATAGTTCGGATTGAAAATCTTTTTGAATGATCTCGTTAGATTTGGCTCATTAGACTTAATAGACTCACTAGACTCGACTCGTTTAACTCAATAGGTTTAATAAATCATATTTTTTTCGAGCTCGATTCAACTCAGTTCGCCCGGTTCGTTTGTCATATCTAGTAGAACATTTACTAGAGAGCATTTGTCCTTTCTTCCCGCACTCTTCCTTCTCTCCAACTCTGCAATTCGTACCAGAGTATGCCATTGCTCTCGTACATTTTGTTCCGACTAAATTTGAAATTTTCACGAGCACAACAATAAATAGTTGTCGATATCATCGAGTTCTCAGTGCACTTTTAACTGTTGGGAAAGTCTTACTTTTTTTATGTTTGGAAGCTGGAACATAACCGGAACCCAATTGTCAAAACCGGTCAGCTTCAGTTTGATTCTCAGCGACTGCTGGTGTAGTTCTGGTATCATCATGCTGAAATGGTAAATTCCCGGTCGGTCATGATAAATTTGGTCCGAACCAACCTTAAAAACCCTAATTAGTCAGCTTGTAGGCTGGTTCTCTCAGTTCTTGACAGCCGGGTCAAAGAGTAGATCCAAAAGTCTGTCTTCTTGTCCATGTCTCAAAAGTACTATTAACACGGACTGTGCTGGAAGAAACTGTTTCACAGCGAACGAAGAATTTCAGATAATTATATTCGCCGTTCAATCTGCTTTCACCATGGAATTTAGGAGAGAAGCGACTGTGAAGTCTTTGATTCGACAACCCGATCATAGGTTTGGGACTATTTGTCCAGCAAACTGGGTTGTAGCTTCTGGATTTCACCTGTCTGTGGCAGCTCTACTAGGTTTCGCTGCATTAGTTTTGGGTCGAAGAGTTGGTAGATTTTCAGATTTCCTCCCGTTACGATGGTCGTCAGAGGATTCCGATGGCTCTGAGAAACTTCCCGCTGTGCCCGGGTTACAGAATTTCGGAAATAACTGTTTTCTTAATGTTATTTTACAGGTATATTACAATAGATTCATGGGATTTTTGTTCGATGCTTGAACTTTGAATTGTTTTTGAGAAAACTAAATAATAAAAATGTTTTTAGTAATTTTTGAGATAATATTTATTCGTTTTCCATTTTTACAATCTGTAGATTTTCTCAGGCTCTGGCTAGCTGTGTATCTTTTCAACCTTTTCTTCAAAATATTATAGAAGAATCTGAACATTTGGCTGTGGAGGAACCTGTTGAAAATCTGCCTCTTTCATTTACTTTAGCTGCTCTATTAAAAGGTAGCTTTAGAATTGTGGTTTCATTGAGACTTTATACATTTCTAGTCTCTGCTTTATTTCCGTGTCCTGCACTGCGAGAGAATTCTGAGCTGCTTTCATACTCTATTAGTCATGTTACTGTAGAACATAGAATTGTATTTGTAAAGACTATTTTCTGAGCTTTTCATTTATATTTTTTACTGATAAGTTGCTCGATCATATTCTGTAGAAATGTATTTAGTTGATCAGAAAAGAGTTACCCTAAGTCCATGGAAGGTGATGGTTGCTATGACTAATTACATTCCAAGGTTCAATCTAACAAACCAACAGGTAAACATGGGCACTTTGAATGCTCCTAGGATTTAGGTCGTGCTGGATGATGACGGTATTTTCTAATAGGATGCAGCTGAAGCATTTCTTCATCTTCTGAGCTCATTAAGAGAGGAATTTTACGATTGCTATCATTCCACCGGATGCTCTTTAGGTGATATTTCTTCTTCTAGTCATCGGATTCATAGTCCAAAAGCGAAAGAAGATTGCAGTCAGCTGGAAAGATGGCAGCGTGATGGCCTTGGACCATTAGAAGGGATTCTTGGTAGTACTTTAACTTGTCAAAGTTGCTCATCTCAGGTACATGCGTCGTGAGATTTTGCATCTTTATTTGAGTTTCATGCATCGTGGAATGGAAGTGTTTCTATGGTATGCCTACCTGAAGTATATGTTCTAAAAGTTTGACAATGGACTTCTTTGTATGGTTTAGCACATTTTGGAAAATAAAAATCAGTTTTCTTTTTATTGCCCGTTCAATCCTTTTGGAGATTTGAGTATGGTTATGTAATTTTTTTCCCCTTCTCATCATTAGTCCTCCTTCCATCTCTTTTGCCTTTTCACGTCACTAGTTCCACTCACATATTTATTCTATACATTTTTTTCCTTTTTATTCAGATCTCATTGAGTTTTGAATCTTTCCAAATCTTGCCTCTCGCTCCCGCCCTTGATGGTGGTGCTACCAATGTATGTTTTTGCCAAATTTTTAGTTTTGTAGTCCATATGTAAGAATATTTTGTCACGTTTTCTTCGTTAATAAATGTGTGCTGCCTTATTATTTTTGTTTATGTGTGTTTCTTTGGTGTTGTGGTGTATTGTTGGATGTAAGATTGAAGATTGCCTGAAGCAATTTAGCACTGCCGAACTGGTCGAGAATTATCACTGCAGCATTTGTTGGCACAATGTTGGAGTTAAGTATTTAACTTCAATAAAAGCCACTGAGGTAACTAGTTGGTCTTGCGTGTTTTTTTGTTTTTGTTTTTCCTTGAGGATGCAGTTAGTATCAATGCTACAGTCTCCAAATCATATTTTTTTCACAAATTTAATCGAGTTGAATACAATGACGAATTGACTCCATTTTTCATCTAGGTGAAGGATGGGAACAGACATACTTGACCATTCTAAAGAAATTTATTAGCTAAGAAAACTGAAATTTTTGTGCTAGTGTTTTTGTTTCGTTTCTCTTGAATATGCTATCTTGAGCTTGATTCGTGTTTGAGTTTTGACTCAAAGTTATTATTAAATACTTCAAAAATTGTTCCAATTTGCTCAAATGAGTATCTTATAGTGTCTAGACGTTCTTAGTTGTTCAAAAATTAAAAGAATTGATTCGCTACGAGATCCGTAAGTCGTATGCCAGTGCATCTCTTAAATGTTCAATTTGTTTTTCTTGATGTTTTTTAAGAGGTTGTTGATGCATTTTATTTCACATTTAACTCTTTAAATACACGATATTAAGAATGTAGAGTCCTGAGTCAGTATAGACCTAGCATGTGTCTTGGCATAGACTTAAGCTATGTCGTCAAATTGATAGTGAGATTCATTTAAAATTAAAAATAACTTCCTCAACTCTAGTGAATCTTCCACATTGAGAATTGTTACAGATCCTGTTAAATCTTTTAGTGGGGCTCGCGAAGTGCCACATAAGATCTTTGCTATACTCATCCATCTTTGACTAATGCCAGTTGGTTCAACTATAAACCTCAATGGTTGTAGTTAATGCCTCTTGTTTTCTGACAATATAAACTCCACCTCTAATGAAGAAGAAAGAGGAGATGAAAACAAAAAAGGAGAGGACAGTTCTATCACCCACAATAGTGTGACTAATAGCACTGTCCCTTTTCTCCTAATAGTTATTATTCTGCCATAAAATAGTTGAAGCTTAGAGGGTCCTTAACTTAAAGCTACACAATGCATTTTCATGAGGCTTGAATGTTCCTAGAATTTTGTTATGTTCCGCAGAAGAAGGGAGATATAATGGAGTTTTTGGAGTGTGGATAGTTTCAAAGTCTGAATTGGTCTAGCTAAAAAAAGGTTTTCATGATCCATTAGTCAGTAATGAAAATTTAACTTGCTTTATACTTGATGATTCGAAAATTGTTTTTGAAATTGTATTTTTGATGAACTTTGGATTTAGACATTACAAAATATTTTTTTTAATAAAGAGAAATATGTTGAAAAAGAGCTATATAACACCGGAGACCCAAAAGAGGCGGAGCCCCCACTAGAAGAAATAAAAAATGGAGTCAAACAACATTTAGTTGTCTATATCTTTTTAAAGATTGGTTGTGCAAGATTGAAGTAAAGGAAAATGAGAAAAACCTAGATGAACTCTGAATTTTTGATGTGGTAGATTTTCTTTATATCCTTTTTTCTTTTTAAACATTTCTTCTATTATTGTCCAGAATCCAATCGTTATCTTATTGACAGACTTTGTATTACTTGCTGATTAAATTGAAATTTGTGGCTTTTTTTTTCAAATCCTCAATCTCCTTTTCTTTTACTTATTTCCAATAAAGAATCTACTATTTGTGTTTCAATTTTGTAGTTCGGTAACTCCACAAACTTTAATATTGTTTTTCTACTCGTACTTTCTCAGATGGAGATTAAAAATGTTAAGATGTGCTATAATCATGATTCTTGCAATTGTAGAAGACTCATTCATCTACAGAATCTTCCTTGGTCAAATAAGTTTTCATGTACATGGAAGCAACTAAGTATTGCTCGTAGTCCAAAGGTACACTATGACTAATCAATCTCGTCTCTTGCCAAGAAATCTATTATAAAATGATATGTATCTCAGTTTTTAACCGGTTGATAAATCATTTGAATTTTAACACAATTTAGTCGATTGATTTAATACTAGGATATGGATGTCTTAAAAACCATATAATTCTGTTTGCTCATGCTATTTGAACTTAGTATATAGTTGATTTTATTTTAAAATTTGAGTAATTTTTACATGTTTACTAGTCAACTGTCCTTAGTAGACCTGAAAATTTTTTTTAAACAAAGTTAAATAATTGTTTGCTTTACGTTCCACAAACCTTTTTAGGTGAATTTTGATGCACAAGACTAGTGAAAACTTTGCTTGGTGCAATACGTCATATTACAAAACTATTACTGAATTCGATACCTGATTTGAAGTTGATTCTACTAGAAGATCAAATATTTCAATTGGGTGTTATACTTATAATTTAGATGTTTTTATGACAGATTTTATGCCTTCACCTTAAGCGAGCTACTGTGAATATGTTTGGAGAAACCATCAAACTTAAGGTGCTTACATTTATTTGTTTTTGTTATATATTAGTGTGATGCGTTGTGGATAAGAACAAAGACTATAAATAAGATAATTGATGCGATTAAAAGAGAAAAATAGATAATTAAGGAGATTAAAAATAATGAAGTTCTAATCAATATAAAAATATATGCAAAATCTAGATACTTATTTATCAAAGTTTAATGATTTAAGAAATCTCTAAATTAATATATAAATAATGGAAACTAATAGAACTGTAATATTTACAATTTTCTAAAACTTAAGTAAACCAATGATAATTTTGTCCCATATGAATATGTAATTTTCTTTTACACTCGACATGAACTAGGGTCTACGAAGCATAGACACGCGAAGGTGGTCCACTGTCTCCATATTATGAATTTTTTCTTTGTTTTAATTTATTAAATTTGATTTTTATTGTGTTATTCACAGTGACTATTATCATTTTCTTTTTCGACATCGACAATTATAATAGGAGTATGTTCTAATTGCCTCTTTACTTCTTGAAATATTATCCCTAGTACAAACAATGTCATAAACTGTTGCTTTCTATATACGGGGAAGTAGGCTGTCATAATGAACAACTCTCCTGGTGCCAAATGATAATACTTTGTTAGAGAATACTAGATTCTTCATTGCAAAAATCAAAATTTTCTTTCTTTTTGGCCGTTTCAAATTGGGGATGGACATGACAAAGTCTCAAAAAGTAATGTTTTTGTTTTCTTTTATTTTTAATACAATTATTTCTTATAAGAACTTTAAGGTGAACACTCCATGTTGGTGATTGCAGGGACATATCTCCTTTCCATTTGTATTGGACCTATTTCCATTCATGGCAACTGGGGTGGAGATAAGAGATTTGGACAAAAATTTGCAGAGAGGGTCGGCGAGGCAAGGGTGTGCTAATCCAAGTCTTGGCTCCAACTTCTACCGAATGGAGCGTCAGATAGGAAAGCTAAATAATATTCATGGATCAATGGGAGGAAACTTGGCCGCACAGGATGTTCCAATCGAATCTAAAGTTGAAGGTCAAGTAGAAAGTGTTCCTGGAGAATCTTGTTTGCTGTCATCCAAAGATTGCACAGATACATTTTGGACTGATGCTCCCATGACGTTTGATGACAAGGTAGGTTTTAAAAGTAATTTAAAATGAAATTAACCTCAATTTAATAGTATAAGCTTGCTGGATATATGTTAATTTAGATAAAGTACACATATAGGACAAAGAATGCCAAAGAGTGTTTCTAATAATGAGAAAAAATTATAAATTTTTTCTTAGATGACAGACTTGCCTTTTATAGGCTCCTTAGGGAACTATCCCTTGACCTGCCAATAACCGGTATAGTATTATTTACTCCTAAGATGATAATTAGTAGGAGTATAATATTCACAAAGATTAAGTTAAAATAATAGAATTATATAATGGTTATGAATTCATGCAGGTGGATATAACTTCCATGACTTGCCTGTATCAACTAGTTTCTGTTGTGGAGCATTTTGGTAGGGCTGGAAGTGGTCATTATACAGTTTACAGAAGTGTGCAGCATCAACATCAACAACACTGGTTCTCTATTTCGGATTCTGTAGTTCATCGTGTCACCAAAGAAGACGTTCTTGAGGCAGAGGCTACCTTGCTTTTCTATGAGAAGATTTTAGAGAGCTGAGGTAACTACCTAACAAAAATCATCCTTCTTATAGTTGTATTTGTAGAAATCTGATTTAACTAAACCAATCTACTTAGGTAAATTAATGAAAAAATTAGTTTAAAATAATAGAATTAGTTTTACTAAAATTCAAAATCATCTAGCAACAATGCTTAATCATAGGCTTTAATTTGTGAGAAAACTTACCAGATTACGAAAATTGGTGGTAACTTTTTGATCGTATTTAGAGTTAATTATGAGGACAAAGTATCTTATTGAGGTTATGAGGAAGAGCTGGGACATACTTTTTTACAACTAAGTTCTACTTGGGTGGATTGATTCAATCAAACCAATCATCTTAGCTTAGAAGTTAAATCAATTAAAATATTAACTTAAATTAATGAAATTGACTTAAATAAATGCAGCTTATTAATTAATCTAATAGTTAACTAAAGCTACAAACTCAACACACACTAAAACAAGATTATTTAGATATGATGGGTCAATTATATGTTGGGTTTTTTTTTTTTTTTTTTTTAACTCTAAATTATGATTTTTTTTTTAATCTTTAAAATTTATTATTCATCGAATCAAACCTCAAAATATTATAAATAAGTAATTTAAACATCGAAATGCGATCTTTGACCGGCCTTGTTTTTTTAAACCAAGAGGTCGGCTGGTTCAATTGGACTGACCGACCTCTCGTTTTTTAAATTGAGAGGTCGGCCGGTCCAATTGAACCTGTCGACTTCCAAAAGACTGAAACTCATGAAAGAAGTCACGAATTTTGTTCCATGTGAGAGGTCGACCGGTCCAATTGAACGGGTTTTCCTCTTTCTATTTAAATCATCCCCCCATTTCATTTTTCAAATTACGTCGAAAATATTCAATACTCTCTCGACTATTTGATTGCTCCGACGATAATTCTACGCGTTAACCAGTTAGATATGATTTTTTTTTTATAATTTATTTTTTGTAATTTTAAAAAAGAAAAAAATTCATACTTAAAATGTTGGGTTAGCTACATATATTTTCTTTTTTAGTAAAAATTTATTTATTAAGTAGTACGTTCGTAAATATTATAATAAAATAGTTTTATAATATATTTAAATTGTGGTTAAATATAATGTTTTATTGAACTTTTTTTATTTAAAATCTTAAAGTAAGGGTTTTTTTTTTTAAAACCCTTAAAATTTACTATTCAAGGTGTAAAATTGAAACATAATTGATTAATAATTACAAAAATGGCATACGTTAAAAAATGAGACGTTAAATATATTATACTAAATGTTGGGTTAGTTATATATATATTTTGTTTTTTAGTAAATATTTATCATTAAGTAGTACGTTAATAAATATTATAATAAAATTGTTTCATAACATATTTAAATTGCGATGGAATATAATTTTTCATTGATTTTTTTTTTTTAATTTTAAACCCTAAAGTATGATTTTTTTAAAAAAATACCTTTAAAATTTATTATTTATCAAATCAAACTTCAAATTATCATAAATGAAGATAAATTTTTAATTTTATCATTTTTTTTAAATGTCATACTTATATATTTATGATATTTTGAAGTTTGGTTCGATGAATAGTAGAGTTTTTAAAAAAAATACTTTAAGGTTTAAAATAAAAAAAAAAATTTTGTTTTACGTGAACTTCACAGTAGTATCTTGTCATTGAATTTTGAAATTAAGATTGTTAGAGCAAGTTTGAGTAGAATTTGTAGAACGCTCAATTAATTATTACATGATTGTCAACTTTAGAAGTTCAGAGTTGTTGGGATTAAAGAAATGCATTGGACCTCGACAACTTTAGACGAGAAGTTTCGTTCATTCTGTGATTCTGATAATGATGATTTGAAGAGTAGGTCACAAGTTGAATGTCGTTCCCTATTGTTAACCCAACAGCTGTGACTAGACTCCTCAAAACAATTATCAAGATCATCGAATCTCAATCTAGCTTTTTGAAAGCACATCAAGGAGGAGGTTTTGTCGTGAAGACGATTCTCAATAATAGTGCTGAAGCTTGAGAAACATGTTAAGAAATTCAATTTCTCTTCAATCCTTGAAATTCCTCCTTGAGAGTGTGAGCCATTTGAGTGAGCAAGGGAGAACTAACTCATAGCATTTGGCACAGGGATGCCAGTATGCTCAACTAAATTGTTAGGATGAACTGCAGAAAATGAGACTCTTTTAACAGACTTCATGATCCATAGACCTTGCTCATCTTGTACTATACCCATTTTATCCAAAGTATGTTTGGTGTAGATATCAACACTTTTTAATTTCTTAGGTGGCTTGGCTCGATGGGAGAAATCTCAACTTCATTGGCTTGACACTTGGTTATGAGAAGATTGAACGGAAGAGAATCAGAGAAATTGCCACTGACATCAATTATCCAGTGAAGAATGATGTGACTCAAGTTAAAATGTTTTTCACTAGAACCTTGTGAAGAATATATAAATTCATAAAATTTACAGAGTCTCTCGATAATCGTCTCTAGACAATAGATTGTAGGTTAGAATGTGATTGATAAGTCGAGCACGAACGTTTAATTCCTTACCTCTAAGCTTGTAATGAGCCTCTACATTCGAGTTCTTCAGAACTTTTTGTAAAAATTTCAACTCATTTCTTATAAGTCTAGAGTTAAAGATCTAAACATATACGCTTCACTTATCCATAACATTCATTCTCCTCGAAGCAACCAGCGATTTCTTGTTGAATTATATTTTCTTTATTAAAGATTTATTTTTGTTGGATATTTTTTTTAAGATGACTACTGTGTACATTTGAAAGTTACAAAGGTATAATTTGATGCTTTGTCGTAATCTATTGATAGTTTTCTTGAGATAACTATTGGTGTATGTTTAATTACAAAGTTCCAAACGTTGTGATTTACTACTCATGCTTTTAGAAAAGAAAAATGATAATAAATTGTGGGTTACATGTAATAATCAATGTGTTAGATCTTTGTCGAGTAGTTAATGACCGCTACAAAGGTCTCTAATTATCTGTGCCTTTTGAATTACATAACATCTTTAGCAAGAGTATTAATATCACTATTTATTGACCATTTTTAGCCTCTTAAATATGAAGTAAATATTATTTGCTAATTTGCAAATCTTCTTACACTTCTCTATGTTTTTATAGTTGATTGAGTGTGTTGTACTTAGTTGACTTCTCTATTCGTGACAGTTGGAAAAAATGACTTTTAATTCATCTCTCATCACTTCGTATGTTGTGGAGTCAAAGAATCTCACAAATCATCAAGTTGGAGTGTAGCCGTAAGGTGGAAGGGTGTATTAACACCAATTTGATCAGTTTGCACTTGTTTGATCATATCTTTCTCGTTCATTTGACTTTGGTTTTGATATTTTGAAGGATTATTCTCTTACTTACAAGATGTTAAGTTGTCAAAAATTTAAGTTCAAATTTATTGAAACGTGTCTTCTACCGCATGCACAATCTGTGACCAATCCTGTGAAAACTTTCCTTTTGTGGTGTGATTCCCTTTAAGGAATTTTAATTTGATTTCACATCAATTGATATCAGAGTCATTTCGACTTTTCCATTGTTTCTTGTGTGTTTTCAATTAAGAAATGATGACAAGAAGTGTTACAATTGTTGCTCAAAATCCAGACACAAATACGTCTCAATCAAGCCAACCACTACTTAAGGAAGTCGAGTCAAGTATTTAAGGACAACTTGATGAACTTCAATTATGTGTCTCGATCTTTTCCAGCAATTCCAAAGATTTACAAATATGAGTGTAAGAACATTTTGAACCCTTAGACAAAGAAGAAGATGTAGTACAAAGAGAGAAAGAAATGATGAGGAAATTATTATGGATGACCTTGAAGAGGAAGAAATCAATTTTGAAAAATTTTCTAGTTTGACCTGTGTTCATGAAAATTTTGATGATTTGAGACATTTAAAATTATCTATTCCTTTATTAAAAGAATCTAACAATGGTGATAAAATCGTGGATTGGGTTGAATTATAAAAAGTGAGATAGTATAAATCACTCCAAAAGCTATCTCAATGAGTGAAAAAATTTCTTTCATATTTATACAGGACTCAAATCTTTAGTTCTATCGATGTGGGACAATACTCGTGTAGCACCCCGAGTTATCTGAACCCGATTCGCTATACTGTCTACTAACTCTACATCGACCTGAGTTATCTGAACCCGGATTGATACTGGATTACGTAAATTATATTTAGAAATTCGTATAAAATTTTAAAATTTTATTCATCGACTCAAAACAAAATTATTCAAACACTCGCAGTGGAAAACTAACTACGCTCGGAAATTCCGTCATTAAAACAAAAACAACTTTCTTTAAAAATTTGGACAGCATAACACTTAAATATTTTAAAACCAAAATTTCCTGCATCTTTAAATCAATCAAAAACTACTATCAAAATAAATCCTCGTACAGTTCCAAAAGTAGTATATACATCAAAAAGTGAATACTAAAATGTTTGAAAATTCAGCTATACACTCAAATGTCTAAAGATCTATACATACGCTCCATGGTTAAACCGCCATAACAGATGGCCAGATCGTCGCATGAGCGTACTCCTTCAACTGCCTCCTAACCATGAGCGTGATCTAAAAACTCACCGATTATCTCCTTGTCACCTACATAACAGAATTCATCTATTAGCGTAATGCTAAGTAAGTAAAACACTAAATGAAATGAAATGAAAATAATACATGAGTCCTATATATGCAGTTTCTACATTCACATTTCGTTCTCATTTTCGTTACATAGTCTAATCCTCAAACTAGATGGGAAGCAGATCGGTTTTCCCAAATCATCAATTCTCGTGCTCATTTGAGGGGCGAATTACTTCCCTCAAAGAATCTACTCAATGGTTTTTGTTAGCTGATCTGATCCTCATAATAGATGGGAAGCATATCATTTTCTCAAATAATCATATTCTCATGCTCATTTGAGGGGCAAATGACTTCTCTTAAAGAATTTACTCAATCATTGTCTGTCGCTTCATGTCAGTTCGTTTTATAAAAACATGTAAATTCATTTTCGTGCATTTTCGTATTCTTTCAAATCATGATGCATGACATATATACATACATACAATAAACATGCAATAAACCTTATTATGCTGTGATGTAAGCCTGAAGGCAACACACATACTCTACTTATCTGGCGCTTGTAAAAATCTCAATTCGATTATGTGATCTTAATTGCTCAGTTTGTAAACCTATAACATTAACATATTCATTAACTCTAATGACCTCCAATTCTTGAAATTCTAAAAAGAAGGCAACAATCTAAGCAAAACGTAACTAAACCTGAAATGACTTTTGTTTTGACTAATTTCAGAAATTCATAACAAATTCAATGTTTATCTGATTTTGACGATTCGAAGTGCTATAGACTCCTTAGGATGTCCATTTTCAATTGTTGAAACCCATTTAATAAATTAAACGCGACATCAAAGCCGAAAACTGCCATTTACAGAATTGTCTTGTTTTGCCCAAATTCCAAAATTTCTACAAACATCAACCAATCAACTAACTTCTTCCATTTCTATCCAATAAAAACCATCATCATATTTATATAACGTGAAACCTCCGATAAAAGTGGGAATCCAGCAAAGAACCAATATTTTTGTACCTACCTAAACTTCCAAACAAACACTAATTAAACTCACATAATCCCAACATCAAAACCCTAAACTTGCTTATATTAAAACTAATTCCTATTACTTTGTTCCTTTCTTCAGAGAGAAGTGAAGTCTGCCTTGAAGAAAAGTTGCAGAAAAGTGGAGGAGAAGAGAGCTAGTAAGAGGAAGAAAGAGCAATGGTCTTCACTTTTTACTTTACTCTTTGTTAAATATCTAAAATGTACCAAGGTGGCAAAATTTTATTTGTCCACCACTTAATCTCTCCCTCTCATGTTTTAGTCTTCAGCATGTGAAGCCCTAAGCAATCCCGTTGAGATTTATGAAATCAAATTTTTTTTTATTTTTCAAATTCTCATTTTCCATTTCCTCTCTGTTTCCATTCATCATTCCAATGGGAAATCTTCCTTTTACATTTGCAAGTTTGACTTTTCCACTTTATAACTTACACTCTTCATTTTCTCTTTTATTATAAAACTCTAATCTCACCTAAAATCTTTCACAATTTACCCTTCTCAAATTTGTTTATTCTTACTTAGCTATTACTAAAATTTCACGCACGTAATCTAGTCCCTCGATAAATTCTCGAGTGCTACAACTCGCTCACATGTTTAGCGTGATAGATTTTTTTTTCTTCATGTCTAGCGTGTTTAATTAGTCCCCACATTGTACAGGTTTAGTTCTGATATCACGATAGAAACTGAGAGGGTAGAACTCAATCCAAAAACTAGCTCAAAGAGTGAAGGAATTCTCCTTATATTTATATGGGGCCTAAATCTTTAGTTTTATAGATGTGAGATAACATTGAAAAGTTGCAGAAAAATCTCAATTGTTACAACTATTCAAAGAAGACAAAAATTCAATTAGCCTCCATGAAATTCATAGGCTATGCAAGCTTAGATAGAGAAGTTGGAGATGTCATCGAGCTTCAACCATTTGTGCACCTCGAAGGAGTTATAACAGAAGAGGACCTCAAAAACTAAATAGTTCTCGACTGTTATCTGGAGTTCCAAATGCATACAAAGCTCAAGCCAAGCAAAGTGAAATGTTTGTTACTAGCAAGAGAGCATCCAATCTAAAGCAAGAAGAGAAGAAGAGTATTGTTGAAATATCTTGGCTAAGAACAAGGGAGGTCAAATGCTTCAAGTGTCTCAGGTATGGACATATTGCTTTAATGTCCAAACCAAAGGGTTATGATTCCGAGGAAAGAAACAAATGAGTCAGAAAATGATAAAAAGCTTTTGGAAGCCAAACTTAAAAAAGAAAAGTCACAAGAAGAAGTGTTATTTGCTCACAAAGGTCCTATTCTTAAGGTTATTAGGAGAGCACTCACAACCCAAAATTGAGAAGAAATTTGACAAAAGGAGAACATTTTTCATAGTAGATGCTTAATTATGAACAAGGTATGTTATTTAATTATTGATGGAAGAATTTGTGTCAACGTGGCTTGCAAAAACATGGTGGAGAAACTTGGTTTGGAGACTACCTTACTCTCAAATCCTTAAAAATTGATTTAGCTCAATGACAAGCAAAACATCAAAGTCACCAAACGAGTTTTATTCTTTATTGGTAAATATATTGATGAAGTTGGTTGTGATGTGGTTTCAATGAGTGTTAGTTATATCTTTGTTGGGAGACAACGAAAATTTGATAGAAACGCTATGCATGAAGGTTTCACCAATTACTATTAATTCAAGATGAGGGAGAGAGTAATCAAGTTGACTCTCTTAGGGCGGAGCAAATTGTTTCGGATTATCAAGCTATGAAGGAGAAGAAAGGAAATAATAGCTACTATGGGGACTACGATGCTAATCATATTTCAGGATAGAATTGACAACTTGGAGGTAATATCGAAGCAAGTAGTTTATCTTCTAGAAGCATTTTAAGATGTTTTTCCTGAAGATCTTCCTTAAGGGTTATTTTTCCTGCAAGGTATTGAGCATCTAATTGATCTCTTGTTGGAGGCAACTCTTCCAAACAACCCCTCTTATCAAATAAATCTCGTAGAAGCCAAAGAATTACATAGACAAGTCACGGAGCTATTAAAGAAAGAGTACATCCGAGAATCTTTTAGTTCTTCTGTTGTTCCTACATTATTGGTGCCAAATAAATATGAGTCAATGAGGATGTATGGGGATAGTTGAGTCATTAACCAAATCACCATCAATTGTAGATTTCTCATTATGAAGCTTAAAGACATGCTTGATGAATTAAATGAAGCATCTATATTTTTTTAAGTTATTCTTAAAGGTGGTTACCATCAAATCTAAATAAAGGAGGAAGACGAGTGAAAAACAACTTTTAAAAACAAAAATACAGCCTTTATGAGTGGTCAGTAATATATTTTAGTTGCTTTAATGCTCGTAGCACTTTTATGAGACTCATGCATCATGTTTTGAAAGATTTTTTTGGAGAAGTTTTGGTAGTTTACTTAGATGATATCTTGGTCTATAGTGCCAATTTGAATCAACACTTGAGCCATCTTAAAATGTTATTTGAGATACTAAGACAAGACAAACTGTATGACAATATCAAGAAGTGCTCTTTTGTGCAAGACAAGATGAATTTTCTTAGATTTGTGATTTCAAACCTAGACATAGAAGTGGATGATAACAAAATCATAGTTATTAAGGAATGGTTGATTCCAAGTAACAACTCGAAAGTAAGGAGCTTTCACGGTCTTACTTTATTCTACTAAAGGTTTGTGAGCAATTTCAGTACCATCATAACCCTAATTACGAAATGTACAAAGAATGAAAAAAATTTTCATTGGACTACTAAATGTCAAGTTTTGAAAGATTATGAAAAAGCTATGCAATTCCCCAATCCTAATTCTATCTGATTGCAAAAAATCATTTGAAGTGGAGTACGCTGTTTTGGGAGTGGAAATAGGAGCTATACTTATACAACAAGGAAGACCAATTGCTCATTTTAGTGAAAAACTAAAATTGGCTTCCTTGAGTTATTCAACTTACGATAAAGATGCGACGGTACAAGACATCCACTGTGGTCGATATCTTCAAGATGTTTATCCACCAAGGTATCCATTGCAGTTCCTTTATTGAAAGGAAAAAAACATCAGATAGTCTCGACCATATACTAACTGAAAGAGAATTGTATTGGTGAAAATGTAGAACAAAGGATTACACCAATACTCTATCCAAGAAAGCCACTTCACCCACTGAGTCGGCTTTGAAGAAATGAAAAACCAGAGGTATGTCTCTAAACAACAGCTTACCACCTCCGTTTTGTCGTCAAGCTATGGATGATAAGCACTATTGAACTGCACAGTTTAAACAGTTTGACCCTAAAAGGGATGCGAACACTTTGTCAAGATCTAAAACAATAAATTTGAGAATCTCGTGCATCTAAACAATAGAATTAACAAAATCTCAGACATTGTAGGAGCTGCAAACAGGTATGTAAGGGATTGAAGATGGGTGTGCTTGCTGAGTCGATCCACAACCACTAACATACTTTTGATGTTAGTAAGCCTTCAATAAAATCAATGTAGATATCCTCTCAGATTTTGTTTTGTAAGTATATATTCTATTGGCAAATAACGAAGAATTCATAATTTCAGCCATGGGTGCAGAAAGTTGTCTTTGAAATGTGTTTTGATCGTATTCTGATTGATTGTAACCGGAAGATAGAACACAAATTGACTGGTACAAATAGTTAGTTTTGTATTCACTCCTAATTTTCAGGTTAGCTATCGTACGAGGTATTAGTTACATGGGTTTTAGGGGATTCAAAAATTTTCATCTACCTTCAAATGATCAAATCTCATACATGAGTTGTCGATAACTAATTCATTGTCTAATGGTTATACATTGATACAAGTAAATATGACTAGCCATACGCTAATTTTACTATACAACTTATTATAATATTGTTATTCATTGATTGGTTTATATTGTTACGTCTATAATTCAAATTGAAAATTTATAATCTTGTACACTTGAATAATTTAATTTCTTCATGGTCAATCGATATGTATTTTAGGGGAGAAAAAAACTCTCAACTATAAGATGAGTGATAAAATAAATCTTAAACTATGTTTGCTAAGGAAACAAATTTTGAACTATCTTATCCTCACGTCACAGCCCTTCAAAATGACAAAAAAAGGTTTAAAGGTTTGTGGTGTTAAAATGATATAGTTGAAAATTTGTTTTGTTAACAGACATAGTTTGATGTTTGTTTTGTCATTTACCGTATAGTTTAAGTTTTTTTTTCCCCTATATTTCATGATGCATCATTGTAATTACATAGTTTTATCATTCTATCTCGTGGAAAGTTTGTTTAGATATCATTCTATTTTAACGAATAAATCTATCTAAAGCATTTCTTAAATATAAAATTGTTTGATTCTTTTTATTCAGCATCAAGATTAATAATACATACATAATAATAACCACCAAGATAAAATTTATAGTTTTATATTTGTATTAAATTATTGCAGAAGATTTTAGAGATGCCAATTTTCTAATATAAGTAATACTAAATATGAGATAATAATTCTCTAACATGATTAATAAAATTTATGTCACATAAAATAACTTACATTAAAAAATAGAATAAAAATTAGGATTAAATAAATTATTCAAATTTTGTCAACTCCACTGAAATCCATTCCCAGGTGTATAAAAAACGGTTC
>CM039522.1:13864200-13876712 GCA_022433055.1 Begonia peltatifolia
ACTTGTCAACTTCATTAATTTGGCAACTTACAGTATTTGACTTTTCTGCCGTTGTTTTTTATGTGAATTCGATCTCATCAGTTCATTTGATCATACGATGGTTTGTGTTGATGGTGGTGGGAGAAAGCGAAAAGATCTGAATTTTTTGCATCTAATAATATGACGTGAAAAATGAATTTGTATCTGCATATTAGGCACCAACATTCCTACCACCTCCCCTAACCCATAATCGATTAGCATGCGAATTGTTTTGGTATCTCATAGAGTAGACATAGAAATGATAGAAAAAAGACAAAAGGAGATGAGATACTGCAAAGCTTGGATTCATATTCAAACCAGTATTCATTATGGCTTATTTTATTGAAGGACTCCATGCAGGATTCTGTAATCTTACTGAGGCAGCAACTCAGGAAACATGGCAGCGTGATATAGCCACCCTTAGAAGGAATTCTGGGTTGTATTAAATCTCTTTTTGATTAAATCTTGAAAAAAAAATAAAAATCGTTTGGAGTGAGTCAACTAAACTCAATAGGGATAGAGTTTATTTCCAGCAGTCTTAAAATATTTTGCATAAATTAAATAAAAAAAAGTAGTTATGCAATTTTAATAAATGTTCGGTGAAAATGGAGACTCTCATTGATTCCAAGCACACTGGGTCAGAGGCCAAAACATCGACATTAGGCGATCGCACGCCATAATTATCATGATCGATTTAGGGTTTCGCGCCCAAAGACACGGTTCTTCAGCTATCCTATTACTTCTAATTAAAACCACACAATTTTTATCAATGATAAGTTATACGGTTGATAAATGTGCGATGGAACAATAACAATTAAACAAATATTTTATGCTGAATAAATGAATTTTATTTAATAAATTAAAAATAATACTTAACCGAAAATAAAATAAACCCCTACCTCGATTGGGTATACAATCGGTCAAAATTCAATTAATCCAAAGGTTCCAGTTAATGAGTCTTTACTTTAATTAGATAAATTTATACCTAATCAAGAGTGAAATAATTTAATATTGGATTAAATCGATACATTTAAATTCTTAATTATTCCTTCGATTTAATCTAATATTTAATTGGGTGAAAGTCTCGAACTGGGCCATAAATTATATTCAAAATCGGTGCAGATTATGATAGTTCTCTGTCCTTAATTATTCGGGTTTGACGATAATGAGTACATACATTATATAAAAAATCACAAGTATAGACTAAATATCGTGGAAATTCAACCCAAACTTGCATATATTTATAGAGAGATACACATTTTAATCCATAGTCATCTTCACTATTTGAGCTTATAATTTGAATATATTCTTAACAAATCAATTATAGCAAAATCTTCATTTTCATAACGATAGTGTCAATAAGATAGGAGTTAGATTATTTCAACCCAAACATACATTATTTCAACCCAAACCATAAATCAACTAAAAAAAAAGAACAACGATTTGCAAATATTTTAAGGAATTAAACCACTACAATTAAAACTGGATCGACGACTCCACTTCAACGAATTTAACACCAAGATATGAGGTATCTCTCTCTGTTTTTCGTCTTCTTCACACGTAGTTACTTCGGCAAACCAAAAATCTACTAAGAAGAAAAACAAAACAGAATGAGGATTTAATAAGAAGAGAGAGACAATAATACTAATGTGAAATAAACGAGGGAGTTCCACCTCCCCTCTCCCTTCTTGTCTCCCACGTTAAGTTAGAGGTCTCACACTATTAGTCATTTTATTGTATAAGATGGAATGACATTGCAAAGAAAATTTTCTGCGCTTTCATTTGATCATATTCTGTAAATTTGTTTTTACTCGATCAAAGAAGAGTTACGTTTAAGTCCATCGATATATTCCAAGTTTCAACCAACAAACCAACTGTTAAATCTTCTAAGCTTGGTGACGATCTTTATCGTCCTCAAATCTTGGTCACTGTAACAGAGGTAAGTTTGGTAGTTCGTGGTGGTACTTTCATAACCTAATCCTGGCTCTAATGGCCCAGATATTGTCCTACTCCTGCACCACACTCATAAGAGGTGGGACCTCCAAATAGTTTCTCTGAGTTACTGTAAAGTTGCTCATTTCAAGTACACTTTATTTGCATATTTGCTTGGGATGGCCTTGTCGTGATAACATTTTTGCGTATTTACTTGATTTTCATCCACATTTTCTAAGCGTTTGACAATAGACTAGTTTGTAAGATTCAATCGAATTTTGAGAAAAATCAGAATTATAGTTAAAGTTGTTTTCTTTCATTGCCCGTTCAATTCATTTGGAGGTTTTGTAGGATGGTTTTGTAATCATTTTCCCTTCTCATCATTAGTCATCCTTCCACCTTTGGTGAATTTTCATATTGCTAGTTTCACTTGGTAGGTGTTTATTTTGCGGATCTCATTGTTGCCCTTTTAACCTGCCATGGATGGTTGTGCTACTAATGATTGTTTTTGCCAAATTTTACGAGTTTTGTAGGAGTAGAGTTAGATTTCATGACAGTTGTTGTACTTAATTTTAATGGTCGTTTTGTTTTATGGATCTAGTTTATAAAGTTGGAATCATAGTTTGATTTGAGTTTCTCATACATATGTAACTGTTCCTATAGGTAATGGGCTAGTATTTCAACGAGGTTGAGTGTTGATCTCATCCACTATTGCTGGTTGGGGTCTTGTTGAATGCTTCAAAGGATGGACCATCATCATTGATGGAGGAGTTGGTATGGGCCAATTCAAGCATGATTTAGGAGTTCTGAACTCAAATTTCTTCAAAGTACTCTTGCCCCATTTGATTTTCTCTCTCCCAGAATCACCATCTTGTCTCCCTAGATTGATGATAGTCAAGAACGCAGCTTTCTTCTCTTTTCCGCATTCTGATTCTTCATTGCATTTGTCTGGTTTTTCGGTGGTTATGTCGCAGCTGTTTGTGTTTAATGCAAGTTCTTGTGAGAAAAAGCAAACGGAAAATTTGAATGTAAATAAAAGAAAATAGCATGCAAAGTTAATATATGTGTGAGTTACCATTGTGTATCACTTTGGGGCTGGAGTTGTTGCTATTTTAGCTAGTCTGATACTGCAATTTCTGATACAATTTGCTGTAATTATATACATGAATAGATTTGCTGATTTCATGAAAGACTTTTAGTTGTTTGTCGTAACAATGGCAGCCTGTGCATCAAACCCCAAACAAGGTACTTAGATTGCATTTATGCTATAAAACTATGTGTTCACTTTACCTCTTTTCTTATAAATTTGGCAGGTAGGAACAGTGACAACTTCTCGATAGAATATCATTACGGAGAAAATTTATGCAAGATAAGACGGCAAGTTATGTGGGTGGACATAAGGAAGTGGTTGATGACTTTTATGTGGATCGCATGTTGATAATTGAGATAGATGATATGTTGGGAGAGCTGGGAGTATCTGAATGGAGCTAATTGTTTTATGCACATCGTCTTCTAAGATACTTAAGGTTTGCGGAGTTTGGAGTCTAACAATGATGTGATTGAGATGGTAAACACGCTCGCTAACCAAAGAATTGTGGCAATCTATGTTTTGTTTGTACATGGAGATTAGAAGTAGAGCTAAAAAGTAGTATATTATGCTTTAAAGAATGGATGTAATGTGTAAAAAATGCCTCTCGGCATTGATGGTGAGTGTCAAAAGAGATGCAATTGAAGAATCTATGCTTCCAATATGCAAATGGAGCTTACCTTTTAAATAAAAATTTTTAATGATGCTCACACCTATTCAAAAAAGATGAAAATTTTTTTGCTAATTGTATGACAAAGCAATATTAAGTGAGGTTCAAAAGTCATCTTTTAATAGAACTTCTTTTCAATATTAGATCAATTAAGAATTATTTTAATATTAATATTACCCTTAGTCTTGCCAGAAAGATAAGAAATGAAGTTTGAAATCTTAATGAAGAAAATGATGACGAGCAATACAAGTAATTATGGTCCTATGCAGAAGAGTTTTGTAGATATGATTCTAGCAACACCTTTAGTTGTTAGTGTAGATATGAGTTATTCTACACCATTTCTGATTTTTAAAAGAATGTACTTGTATTTTGGTGCATGCAAGAGAGGTTTGCTTGATGGTAGTAGAGTTATCATGTATTTGGATGACTATCATTTGAAGGATCAATATTTAGGTCAGTTGCTGATAGTTGTCAACATCGATAACAATGATGAACTTTATCCAGTTGCTATAACATTGGTGGAAGGCGAACATAGAGACTCCTGGTCATAGTTTTTAGAGTTATTGTTGACAGATATATAGAGGGTGTGAGACTGTGGATGAACTATTAGTTCAGATCAACAAAAGATATAATGCATTATATTTTCTTTGTACGTATTCATTACACGATACATATTGTTGGATATTTAATTTATTATGCAACCTTTTTGTTCAGGGGTTGGTGTTCACTTTGCAAAGGCTTGTACTGTCAGATAAAACATTGTTTTGCCTCAGACATTTATATGTCAATTTCATAAAACAATTTCGGATAAGTTGTATAAAGATGCAATGTGAAATGCATCTAATGCCACAAATGCAATGTTCTTTGAGAGAGAATTGAAAAAAATTATCTTTGGCTGGGATACAAATATTTAAGAAAGATTAATTTGAAATTTTGGGCAATACATGTTTTCAGTTTGATTCCAAAGTGCGACATAAGTTCGAATAATTCGAGTGGATGTTTCAATATCGTATTACACTAGCTAGCAACAACCCTACTATGTTTGAAATGATTAGCAAGAGCAAGATGTCCATATTTGTAAAGAAAGGAGAGAAGATTACCAAGTCAACAAAATTGCAACTTAGAAATGAAGTCTAACATTAGTAAGAGTTGCTTGGTTTGAAGTGAGTAACGGTAACAAACAATACGCTGTCGATTTGAATCATGCGTGCAATTGTTACAAATTGAAGCTTATTGAGATTTTGTGTGTATGCAATTTCGTATATGCATTTTATGAAGAGATCAGTTGAAGATTATGTACATGAATACTATTACAAGAAACATACATGAATATGTATTCACATTTTATTTAATCTATTATTTGTCAAAATGAGTGGTTTGAAACTGATATGAATGACATTATGCCATGGGTGATAAAGCGCCAAACAAGTATGTCTAGACAAAAAAATATTAAGGGATGTTGATGATCTTCACATGAAAGGTATATGTGAAAAATCTTTGGGCAATATGGTGATTTTAGACGACCATTCATAGAGATCATAGAGAAAATCTGATAGAATTAATGGTGTTCGATAGAGTCGGCACATCTACAACACATCCATCACTCGTGACAAGCTTTTAAGAAATATGTGACGATAATTAGTGAGGTGACGAATCTCATCATGCATGGAACTTGTAAAGACAATGATGCAACTTTACGTGCGAACAAGGTCTAATACTTTGCAATGGGGAAAACTCATGAATTGGAATGGAAGATATGAAATCAAAGTCGGGGCAATACGTTAGGGTTGTGGGAAGTAAATGTCAAGCTCGAGGAAGTCTCAGAGGCCAAGAAAGCGAAAGAAAATGGAAATGAACTTTTCGAGGAAAACTAGTTCAAGCCAACACTATTACGAAGAGAGAGAGAGGGGGGGATGGGTTAGGGTTATCGAAAAAAAAAGAATAACAAGGTACATATCGGCCATAGTCAATACGTTAAGACGTTACAGGTACAAAAACAAATGTGCTAGTGTAACATCTTAACGTATTCATTACACGATGCATTATATTTTCTTTGTATGTATTCATTACTCTTGCCCCATTCGATAAAAGTAAAATTACACTTTATCCTATTGAAAATTATAAATAAAAGAGATTTGACTATTACATGTGGAATTTAACAGCACACGAAAAATGATTAATAATGCATTGAGTTTCTACATTTTAGAAAAATTAATTTAAGCTCCAAAATTGTAAATCAACTAAAATGTTAAGTGATAAATTCCATTTACCCTATTAAATATTACTATTGTTTGCTAAATCTTAAAGCAAATGTCAAAGATGGCACCTTCTCCTTTTTCCAATTCCGAATTCCTAACTACCACTTCTGCAGGCTGCGCTCACCTACCCCATGCTCTATCTCTCTATCTCCCTCAAGTGGCAGCATTGGGCGAGCCCATCTTCCATCGGAACGAAGTTCGAGAATGAAGTCTGGCAACGTTGTGGTAACTACTTTTCTAATACTTCCTCTGCTTTTCGCCTTCGCTCGTTCGTTTTCTCTCCTTTTCAGTTTGGTTATGAGAAACTTGGGCTTGGATGAATTGAATTGCACGAACAGTGGGAGTTTCATCTTTTTTCCGTTCCGTTTCTCCTTTCCTTTTCTTTTCCTTTATCCAGCTTTATGGACCACCAAATTGGTATATATCATTGTTCGGGGAGATATATCGGCTGTTATGAAACTTGTGAAACTGTTAGTTCTTCTGTATTTTTTGTTTCGTGTTTCCTCACTATGAAAAGTAGGAGAGAAGCAGAGTTTATCAACGTTCGGAAAATCCGCCCAGTATGAATTATGAAGTATTTATTTCCTTTTCTTTCTCTTGGCTTCTAAATCGATATTGAAGTATCTTTCACTTCATCTGCCTTCCTTGAACATTTGAATCAAATTTCAGCTGGCATCATCTTCTGCTGGATTGGAAGTGAGAAATGAAGGAATTAGAAAAAATGCGACCTTAATTTGTGTTCCAATAATGGCGGACTCAATTGACAAGATGATTAATGATATGCGTAAGGCAAAGACACTTGGGGCTGACCTCGTGGAGATAAGATTGGATTCATTAGAGACTTTCAATCCCCCAGAAGATCTAAAGATTCTAATTCAAGAGTGCCCTTTACCTACGCTATTCACTTACAGGTTAGTCGCACAGAATTTTTATTTTAATCCAAAATTGTATTATAGGGTCTGCAATAGCCACTAGAGTGGACATCGGATTCACTTAAGAGTACTCAATGATCAGTAAAAAATAAAAGAAGCAAATAAAAATATTGATCCCATCTAGCTTTTTATTAGCGCAACATTTTTGTCTTTTTCAATTTTTAGATTTTCTTGGGATCTAAAGTGCCTTAGTATCTGAGAATGATTTCTCGTTTTAATAATTTAACTGGAAAATCTGTCATTTCCTTGTTATAAAACCGATTAGTAGTAAGAACCATTCAAGTTGTGTGTAAAATCAGTGTAAGAATTTAGAAACTTTCAGGCCTTTTATAATCTTATAAACATAAACATATATAGCACAAAAGTTTCCCTGCGTAGAGAACGCTGCAAGGAAAATAGCTTGACAATCAATTTTGCTGTACCACTTTGTGATATGAGTTTTATTCCAAGCAATCTTTTTTGGCAATGATTTCGACATTTATTGTTATGGAATAGATAGCAAATTATATTTCAGTGGTAAATATACTTGTATTAGACCAAAATGGGAAGGGGGCCAATATGACGGTGATGAAAACAAGCGGCTGGATGTGCTTCGGTTAGCCATGGAGTTGGGAGCTGATTATGTTGATGTTGAGCTTCAGGTAACTTGTTAATATAATAGTCCATCTAATATTAGCTTGCTTGTCATGTAAAGTTTAAAGTAATATTTATTGGAGCAATTGAATTATATTTATTTTTATGTAATTTTTTTTTTGTATGAGATAATGCAGTCAGTAAATTGGTTCTACTAATTTAGTATGAGTTAACAAATAAGGATATTTTCCCAAGAGGATGCAGTCTTTTAACAATATAATGGGTAACTTAATGAAAAGTCAACGATGAGATGAGTTAATGGAAATGGAGGATTTTCCTTTGAGCTCTTCAATGGATGAATTCCCATTGCAATGAACTAAGCTGACTTACAAGTTCTTTCATCAGGATTTTAAAGACTGAATTACCTTCACCATTGCATCATCTCTTTGTTAAGGTTGCTCGCGACTTCATCAATTCGATATGCAAAACAAAACCTCAAAGTTTCAAAGTCATTGTCTCATCACACAACTATCACTGCACACCATCGTTAGATGAACTGGGCAACCTTGTGGCAAGAATACAAGAAAGTGGGGCTGACATTGTAAAGATTGCAACAACTGCTTTGGACATTACTGATGTTGCGCCTATTTTCCAAATCACTGTACATTCACAAGTAAGCAACACAGAACTCAATACTTCCATTTTAGCTGTTCCTAAAATCAGCCTTGACCTGTTATTTTTTAAAATTTATCTTTAAAGCTTAGGTACTGGAACATAGTATAAACTCTTTGTAACAAGTTGTCATGGCTAAATAGACTTTTTCTTTTACTAAATTTTAAAGATTCTATTAGAAACTTCTTTTTCGCTGACTGATGAGTGATGACATTGTAAAATAATGGCCACAAGAGTGATGCTAGAATTTTATTGAAAGCTTCTCTATTCATTTTACTCCGAATGGATATACCATCCGTGAAGTGTGAAAAGTTTTCTTGAAGAAATATTGAAGTGCAAGACACAGATTTTTGTCAAAATCTAGTTTCTCATGGTCAATGTGTCCATAGTAAAACATTAATCAATGTATTTTTTAAAGAAATTTACTGAAAAATTGTGAATAGTAATTAAAAAGTTAGGCGAAATCAAAGATAACGTAGATCTGTATATTATGTAATATGAATTAAAATTCATAATAATTCGATATATGAAAACTTTAAATTTTTCGTTCCATAATCATATTATGTGGTAATATTTACTATAATTTTCAGGTCCCAATAATTGGGCTTGTGATGGGCGAGAAGGGATTGATATCGAGGATTCTATGTGCAAAATTTGGCGGTTATCTCACTTTTGCTACACTTGAGCATGGAGTCGTTTCAGCTCCTGGACAACCGACAATTAAAGATCTCTTAAATCTATACAATTTTAGAGACATTGGTCTTGATACAGAAGTATTTGGCATCATTGGGAAGCCTGTGGGCCATAGCAAATCACCTTTTATGTACAATACGGCATTCAAATCAGTTGGTTTCAATGGTGTTTATGTACGGTTTCTGGTGGATGACGTGGCAAGATTTTTTCAAACTTACTCATCTGTTGATTTTGCTGGATTCAGGTTAAAACTTCTCATTTAATCTTTGTGATGAGATTTTTTTATTCTTTGATGGATTCCATATAAATAAATAATTATGATTTAATTAGAAATATTCTGTATATTTATTAATAGATATACCCCATAGAGATATTTTTGGAAATAACTATAATGAGATAAAAGAGTGCCATTTTAAATGGATATCTTTTAAAATTCTCTAGAAGATATTTATTTAAAAAATGAGAAGAGGGTGCTTAAGGATAACATATAAAAGTATTTTGTCTGTCTATTTTTGTAAGTTTGTTTAAATTGTATTGTTATTGTTTGTTCTTATTAAATTCTATGAGTTTCTATTAAATTGAAAAATATCTCTACAGGGTTTATCAATTAATCAATCTTCTAGAATATTTTTAATGAAATTCTAAGTAATTATTTATCACTGTCTATCATTCTCCTTGCTGCTTTTTGTGAGCGTCAAATGCAATATCTCATAACTTAACTTTAGAATAGTCATGGCTCCAGTAAATGCAATTTCTTTCTTTTGGTTAGCTTTGAAAAAACTATTTTATTATTAAGTTTGGTTGAATTGTTTCATATCTGTTAGTATGTTTGAATTTTTCTGATCAGTTTCAAATTTATATAACTCTATTATAAAAGGACCCTTATTAATTACAGTTGTACCATTCCTCACAAGGAAGCTGCATTGAAGTGCTCTGATGAGGTTGATCCAGTGGCGAAGGTGATTGATCAGCCTTATTGTGATGGCTGCCTTATGATTCTTTCATGACCTAGTCTTTTATGGTTTTTGTTGTCCAACATTTTTGTAAAACTATTTATATAATTGATTTGATTTCTGTTGAACGATTGCAGTCTATTGGTGCTGTTAATTGCATTATAAGGAGAAAATCCGATGGCAAATTATGTGGTTACAATACTGATTATGTTGGTGCAATCTCTGTTATTGAGAATGGACTCAGAGGTGCATAGAGATTGGACTAAGTTGCTGATTATTTTCTTTCTAGTTTGATTTTTTATTTATAATATCTTTCTACTTTCTTTGTGTATTTTGTTATTAGAGGTTTGATATAAGAAAGCAAATGTTACAATGGAAGGGAAGTAAATGTTTGTAAACAGGATTTTTCAAATCCAGTTGAATTAGATCAATCATAACTCCTCACAGTCGTCAAAGGTATTCGTAATTAATCGTGAAACATATTTATGCAAACTTCTTATTTAAAGGTATCCAAATTCACAAAAACGGGTTCTTTATGCGAATCTAGTACTTTCTCCTATTATTCAATGCTTTGCCAATTTTGTCAAAACATTTGTGATAATGATTCAATATATTTACAGTGATAGTTAATAGGTGCCCATTTGCTTTTACAGGTTCTCATAAAAATATTGTCTCAACTGGTTCACCTTTAGCTGGTAAGCTATTTGTCATAATTGGTGCTGGGGGAGCTGGTAAGGCACTCGCTTATGGAGCAAAAAAGATAGGAGCGAGAGTAGTGATTGCCAATCGAACATATGGTTAGCTTTGGGTTCCAGCTTTATAGTTGTCTTTCTATGTTGTCATCAAATAGATTCCGAAAAAGGACTAAATGCATGGGAAGTGACAAATTGTTAGGAGAGAAAGAAGTGAAAAAGTAGTTCATCAAATTTTGTTTTGCATTCAAATGACGGGAAAACATTTCCCATTGTTTTGCAGATTTACTAGTAGTTCTATCCTCGACTTCAATCTTCTCATTTAGCAATGAATTTGCTTGTGTTTAGGTTCACCATATCCCTTTTATGAGATGTTGAGTGCTCCTCTATTCTCATGGTCTTTAATGCTTCTTCTATGATCAAATTGAGTTCCCAAGGTCTGATTGTCCCTTAGTAGAATCTACAGTTGTTTTATATAATGAAACATATACACTCATTGTAAGTTAGAAAGCATATGATTGGGCTGATTGTTTATACGTCTGGGAAGTTATCTATGTATGTGAGCATTATTCATTAAGTGTTTTTCACATCACACTAGAAAATATGAGGCTCATATCATTAAATTAGGAATTTTTCTTCTTCTAGGATGTTCAATGGGTCCATAGTTTTCTTATTATATAAAGGTCGTTTATTGTTTTTTTTTTTTTCAGAATCTAAATGAAATTTCGTATATTTATCCATTGGAGCCTACAAATAGGGTTGAAGTTCCATGTTTTGAACTTAAAATCTACGATTCCATGGGATGAAACTCAAGCATTCTTTTGCACTTGTTGTCACCACATTTTCTTCTTTCTTTTAGCAATAATAATTTCTGAATGTCAATTAATTATATTCCTTATGTTATCTGCAGATCGAGCCAAAGAACTTGCAGTAATAGTTGGAGGACAGGCTCTATCGCTTACTGAATTAGATAGTTTCAATCCAGAGGATGGCATGATTCTTGCAAACACAACATCTATTGGAATGCATCCAAAAATTGATGAAACACCCATTTCTAAGGTTTGTCTTGACTATGATATTTTGTTCGCGTAACAATGGGCTGGTAAGGTAGAGATCAGATTTCTCAACAGAAAGGCAATTTAATATTCATATTAACGACAACATGAAATGCTCTGTAACGTGGTTTATATCCATTAAATGTGTCGTGAACTAGTTTTGGCCTTTAATCCTTTTTGGTTGAAATGAAGACATCTATCACTGCCAAACAATATCTATCCTACTATTTGTTCAAAATATCATTCCTTTAATTACAAAAGCCAATATAAAAGTAAAATAAAAATACAGTCTATAAAATCAATGTAACACAAAGTTCGTTAGGTAGAGATTTAGGGTCTATTTTGAATATGGATAAAGGAAGTCAGTTGAAGTTTTTTATTTTGTTTCTTGGCTCCCCGTTTTTGTAATTATTTTTCAAATTTTTAATACTTGGAAAAAAAAATTAAAGAGAAGATATTATATCTTATCAGAATATAGTTTGAATAAGTTGTATACTTAAAATTTCCATTTGTATAACTAAAAAAATATAAAATGAACAATACTGAAGTTGGTGTTGCAAATTTTCTGAAATATATTTCTTGCTTTTGCTTTTGGATCGGAGGAATTTTCAATTTGTTTTTATTATTTTTGCAGTGTAATAAGAAATACAGAAGTCACCCTTGGTCTCAAGTATAGGGTTTAGGGAAGACAGTATCATTTTTTTCTAAGAAATAGATAGTATTTGACTAAGATGATTGTATAATACAGGGTTTTCTACACAAGGAAAACCCAATCAATCAAGAATTAGCTATGTTTTAAGTTGGCGAGAGCTTCAAAGAGTGGACTTATCTAAAATAATTTGGAAATATTACCAAAAAGCTAATCATATTCCACAACGCTCTATATAATCTCGAGATTTATCATCAATGTGCTTAGATTATGTTGAAGCCATGAAAGGGAAAAAATGAGGATGATTATATTTCTCTACATGATCCTC
>CM039522.1:13896712-13922738 GCA_022433055.1 Begonia peltatifolia
CTGACAAAGTGTTCACATGTCATCTTTGGGTCAAACTATTTAAACTCCATAGAATTTTTGTGCAGTTTAATAGTGCTTATCATCCACAGCTTGACGGCATAACGGAGGTGGTAAACTGTCGTTTAGAGACATATCTCTTGTATTATTTCTTCAAAGCCAAATCAATTGGCGAAGTGGCTTCCTTGGTTACAGTATTGGTGTAATCCTTCGTTCTACACTTTAACAAACACAATTTTCTTTCAGTTAGTATATGGTTGAAACTATTTGATGTTTATTCCTTTCAATAAAGGAATTGCAATGAATGCCTTAGTGGATGAACTCTTGGAGATATAGACCACATATTAGCTGATTTTAAGGTTCAACTCCAAAAAGCGAAAAAAAAGTTGAACACAAGAATTGATTCTCATCACTGGGAGATAAATTTTCAAAGTAACCCATACCTCGTATGATACCTATTGGTTAAAACTATCAACATAATTTTGATCATTCAAAGAAACATGCGTGAGCATCATTAAAACTCTTCATTTAAAAAGTCAACTCCATTTGCATCTTAGAAGAATAGATTCTCCAATTGCATCCCTCTTGACATACAACCATCAAGCGGTGATAGCTTTCACAAATTTTACCCTATGTTCATTCTTCAAAGTGAAATCTACTACTCTAATTTTTAAAAAAATTAAGAAAAACATGTGGGGAACACTATTCGACTTGAGGCATACTCTCAAAATCATCATCTTTAGAATCGCAAAAGAAGCAAATTTCTTCGTCTAGAGTTTCAGAGGTCCAATGTATTTCTATTTTAGGATTAATTGCTTCATGATCACTGATTTCTCCACGTTTACTAACACTGGCCTCCCCGCATCTAAGTAAACCAGCTTCTCGAACTTAATCAAATTCTTCATCGTCAGCCATTATTCAACTAGTTCACGTGTCTCCATGTGCATGCAAAACATAAATTCTTACAATTCTTTGGCTAGTTGGCATGCTTACCATCTTAATCACATCATGGTCTTTCATCCTTTGTTAGCTGCTTATGTATACATTTCATTTGTTTTTAGAATAGTTTTGCTCATTTCTTCGTGTAATGCTCAGATCAAATCGGCCTTAGTTTGCCATCATAATTAACCAATTTCTTTAATTGGTAGTGAGATGAGATCCATTAGTATGAGAGAAGTGAACTCACAGACCACTTCAAAAGGAGACTTTTTAATATTATTATGAATACTACGATAGTAGGAAACTCAATATATGGAAGTTGAAGATCTCAATCTTTAAATCGTTTCCCTACAATCATTCTGATAAGAGTTCTCATGGTTCTATTGACGACCTCAGTTTGACTATGGATTTGAGGGTTATATGAAGTACTAAATGATTCCCAACATTCTCTGAAGTGTCTACCAAAAAGAAATAAAAAATATGTGTCCTTATCCGACACAATAATTTTTGGAGTTCCATGAAGTCTCACTACTTTCTTGAAAAATAACTCGGTCACATGGTGAGAGCCATCTGTCTTAGTGAAAGTTATAAAGTGTGTCACTTTTTAGAATCTATCAACCACTAGCAAAATAGCTTCTTTTCCTCTAATAGTGTGTGGTAAGCTTATAACAAAGTTCATGCTTAGTTCCACTGGAGGATGAATATGTACGGGTAGATGCATATACAAGCCATGTGGTTGCAATCGGCTTTTAGCTTTCTTGCACAATTTTGTTTACATCCTTGAACAAATGTTGCTAAGAGAAATGCTTCTTTACAGCTTCATAAGTTTATTTTTCACCAAAATGGTTGCAAGATCGCCCTGTCATCCTAATTAGTAGTTCTCATAGATTACTAGTAAGAATCCATAATTATGCACATTTGAATAAATATTCACCTATGATTTAGTAACCATTTTCTGCTTTGGAACCACAATTTATATACCAATAGATAAAATCTCTATCATCAAAATATGTGTCTTTTATCCATTCAAAACCAAGTAATATAGTATTCCATTTGATTAACAAAGAATACCTTCTCGATAAAGCATCTGCTACAACATTGCTTTCTACTTATTTGAACTTGATCACGTATGGATATCCTTTAATGAATTCCATTCATTTAGCATGATTTTTTATTAAGTTTCCCTTGGCTCTTGATAAGTTTGAGGGATGGATAGTCGGTGTGAATGATAAATTCTTTTGAGAGTAGATAATGTTGTCTTACCTTCAATTATAGTATCACCACATCTTTGTCGTATGTTGAATAACTCAAGGAATCCCATTTTAGTTTCTCACTAAAATAAGCCATTGGTATTCCTTTTTGCGTAAGTATAGCTCCTATTTCCACTTCGAATGATTTGTTGAAATCGAATAGAATTCGGATTGGGGCATTGCATAGCTTTTTCTTGATCTTTCAAAACTTGCTTGACACTTAATAGTCCAGTGGAAGTCTTTCTCATTCTTTGTACAATTTGTAATGGGTGCCATGATGTAATACCTGGATTTTTGTTAAATGAATTTCAGAACTTGTGATTGTAATCGGCAGAGTTTTGGTCGGAATTGTGAATGGAGAATTTCTACCCCTAATTAAAAGATTATTTTGAGGCTAATGTAGAAGAGGAAAATTTAAAAATCCAACCAGAATCGAACCGTATAACAGATTTATTAAATGGTTAAGGGTTAAGAGTGAAATAGTAATTAGGATTATTATTATTATTATTATAAAATAAAATAAAATCAAAACACCTATTGGTGTTTCTCCCGAGCGCAACTCTCCCTCCCTTGTTCTTCTTCCCTCTCCCGCACGAAGGCTCGGCGATTTCTCCTTCCAGCCGACGATTCTTCTCTATTCCTCCTCCGTTTCCTTCAAATTTAAGGTAAGTTTCTAATATATAGTTAGTCATTTAGTTGTTTTGAGTGTTACAAATGAAGTTAGAAGAAGTATTGTGTGCTTTTGGCGAAACCTATGAGGGTGATACGAGAATTTGAAGTTAGAGTTAATTTCTATCAATATATTGGTGTTTAAGCTAGAAGTAGGAGTAGGTTACAGGATTTTATGGGGAAAATTGATTGTTTGGATAGCCAAGTGCTCGAATCGTGGAACGATTTTTGCTCGGCCATGTCCGACCAAGCTGTAGGTGTTGAATTAAGAAATGGATAAGACCATTAGGAACTAGACGTCCTGTGGAGCCTGTAACACTTTGTATCGTCCAATTCGGACAAGTATTGAAGAAGTTATGAATTTTCGAAGGTTAGTCGAAAATTGAGTTAAGATTTCAGTTTAGGCCAAGTGGGGGTTTAGTTATTGTTTCCTTTATAGTTTTACGAATTTAATGGAAAGTAGAACTAATAGATGTGTGGTTTTATAGGCTTTCCCAGTTAGCATACGAAGTTACGAAGTGCGAGAAATTTCTAGGACGCCAAGTAAGTAATAAAGTACGAGTTTTGCCTTCGGGCCTACATCACAGTTCAGTAGAATGTATTGCACATTTACTTTACGTTATGCCTTCATGGTTGTGCATAATTGTTTTAAATTAAAAGAACGAGACGAAAATGAATTTCTATGTTTTTACGAAGTGAAACAGTAGGATGTGATGAGACGAACAAAATGAGAAGATATGTAAGAAGATAAGAAAGGTGGGGTTGAGTGGTCTTATTCCCAGAGATGGATTGCGAGGTGTATCACTCTTCTCCGCTTTACGTGGTGGCCTTGTCCCCAGAGGTAGACCGCGAAGTGTGTCCCTTTACTAGATTGAGGTTGGCCTTGTCCCTAAAGGTGGACCACGAGGTGTGTCACCTTGATCTAGCACATAAAGAAGAACCCAGTAATAAGAAAATAAAGAAGATGTAAGAAATAGAAGAAAACGAAAGTAGAGACGAAACTGTAGAAACTGCATATGTTAGGATGTATTTGTTTTCAGTGTTTAACTTTTATGCATTACTTACTTAGCATTATGCTAATAGTTGAGTTCTGTGATGTAGGTGACGACGACATAACTGGTGAGTACTCAGAGCATGTCCAGGATTAGAAGGCGGTTGGAGCAGTACGCACATGGAAGATATGCCCGGCTGTTTAGGTGTTTTAACTATGGTAGATATAGATACGGATTTTGGGTGTGTAATCGAAATGATTTTAGTTGTTTTAAATTGATTAAATGTATAGACGGATTTCAAACATTAGTAGCCGTTTTCTTTACTTAAATTATGATTTTGAGTTGTTAGAAAAGTGTGTGTTAGGTTATTATTAGGGTTGAGTGGAAACCGATTATTTTGTGAAGTTTTTAAGGTTTTTAAACAGAGTTTTGGGGAGGAATTGTCAACTGATAGGCTTAGTGGTCGACCAGACCTTGCAAGTGTCGACCATGAGGGTTGACCTACGCGGGCAGAGCCAAAGTAAGTATCGACCTATGGTTGTAGGTGTCGACCGGTACTGTAAAAATGGCAGCGGTGTCGACCGCGAGGTTCGACCTGCGCGAACAGAGAGGATGAAGATATCGACCTGTGAAAGCAGGTGTCGACCGCTATCTGAGATGAGCGTAGAAGTGTTGACCGGTGTTCTCAGTGTCGGCCAACGAGAAGACCCGAGAGAAATGTAGTGTCGTCCGGCGTTTGCCAGTGTTGACCGATGAAAAAATCTGAGACAACCCAAGTATCGACCGGTGTCTCTATTTTATGTTTCATAAAAGGAAGTTTTATTAAAACTGATTTTAATCAAGTATTCCGCTGCAATGTTATTTAAATATTTTCAAAAATATTGTTTTAAGTTGAAAAATAAAAGTTTTAAATTTTATTCGAATTTCTTTCAAGTATAGTGAGTAAGTAGTAGAAGAGTGCGAACAGGGAACCGTGTAGGGTTTCTGAGGCGTGACACATGATGGTACTAACATTTTTCACAAACCTTCGGTATAATGAAGCAAGGCCATAAAAGCTCTTTACTTCCGAGTTGTTACTTGGAATCAACCACTCCTTAATAGCTATGATATTGTTCTCATCCACTTCTATGTCTAGGCTTGAAATCACAAATTTAAGAAAATTCATCTTGTCTTACACAAAAGAGCTCTTCTTGAGATTGCTATACAATTTGTCTTATCTTAGTATTTCAAATAATATTTTAAGATGACCCAAGTATTGATTCAAATTGGCACTACAGACCAAGATATCATCAAAGTAAACTACCAAAACGTTTTTAAAGAAATCTTTCAAAATATGATGCATGAGTCTCATAAAAGTGATAAGAGCATTAGAAAGACCGAAAGACATTACTAACCACTTATAAAGGCCATATTTTTGTTTTTGAAAGTTGTTTTTCACTCATCTTCTTCCATTTGGATTTGATAGTAACCACTTTTAAGCACAACTTTGGAAAATATAGATACTTTATTTAATTCATCAAGCATATCTTCAAGCTTTAGAATGAAAAATTTATAATTACTGGCGATTTAGTTGATGACCTGATTATCCACATACATCTTCATTGACCAATATTTCTTTCACACCAATAATATAGGAACAATAGAAGAACTAAAAGATTCTTGGATGTACCCTTTCTCCAATAGCTCTGTGACTTGTCTATATAATTATTTGAATTCTTCAGGATTCATTTGATAATAGGGTTTGTTTGGAAGAGTTACTCCTGACAAAAGGTCCATTAGATGCTTAATACCTCACAAGGAAAATAACCATCGAGGAAGATCTTTAGGAAACTACTTGTTCCGATATTACCTTCAAGTTGTCAATTCTATCCCGAAATAAGATTAGCACCATAATCCCCATAGTAGCTATTATCTTCTTTAACTCATTCATGTGTTTATATATATATATACACACCTCAAGTATAATAATTTACCCAATAAAAAATATACCCTACTCAACAAAAAATACACTCTTTAATATCAAACCAAAGTCCAAACAAAAATTATACAATAATTATAATGTTATATATCAATTCAACTAAAGTCCAATTAAAGATAGAATTAAAGTCAACATAATGCTATAAACTATATTTAACTAAAGATAAAATCCAAAAAACATCCATTAAACCGATCAAAAATTAAACTCTATATAATGATATAAACTATATCAAACTAAAATTCATATAACCAAATCTCTATAAATTTCAACTAATATCCATTAATTACATAAGTAGAATATTCAAATTTCATCAACAAGTCAACCACCACACCACTCTTAAAAAAAAACATTCAAATTCCAATTTAATATTTTATATGAAGATAAAAATGATTAACAGAAGAAAAAAAAAAAGAGTACCTTTACAATTCAATAATAGTTGGTAAATCTTCATTTCGTTCTTTATTTCTGCGATTGTTAACAGCAATTTTTAGACAAAACAAAATACAATAGTAAAGAGTTAAAATTTAAGATTAAAAAAAACAAAAAAATTATTACATAACGTACCTTCGTCAACAGTTTCATAGTCATCCATTGGCTCGGCCATACTTAATGTTTTAAAACAGATCCAATTTGAGTGCAAATAATAGATTCAACTGTTGTAGGTAATAAGAAGTTACGAGATGAGTCAACAATATGACCACCACAACTAAACGCTAACTCCAAAGTGACAATAGAAAAAGGAATTATCAACACGTCTTTCTATTTGACTAAAATTGGATACTTATGCAAGTTCACTTTCCACCATGCTAAAATGTCTAAACTTTCTGAATATTTTTCAACTTTATCATTCAAATACTCATCAAACTTCAGATATATTACTTAAAATATCATACTCAAGTGAATTGTCAAGATATGTAGAGAAGATAAGAGTAGTAGTCTTCTGTAGATTTGCAACAATGCTTGAACTCGATAACTCATCATTTTTGTACTTCAAATATAATCTTTCCATTACTATTTGTTTCATAAAATCTCCACTTTGTTCACTACCTAGCAAAATGCTTTACAATATTTTAAAAATTTTTATTTGCATCTTGGATCAAGTAGAACGGCTACAAAGACAAGAGAATTGATATTATCAAAACTTAATAATTATCAAATTTGTTTAGCATTCTAAGAGTCATTTTTCTCAATAACACATTGTCGCCCTCAGCATACTTTTGAATGATCATCTTCACATACTTCACTAACATAAAAATTTGAGGTAATATATAATGAGTTGGAAACTTTGACAATTGTGTCATAGAACACCTTCCAAAAACTTGATGAATTCTCGACTGTTAGCTTAATTTTTATTTATAGGAGGTCCTTCCTCTCTTATCCAATACGAAATTCCTATCACATTCTCCAAATTTTTCAAAGGCTTTTTCATACTTTTCAGCACTCTCTAACATCAGGTACATAAAGTTCTATAGTGTTGGCACATTAAAGCTTACATTACCCTTAAATGTAATTTTTTATGCTGTCAATACAACTCTTAAATTGTTGTAACCGTCTTGGTGAAGATTTAACATACTTTACCGTCTTTCATACTCTATTAATTGAATCGTGATGTTCTTTCAGCCCATCATTAAAAATAAAGTTTAGAATATGAGTGAACCAATGTATATGAATGCATTCTCCATCTAAAACCAAGTATTTCCAATGTTGTAAACTCTTCAACAAATATGAAATAACAACATTATTCGAAGATGGGTTATCAACAGTAATAGTGAACACATTCTTAATTTTCTAATAAAGCAAACACTTTATGAGAATATTTCCAATGATTTCACCCTTATAATTATCAATATGACAAAAATTCAAAATCTTATTGTGCAACTTCCAATCGCCATCAACAAAATGTCCCATCAATACCATGTAATTGATATTTGGATTAGAAATCCAAGTATTCGTAGTTAAGTACACTTTTTGACTACTTTTCTTCATGTACTCTTTCAATTGACTTTTTTCTTTTTTGTATATCATCTCAATATCCCTGCCAACCGTTCTACGAGATGGGAGAACAAACAAACTTTGAAAATATTCAAGCAATTCTCTAAAACCTTCCCATTCAATCACTCTCATAGGCAATTCATCTTTGATAAGCATTCTAGCAATGTATTTACATCCACCTGACTGCGTAAACATCGACACTTTAGAGCATTCTCCCTCTTTCTTAACAAAAGAAAACATCTTTTGTTTGATGTCTAGTCCTCCCAAATACTTGTTTATATGCGCGTAAATGTCTTGTCATATTTGATGTACCATTCTTTCACATATGACAACTTTACGATTTTCAGGATCACTATCTTCAACCAATGCAAAGTGCTCCCAAGCACCAGACCTAAACGCCCTTTTCCTTATATTAATGTTATTATTTCTCATTTGACTTTCCATCCTAAAAATAAAAAAACACAAACCACATATTTATAATTCAATCACCAAATAATAACCTAACAATATTCATAATTCAAACCTCAAGCAAACCAATACGATAATCATAATTGAAAAACCAATAAACAAAACTTACTAAAAAAACTGACTAGGAAGGGAAAGTGAAACACACACGGTGTATAAGCAAAACACTGTGGGTGTGCACTTGCACGCACACACTCACAATGTGCACTCTCATAGTGTGTGTAACACTAAGTGTGCACTTGCACACGTAGTGCACAATGCGAGGGAGTGTGTACAAGTCCACACTCGTAGTCTTGGTGCACATTGAACACTATGAGTGTGCAATTGCACACACTCACTCCACACTGCGAATGACTGTGAATGCTCCCAAGCACAAGCACTCATGGTCACTCAATCTGAGTGTGAGTGTGTGCACACTCACTCTGATCTGCACACATGGGGATGTGCGTGATAATGAGTTTGTGCACACTGTGAGGAGTGAGTGTGCACACACTCACTATCAGAGTCACAATGAGTGACTAACTCACAATCATAGGGGATGGGGAACTACCATACCAATAAGGCAATAACACTCAAATTGAGTGTGTAAAAACTCACATTGGCAAATGGTGAAGAGCGATTGGAGAGGCGCAAGAAGAAGGGTGAGGCGTACAAGTTGCGAGCAACTGGGGAAAGGGAAGCTGCAAAGTGTGAAAGGCAATAGCAACAGTGTGAGACAGGGAGGGCTGCACCTGCAAAGTGCAAAGGGGAAGGTTGTGCCTACGATGCAATTTTGAAGATGGATCGAACTCTTGCACAAACCGAACCTAATTCAAAGTTTGCTTTGTTCGGTTCGATATTCAGGTTGCCCTTATAATCCACAACTGAACCGAAACCCAATTACACTTCTATGAACTTGTCCATTTTTAAATTTTCAGACAAAAAATTGAACTGAACCAAACCACAAAGCCTGGGTCGATTTGAAACCCGCAGTTAGGTTCGGTTCGGTTCGGTTCTGCCCACCTCTAATTCCAATGAGTCATCGCCAATGGAAGTTATGATGTAATAAGTCGGAAAATTTCAGATTTTTAAAGCTAATTTTCAAAATTTTTAATTTAATCTCGGTTGAAATTTCGAGAAAATATTTTAACAGGTAAATTAAGTTATAAAACTCGGAGTCTAGTTTTGTGATGGTTTTTGAAATTCTAAAGTCAGGAAAACGAGAATTTAACGAAGTTACGGACGACAAAAACACGTGAGGGCGTTTTGATCATTTAATTAATTAAATTTAAAATATATATATATATATATATATATATATATATATATGAATGGCTTTGGAAGGAAGCCATTCGGCTGCTGCTGCTCATCAACGCCCGAGAGGTGTGAAGCCTGATCGAGGGAGAGAAAGCTTCGAGCTCTGATTGACGGCCAACGAGCGTGAGCGTGGAAGAACCGCCGGTGACTAGGCGCTCTGCTGTATCTTGTTCTCCTTCCGACCGAGTGCAAAACGACACCCTCGGTAAACTTTTACCCTTTTGCTGCCCTGTTCCATTTTTTTTGTTTTGGCCAAGCTTAGTGCTCGGCCTCCTTTCGTTTTCGGGGAAATTGGCAGCAATGTTAGAATGGATTAGGAGGGAGATGCCGTGAATTGAGGGCAACCGAAGGTGACCCCTGTCGGTTTCCTGTTTTGGCTGAGCTTGGTGTTCGGCCTCCTTTCATTTCTGGTGACCTTGGCCGAAGTGTATGAGTGAAATGTGCTTAGTTGTATATAGAAATTTTAAAATTTGAACTGAAATCAAAATCGGATCTCTATTTTGTGTAGGGCAGTTTCTATTTTTTGCCGTTTTGGCCTAGCTTCGGTTGATCGTTTTAAATTCTATTTTTGTGGGTTAAATTAGGTTGTTAGAGGAACGTATGGCCGCTGGAATCGTTTGATTCCGATATCCGGCGCAAAAGTTATGCGCGTCGGAAATTTATGTTAGATTTTGGTCCGAGTCAAATTAGTGAGCATTTTCCGTAGAATTGTGACGTGTGATAGTAGCATGGCCGTTTTTTATGCGTAAAACTAGTTTTGAGTGAGTTTTAGTTGAAGAAAACGAAAATGTGAAATTGGATAAAAAATGACAAATTCGGTTTCGGGATTTTTCCACCTAGCTGTGGCTTACCGTTTTAAAATCCATCTTAGTATGTTAAACTAGATTTCTAAGGGAACGTTTAGCCTCTTGAATCACTCGATTCCATTAACGGAAGCAAAAATTATGCGCGTCCGAACTTTAGACTAGTTTTCGGCCGAACCAAACTGGTGACCCGTTTTAGTCGGAATTTCATGGGTTTAGTTAACCATTGTTATTTTTAGCTTATTTGGTGAATTTTGAACCGAAGATTGATGAGTGATTGTTTGTGTTTTAGGTTGAAACATTTTTTGGCGAAGCCGTGCATCGAGTGAGCTTAGGACGCCAGGTAAGTAGTACATGCATGTGTTTTGCCCAAATGGGCCTACACTATAGAACTTTAGGATTTATGTTATTGATTGTGGTGTGCGTGCGTATTGTTTGACATGCATCATATTTTAAAAAGGAACAAAAATTATTTTGAGCATATTTTGAGTAAGTGGTAAGACGCGTGGCGGTGGTACCGCGGATCCTACTAGTGTGTGGGTCGGTATGTTGTCAACAGCGGATTTCGCTCGAAGAGTGGGCCGGCTGGGCTGTCACGCGACATGTATGTGTTGACGGTGAGGATGATGGGCAGTGGTACCGCAGATGCTACTAGTGTGTGGGCCGGTGCAACACCAGTCGCAAATTCCGCTCGAGGAGTGGGCCGGCTGGGCTGTCGCAAAACGTGTGTGTGGCAACTGTGGCCTCGTTGCTGGGAAGGCTGGGACGGGGGCGACGTATCAGGGTGTAGTGTAGCGCGAGGTACACCCTCACTCTGATGTGGTTACTGTGTGGTGATGCGTGTGTGTAGTTTGTGGGCCTCGTTGCTGGGGAGTCTGCGACAGTGGCGACGTGTCAGGGTGTAAGGTGGCGTTGGATTCCTACTTACCCTGGTGCGCCTACACTACATGTCACAGATGTGACAACATGAGTGTAAGTGCAAAGACTGCATGTGATAGGATTGCATTGTCGGCTTTTACTTTCATATTGTACTACCTACTGAGCGTTAGGCTTATCTTGAGTGTTCCATGGTGTAGGTGCTGACGATATTGCTGATGAGTTTCGAGAGCTTAGTCCTGAGGCATAGAACGGTTGGCAGTATGCGACCGGAGCATCAGACGGCGGATTTCGTTAGGGCGACCCAACCCGTAGGGATGGTAGGTGGTGGCTTGATTCTATTGTGGGTATTTTATTTTGCTATGTCGATGTACAGTTGATTAGACAAGTTGTATAAGTGTCAGTTGTATAGAGATTTATGGAGTGCGTGTGATTCTGGTGACGTACGCGTATACTTTACATGTAGGAGCTTGGTAATGCCCTGTACTGTGGATTTTCTTTATTTGTAGTTGATGGATTTGTTGTATTTAAACTTCGATTTGGTTATGGAGTTTTCTCTGAATGGTTGATGGATAAATATTTCTACTTTTCTGGTGAACTGTGTGTAGGTCTTATTTTTTTTGGGATAGCCAGTTTTTAGGCATTACTCTGCCAAAATTTCTGTAGAAAGTTTGGCAGTCAAAAGCATATAGAATAGGTCGGGGTGTGTACAGTGAGGTACTAGAGAAGTGTGGATGGGCGCGGGAGTGCGGCGTGGTCGCAAATGCGCGGGACACGCGGCCCTGCGGGTGCGCACGGGTCGTGTGGCGTCGGGTGAGAGCGTGCGTGTGGACATACTGTACGGAAGCAGGGTGCGTGGGGCACGCGGCGTTGTGAGCGAGCGTGTGACGTGATGATGTTGAGTTAGCACTCGCGTGGCACGGTGAGGGTGCGCGCAAGACGCCGAAGTGGGGACGTGGGTGCGCGGCATCGAATTTGTGTAGTTCGAGGGGTGTGTTAGACTCCTTCCTAGGATTTCAAGTTTGTGGTCTTCTTCTTAAAACTACTTTGAATTATCTTTTCCGCTGCGTATTTTATATTGAGGATTTCGTGTTCCCTCTTCGGGGCGCGAGTTCTTTTCAAATCGAGTAAAAAAATTTTATACTCACAAATGTTCTTTTGAATGTGATTTGAAAACAAAAGTGGTATTAAATTAAGTGAGGTTGTGTCAAGTTTCTGTATGTATAGAATGTAGACGTACTGTAGCACACCGAGGACATGTGGATTTTCGGGGCGTTACATATGAAATTTGATTACAAAGATGACAAGTTGTTTTGTAGCAGCTTAAGTTGACAGAGAGCGACAAACATAATGAAATTTTATGTTGATAGGCATAGACGGGAACATCCATTTCAAAAAGGTGAATTGGTATTGGTTAAGTTTCAACCTTGTACGTAATCTTCTTCTATTAAAGGACAACCGTTTTCGAAACTTAGCAAGTGTTTTTATGGTCCTTTCACAGTCTCTGAGTGAATCAGTAATGTTGCTTATTGATAATAATTACCAGTGAAGGCTAAGATACAATTTGTTTTTCATGCATCCTTGCTTAAGTCTAACAAACAAGATTTGCGAATTAATTCATCACCGTTGGCAATAAATTTCGTTAACAATCATCCAGTACTTGAATCATTAGGCATTTTGAACAGTAGATGGATTGAAGTTGGTGGTCAATTTCAACAATAAATTTTAGTTTGATGGTCCAGATTGCCCTTAAAAGATACTTCGTGGGAATCGTTTATTGATTTTTGAGAAGTTATTTTCTAATTTTAAACTTGAGGACAAAGTTGTAGTTGCAGACGAAGTCAATGTTAGTAATGAGAGAGCTAAATAAATGGCGGAACGTAAAAGCCAGAGAAGGAAAGTAGTTTGGCTTAAAGAATTTGTTTTATGAAGACTCAACCATAAAAGGTGGTTATAGAAATGTTAGTTAATGTACACAAGTATAAAAACAATATCATTGTAAAAAAAAGGATATACAAGAACTAATTCAGTTTCAACCTCTCCCTCTTGAGTGTGCTTCCTTCTTTCTTCTCTTTCTAATTCTGTTTACAAACAGTTACCAAAATTGGTAACAAAAATAATAATAGGTAGAATGAGCCTCCATCGACTGCTTTGTTGTTTTATATGTTGTTGACTGCAATCAATCATACTATTATGAGTCAAAACCAAATTCATTAAGGAAAATATTAACTCAAAAAATTAAATATTCTAATAAATCCTCTTTGACAATACATGCTCAACAACCTAAACAAGCTTGGACGAGTTTATGAGTCAAGTTAAATAATTTATAATTTCTTTAAATTTTGCAACATGTATAACTATTTCCATATCTTTTTATTGTTAAATTTAGGATGATTACAAATTTAAATTCCAAGGTATGAGGTTAATTTGAAATAGCATTTAAATTAAAAATCCTAACAATTAAAACTTTAAATTATCCAAAATGTAATAAATCAAACCCTAGCGGAGGCCGATCATCCTTAATTCTCAATTTATGTCGCAAACGGGAGGTCGATCTAAATTGACCTATTGGGTCGATCTAAATTGTCGTTCTGTCCAATGCTTACGTGTCAGTAGACATATTGGGTCAGGGGGGAGACCTCTCATTCAATATACACTGCACGTGATTCAAGCACAAGAGTCCCCACCCTAGAATGTTCACCCGTTGCTTGCACCTCAATTTTATGGGCGCTAGGGAATGGGGGGTCCCCACCCTAGAATGACCGCCCGTACCTTGCCTCTCCCATTTTAGGCGTTCTACAGAACGGGGGATCCATGTCCTATAACGGCCCCCTTGTTTCCTGCATCCCCATTTTAGATGGTAGTTGGAAATGGAGGATCCCTGCCTCAGATCGGTGCCTCATTCTCAAGTGTAATGTTTAAGAATCGAGGGTCGTTTAAGACAGGGACCCCCTGTTATATGCCCTAATTTTGAGAATGGGGGATCATTACCCTGGAAAGGGAATCCCGTCAATATATGAGAAAATGACACTCCATTTTCACCCTCAGCTCACGAAAACCCTAAAACTTATACTCTACACTATTTGCTCCACTATCTAGCAAATTTTCTCTATATTAGCAACATCGATGGATTCTGATTCGAATAGATCGTTTGATTTACACAAAACAATAACTTGTGATGCCAATATGGTCTGGTATTCATACTCCACGCTCATATATGGTGATCTTCAGACATTCATTCGCCTAAAAAGTAACAAATAAATAAAGGTGTAATGGACATTAAAAACTCTAGACGATGAGTTTTGAACACTAGTCGACTCGGATGATGATGAAAAGCGACACAACTGCAAAATGGGTGGCAAATCATTATTTAGATAAGTTCAAAAATCAACATACGTGGAAAATTCTTTCCATTATTGAAACAGTGAAGAAAGATTTTAATGTCGACATTACACCTAGTCTTGCCAGAAGAGCAAGAAGCGAATCTCAAAAACCTAATGAAAGGAAGAACGACAAACAATACAAGCTATTGTGGTGGTGCGCAGAAGAAGTCTGTAGATCAAATCCAGGTAGCACATTGGGCGTAAAAACTCACTTGGTGGGTACTACCGATAATAAATCATATGTATTCGAAAGAATGTATATGTATATGGTTGCTTGCAAGGCAGATTTACTGTAGTATGGTAGACTTCTATTATCTGTTTGGATGGTTGACATCTAAAGAGCTCGTGTCCCGACCAATTACTGGCAATCGTGATCATTGATGGTAACGATAGAATATATCATGTTATTGTTGCCAATGTGAAATCAGAGTGTATAGACTCATGAACATGGTCATTGAAATTATTGAAAGAAGAACTAAATACTGAATCAGGATACGGATGGACATTTGTGGTAGTTATATTGTTTTGTATAGACTATGTTGTTCTTTCAAATATCAAGGGTTTTTGCCAGTTGTACAGTAAAATTATCGTTAGCTGAACACCATTACTACTTTCGGCATATGGAAGCAAATTTCAAAAACCAATTTTGTGGTAGAGTATACAAGGATGAAATATGGAATGCAGCTAGGGCGGCCACAACGTTTCATTTCAAGAGAGAAATGAGGAACCTCCATAAAATTATCTTGAATGTGCACAAATATCTTCAAAGGCATAAACCATAGATATTGGGCAAGCCATACATTTTATTTGTCCCCAAGTGTGAATTGGGATTGATTAATATATGTGAGTCATTCAATGCAGTTCTATTACATGTCAAGAACAAACTGATTCTGACCATATTTAAGATTATTCGAAAGTGTTTGATGACTAGTATTGTGAAAAAATATGAGAAATTAACTTCGTCAACGGACGTCTTGTGTCCCCATATAAAAAAAAAAAAAAAGCTAGAACGTGCAGCTCGAAATTGGAGTACTATGTTTGCGAGAGCTGCACGATTTGAAGACAGCAATGACAATAAACAATATGTTGTTGACATGAATACATGTGTGTGCAACTGTTATAAATGAAAGCTTACTGGAATCTCATATGTTTATTCCATTCCCTGCATTCATTTCATGATACTAGCACCAAAAAATTATCTTCATCAATAATATTACTGATGAACTTATCTGCAGATGTACTCACACTTCATTCATCCTCTTAGTGGCTAACACATGTGACCGGCCATAGAAAATATGAAGCAAATCCTTCCGTCCATAAGAAAGCGTCAACCTGGTAGGGCAAATAAGAAAAAAGCCTGAGATGTTTCATGCATGTAACCTAAAATCACGAAGGTAGGGTCGAACATCTTCCCGGTGTACAGCTTCTCCATCACATAAAGATCTATGCAGCTCACAAGATTTCTATGTTTATCTCGATGTAGAATGGTGTGGGTTATCAGATTGTGAATAACCTAAGGTCTGACGTTCAAATACAAGGATCTTGGCTTCACGAACCCTGCGATATTGGGATTAAGATGAATTTCCCTAAGGAACTCTCTAGTCGATCGACCGATTTGAAAAAATCACTACCGTGGGAAACATGGTGGTATCTCTCCACCCCACTCTCTTCTCTGACAAACCCAAGCAATTCATTTGTCTCTGGAGGTTTAATAATCTCTGTACTAAGGATGTACGTCTTCAAACATTATGCCCTCTTAGTAGAGGTTAAGTTCGCATGAAATAAACGAACAATTTGCTCGCAGCTATCGCCATTCAATCCGTACACCCCATGTAGAGAAATTTTATTGAACATCATCTTGATCTTCAATGACTCTCAACTTTTAAAGTTGACGGTTTTTGAATAATAACCAAGCGGTTTGACATAACCCGCTTAAACTGCTCTTAACACATCTGATTTTTAAATTCAATAAAAACATACTTAGTTGTCGGTCGTCGCACTTGAGTTGGAGCACCTTGTGACGACGGTGCTCGGTTTGTCGAACTCCTTTGAAATTGTTCTTTTGTGACAACAATGGGCGATTTGGCAGAGTACGTTCGGTCGGGCCATCTTATGACGGACCTCCTTGTGATGGGGCAGCCTTTTGTTTAATCATCAATTTGGGAGCCATTTGAGGGGATTTTGTGAGTTAGGTTGAATTGGGGATTTGGATAATTTAGGGCTCAGATTTTGTGGGATTTTTTATGATATTTGAAGGAAACAATTAAGGATGGAGAAATCAACATTGTGAAGGCATGAAATGGTCAGATTTTGGGTTGGAATTACTGAGGCCAAAAGAAAATTGATTTTTCCAAAAGTACAAGCGAAACGAGGGGCTGAAATTGGGGTGCAAAGAACGAGTCATCATTTTGGATGGAGACCCTTTTTCTCGAATCACGTCCAGTGCACATTGAACGGGGTGTCTCCACCTCCCACATTGACCCTCTGATCCAATATGTTCAGTGCCACGTAAGTATTGGACAGAACGGTGGACTGTTCAATTTAGATCAGCCCCACGTTCATGACATAAATTGAGAATGGGGGGTGATCGACTCCGTCAGGATTTAATTTGTTACATTTTGGATAGTTTAAGATTTTAATTGTTAGGATTTTTAACTTAGAGATCATTTCAAATTAACCTCATACTTTGAAGTTTAAATTGATAATTACCTTTTAAATTTATTATATTAAAAACAACAAACAAATAAAATATTTTTTTTGGAACTAAGGGGAGAGAATTGAGTCCAATGACTATGCTCATCAACTCTCTAGTTCAAGCTCCAGCTTCACCAGACTATGACAGACCCAAGCTTGGATTGATACTTGCTAAGCTAATGATCTTGGATTGCCTTAGCTTGCTTGTTGACTTGTGAAGGTCTAAGCAGCTTGTGGGCCCAACTATCTATTTTTCATCTCTATTTATTCGCAATTAATAATGCCATGGGACGCCCTGAAAAAATAGGAAACTATTTTAAACTTTTGCTCTAAAAAAAAAAAAAAAAAAAAAAAAAAAAAGTTATTGTAATAATGAAATGCAAAAGGGTAGGAGTAATTCAGTTAGTCGTGTATGTCCATGATGTAAAAGGCAAAAGAATCCTCAGTGCGCTTGCTGTCCAAAAGTGAACTACGCATCATTTGGTAAAAACATGTAACTATATAGCATGGTTGAGCTAATTAAGCTTGGGTTGAATGCCAAAAGAAGGTATGAATTTATACACAAGCGACTGGACATATACTTTGCAAATGGAAAGAAATCAACACATTTAACCCATTTCCATAATGATCTGACGCAGTCACACGATTTGCAGAACACAGTTAACTATTTGTTCTCATTTCAAAAGAATAAAGAAGGAACACGTCGGACATCAGGGCATTTTTCACATAGTTTTCTAATAAATTTGGGTTTAAACTCAGCGCATAGGTGGGATATAAGCCTCTTTCGCATAGCAAACCCTAACTTCTACTACTCTTTTGTTCCAAGCTATCACTAACAAGAGAATGAGGATCACACAGTGGAATGGAATCAAACATTTCTTTGTCTGTCATGGCTTCAACAAATGATAGATCTAGCTTTTTTCATATAAAAGGGTGTCCATATTTCCCAGTTATTTTGGACAGGGTTGACTCTTGATTGATTCGGTTTTCCTCTCGGATAGAACCCTGCAGTAAACATGACACTTCTTCCCTATACTCTAATATCTGCCTTAATGAGCGTGCCTAACGTATTGTTCAGTGCAATGCAAAATAATAAAAATGCCTTAAAAGTTACACAGAACTCAAACCATGAGATTTATTTCCGAACCAACTTCGGTAGTGTTCATTTAGCATTTGTTTAGTTATAGAAATGGAAATGTTATCTCGTGACCAGAGGTGAGTCTAAACAGAAATTTTGAGTTAAACAACCTGATCTTTAGAGAGAATCCGATCGCCCAACTCAATACTCGATTTACAAAGAAAAATTTGAACTTAGTTTTAGCTCTGACCCACAAGAAATGAGTAGTAATTTACGTAGCGTATGAGGTAAGTGACTAATTCAGCAGAAAACTTATACTAAATGTAATATATGTAAAAAAAAAAAATTATATTTCATTTCAAAACATTGATTTGGTTTCAATTGCTAATGCATGAGTTTACAATCATTCAAAACTCATTCATCTTTTGAAAACAAGCTTCACAAGCCACGTGTTGATTTTCAATCATAAAATCCTTTTTCTTTACCCTTTAAAACAGGTTCCAAGTGTCATTGGTGGGGTAAGTTCAAAACCATGGCTATCAACGTAGAAAGCTATAATAAAATAAGCATTCACCATGTTTTTGTAGAAAACATTCACAGTGAAAAAAACAAATCACCCAAGGACTCTTTCTGCACACAATCATCAAAGAAAGACATCAATCCGAATATCCAATACCTCCTCATGAGCCAGAAAGAATTAAAAGTGACAATCGTTCAAAAATCCAGCAACATCACATGGGTGGCCAACCAACAATGGTCAACGACAACACGATCCGTAAAATCATAATTAACAAATACACCCTGATTAAATTAGGGATTCAAAATTCAAATAGTGCATTATCACCGTCCTATTACTCATTTTCATAAGTTCAAACAAAATATCTTCACACAATAAAAGAAGTGTTGAGAAAGTCTCATGACTATTTGACACCGAAACTATTCAAAGCATCAAGATGGTTCATCCTCTGGTATATATCACAACAAAAAATAAAATATCATGCATAAACAATAAATGTGTAAAACATACATCATATACGTAAAGACTAAGGTACTGACGATCATACCCCATCAGATTTTTCACGGGTGACAACTCACCAAAGTAAGGGTAGCTCAAAAACAACCAAAAAATTAGAGTTTCCAAGATTGAATTCTAAACTAACATTTACCCTAAACTTTAAACACGAAAACAAATAGCGAATGATTTAACCTAGAGTAATGTTTACCAAACTCAAAGGAAACGAAGCTCCTCTCTCTCTATAGTTGTGTCGAGAGAAAGGTTTCCTTTAACTTTTAATAAAATAATTTTATCATTTTACTTTTTTTATTTTTGTTATTATTATAATATATAGATTAAATAAAATTCTTAAATTCGGATTCGACTAAAAACAGAACGTAACCGAAAACTTTACCCAAAGTAAATTTCAAATTACCCAACAATATTTTCTAGGATTTTTAACTACACGATAACTTCTAAATTTATTGATTTGATGAATTGACCAAAAATCTGACGTGGTCTAAAGTTAATGTTCACAACAATTCGACTCAACTCAAAATAATTTGGTCACAAATAATGCAAAATTTCACTCAAAAAATAATTAATATAAAAACTATGGGTTTTACGTGTTAAAGCATACAACTTATAAAAAATATATTCTCACAAGCTCTAACCACCAAGTTAATTTGAAAATACACCCTATGTGAATACGATGTTGACTTATAGTGGCTATTGCTGGCCCTATAAAGAACAGAGAAGAACTAACAGATTCAACAATTTTGTAAAACTTGGTAGATCTACCTTAATTGTCTTGCAGCTGGACAGAAGTCCACGCAGGGTTGGCAGTTAGGAATAAGGAGAAGAAGTGGCCATCTTTGATAGAAAGAGTTGACTAATGACAACCTATTTATCTTTTTATTAATTATTTATTTTAATTATTTATAATATAATATGTTATACAGACCAATTAATTACTGCAGAAGCGAAAATTAAAAAATAAATTAGAGTTACAATTACTACATTCAGCAACTGTGCCTTCCATACCAGATAATTTATAACGTTGAGTTATATTGTTAAGGTTTTGTTGGTAGAAGTGAAGGGAGAGAGAGAAAAAGCAAACAGAGAAAAAGAAATCGTGGAATCAGAGAATGTCATGGTTCTTAGATGAAGAAGAGAAATGTAGAGTGCTGTAAAAGTTGGTCATTTGAGTTGGTCATTTGTTGTTACGGCTCATGGAATGTGACAAATTTATAGAGTAAATTTAATATAAATGAAATAAAGATAATTAAATAAATTAATAATATGTATTATAAATTATACTATGACAAATAATACTTAAATAAAGAGTTTCTTAGCTATTAGACATGATTGGATATGAAACATGTGATTGTTTAAATAGATATTAATATAAAATATTAGTGAAATGAACGATCACAAACTACGAAGATTGTCGTTTGTGTTGTGCAACCAATATCAAGTGTACGAGCGAATTAGCGGTGTAATAAGTTCGGACGAGTATGGCCATCTAAAGGTTGAATTTTGTGTTATAATTTAGCACATGCAACTTAACTACCAAGTGTTATTAGGTAGCAAAGCTAATTAACCCAAGTTAGAAACACTCATCCACTCCTTTGTTTGTAATGAGACCACGTGTCAATCCTTTTAGGAAACCCTAACTTCACACGACTAAAAACTACATGTCGATAAAGGCCCATTGGTCTTAGCCCACGCATGAAACTCTCAATATTCAATCACTTATCACACAACTAAACACTACATGTCGATCAAAGCCCATTGGTCTTAGCCCCCTCTCCCTCTCTCCATACTCAACCACTCTTACACCACACAAACTTTATCATTGAACTGCACATCTTCCATTTCCCCATTTCTTATCATATTTACATCTCACAACATGGGAAATTTATTAATTTCGAACGATTACTTAAATTATCAGTTAGTCAGACTATTAGTTAGTTAAATTATCGAAATAATTGAGATTATTAGTTAGTCAGATTACCGAAGTAATTGCAACTCTTCCGTGACAAAAAAAAGATGAATTTCTTAGTAATTAAGAAACAAAAAAAAAATACTAACAAGGCATTTTAGTTATTGAGTGACACTAATTACATCAATTATGGAAAATTTGAGTGGGTCATGAAGACCCTTCCAATAATTGTTTGTACCTATTTGTGCACGTGTGGTGTTCTTATCTTTCTCTCTCTTCTTTCAAGTGTCTCGTTATTATTATTTTTTTAAAACCTAAATAAAGAAAGGGTATTTTCGTCCAAACAAATGAAGAAGCACACTTACGGTAGGCGTTGTAACAATTTACACGTAATTTCAGCTAGAATAACAGCGACAGGCTGGGCAAGCCGTCTGTGACAGCGCGGTCAAACCAAGCGATTGTATGCAAAGCTTGCGTCTTGATTCTACAACGTCGCCAATCTGGACAAAAGCACGTGTTGACTGCAGCCAATGGGTCCCTCGACACATCATCATGGCATGATTTTGTTCTCTCTCTCCTCTCTCTCTCTCTCTCTCTCTCTCTCTCTCTCTCTCTAAAACAACTGCAAAGTCCACTCTTTGCCTTGCCCATATCTCCAAATTTCAGTGCCAATTTAATCAAAGAAGATGATGTGAGACGAAGAGGGGGTCCACTTCGAAACCAAAATGATTGTGATGCATTTCACTGCAACCGGGCTGTCATTATAATGCTTTGTTTTCTTATTAATAAGCGGAAGTTAACTAACCTTAATAATTAAAAATTGAAACTTTCACCTCTCTCTGTGTCTGCTTGCACAGTAAATGGGTGGGGATGACAACTTGAGGGTGAAATTAAACGAACTTTAGAAAGATTTGACAAATATTGAAAAGGGCCCTCCGGCTCATAATGATATTTGAAATTCTAGTTTATTTTGGCTTTTTACAATCTAGAAAAAGCAGTTTGTCCTCCTTGTTCCACCATCAATCCATTTAGCTGCCCTCTTTTGCCCACACTGACTCAGATACGTTAACCCATTTGACCCCATGCATGCATGCATGCCTGCCCTTTTTTTCTTTTACCACCAAACCCTAACAACCAAATCATCTAAACCATTATAAAATGAATTATGAATTACTTCACAAAAGAAATCTAAACCCGAACCATGAGACAAAAATCGATCTACTAACAATGACCAAATAACCTAATCCTAGCCCAATACCAAACCAGAGCTTCACCTTGATTTTCTTTAATACATCTTTATTGATCATTGGAATTGATCTGTGCTTTCACTGTTTAGTTTTAGAACTTAATGATTCCAATTTTGGTTCCAAAAACCAAAGACCAAATGTTTGCGGTTCAGCCTGGTTTCGCCCAAATCTGGATCGAACCAACTTGTGTTTATCTCTGACTGTGAGAGACTATGTGCAACTTAAATATAGCTTATGCTGTTTAGTAATGATAAAAGAGTATTCCAATAGTATGATAAAAGGAAGTGAACTAATCATCGACATTGGAACATTACAATTTTAAAGCTTTAAATAAAAACCCACTAACATCATGGTTCTAAGATTAAGTCATGACCACAAACATGAATAACAAAACAATACTTGAAAGCTAAAAATCAGGAACAATTTGAAACATTCAACAAAGTATGTTTATGACTCCACATCAACCAGCCTAAACATATCTTCCGACACACCTCCTTGCTTTAGGAGCTACAAACACCAAGTTGGGTTCTCAAAAATTTTAACTTGCTCACCAACAAAGGCTTGGGGAAAACATCTACGACTTTATCTTGTGTTTTGTAGTAGACAAGAATAACCGCTCCATCTTTCTATATTTCTCTTAATAAGAACAACTTGATGTTGAAACGCTTAGTTGTCCCGTGAAACATTGGATTATAAGAGGTAACAATAGTAGCTAGTTATCAACAGGAATTTTTTTTCTTTCTTCCTGCTTCAAGTTAAAATCAACTAAAATTTTTCTGAACTATAAGACTTGATTAACTGCAGTTATTGCAACAACAAACTCTACTTCAGAAGTGGATTAGGCTACAATTTCTTGTTTTTTTAGCTCCATGAGAAAACATCAAAGCCAAATGTGAAACAATAACTTGAAGTGCTTTTATATAATCAATGGAGGATCCCCAATCATTATGAAAGAAATAAAACCACTTGACCTCTTTTCTCCTTCTGAATTTAATACCAAAATCACAAGTTCCTTTCACATATCTCATCACCCTCTTTGTTGCCTTAAGATGCCATTCGCTTGCACAGTGCATCAACCGAGACAAAATGCTAATAACATTCAAAATGTCAGGCCGAGTTGCTATGAGATACATCAAGCACCCAATCATGTTTCTGAAATCTACTTGATAAACCTTCTTTGTTCCATCTTCGTTGTAGAGTTTTTCCTTTGAGTTAATTGAAGTGCTCATATATTTCATTCTTCTAATTTAAACTTCCTCATAATCTCCTTGACATATTTCGTCTCACAAATTAAACTTCATGTTCACTTTTTTAATTTCCATTCCAAGAAAGAAGGTCATCAATCTGAGATCTGACATCTAAAAAAACTCTATTATCTATTGCTTAAACTTCTCCACAATACTCATGTTGTTACCTGTCACAACCAAATTATCTACATATAGTGAGATAAGAATGTTTGCTCCATTGTGTTTGACGTATAATATTGATTTATATATGCTTTTGGTAAATCCTAGATTCTACAAATGTTCATCAGTTCGGCTGTACCAAGTTCTTGGAGCTTGTTTCGATCTGTAAAGTGCCTTTTTAAGAAGATAGACTTGTCTTTTTCAACTTCCTTTACATAGTCTTCTAGTTGCTCTACGCCAACTTGACATCTAACTTATACGCCTTCCAATTTGTTTGTGCTACAATGGCAAGTAAAAGCAGGATAGTGTCCAGCCAAGCAACTGGTGTGAAAATATCTAAGTAGTCCACACCAAGTATTTGAGCATACCCTTCAACCACGAGTCTGGGTTCATGTCACACCCCGAAGGAAACTTGAAACAGAATGAGGAACGACCAATCCGAAAGTCAAGCCAAACCCTCAAATCCTTAATCTTATTTACTTGAAAGATATAGCGAAAAAAAAAAATTTGATTCATATACAAGCAGGGCCCAAAACACTTAGATTAAACAGGTCCAACGAATAATACCGGATAATATGATGATATAAATTCAAATAAAATAACTGCGTGAAGCAAATAGAATAAACCTTACAAATTCTCAATAGTATCTAACCTTAAAATTTAAAATAAACCCCCTATTAAAAAGAATAATAAAAATAGAGAATTCTTATAAAGAGACTGCTCCCCTGCTGATGACTAGAACTACTCTTGATTGGATCTTGAAAGGGAGAGTCGTTTACGGTGAGTTGACTAAACTCAATAATTATAGAGTTTATTTTCAGTATTTATAAAATGTTTATGCTTATACTCAACAATTAATAACATTTTATAAAATTCATTTTTTTAGAAAACGTACAGAAGGGTACTTGTCAAAATATCCCACTAATATGTGGTACATAATTCAATTAAACCCAACTATGTTTTTTAAAAGAAATTCAGTGAAAATGAAATCTCTCATGGACTTCGAACACACTAGGTCATCAACCATAATTTAAAAACAACGACACTCGGCTCTATAACTCGGATCGGCTCTACAACTTCTGAGAAATTAACACCTACAACTAATTTCTCAACCATCAAAGATTGATCTCTAGATTGGTGATTCAAAGTTAGAAAATAGAGGTAGAAAAATCAAATCTTTCATCTTACCAAAAATTTTGATTTTTTCGATCTTTCGAAACTTCCACCAACGACCCAAAAATTCAAAGTTTCTCTCTTCCAAATCACATAGAAAGCACTATGATTGTGAAGGCAAGAGGCCTATCACAATTTCCACATCGCTTGGGTGGAGGTAGAGAGGTTGATTCATAAGTGAGGGGGCCAACCTTAGCCAGTATGATGCGTTTTGGGCGAAACTTTCGCTCAGAAACAAAACTGTGAGGGCAGTGGGCCCAGAGTGGACAATATCATACTGGGGAGAGTGAGGCACTACAAGTGGTTTCGGAGCCTTTACCCAACCGGAAGTGTAGTCGATGAGAGCGTCAGGCCCCTCGAGGAGGGGTGAGATTGTGAACGCTAGAAGCTTGTCACAATTCCCACATTGTTTGGGTGGAAGTAGAGGGGTTGGTTCATAAGTGGGGGGGCCGACCTTAGCCGGTATGATGTGTTTTGGGCGAAGCTTTCACTCAGAAACAAAACCGTGAGGGTAGTGGGCCCAGAGCGGACAATATCATACCGGGGAGAGTGGGGCACTACAACGACAATCCCATTTTAGTAGAGAAAAATTTGAGTGAGACTTTAGGCGTTTGATAGTTTTGGAATCAGAAGGAAGAAGGGAAAATTGACTTACTTAGAATTTGGTCTTTCTCCTTAACCAAGGTTGAAAATTGACTCTCCAAATCATCTCTAAAAATCACCAAGAGAAAGCCTTCCAAGGAGTGAAGATAAGAGAAATATTTTTTGTGGGGAGATCTTTACAAAATATGGGATTTAGAGAGAGAGAGAGAGAGAGAGAGAGAGAGAGAGAGAGAGAGAGAGAGAGAG
>CM039522.1:13922748-13932807 GCA_022433055.1 Begonia peltatifolia
GAGAGAGAGAGAGAGAGAGAGAGAGAGAGAGAGAGAGAGAGAGAGAGTATGTGTGTGTAAAGGTGGAAGTTTAACGAGGCAAAAATACCTTCCACAGAGTGTAACGTACACTTTTTGAATTTTCTTACGAACACTCTTTTGGTAGTTTTTTGTAAGTAAAGAGAATCTTCAATTAAGGTATAACACCCCACTCATAAATAAGGTAACTAAATCAAAGATAAATCAATTCATTCATTTACCTCTCCAATGCAAATGGTGGATTTCACATTCTCCCCCACTTAAAGAAATTTTATCTCCAAAATTTGGATCAACCATAAACACAATATTAAACACTTGGATACTTTATTCTCATCTCCGATTCAGTTTTTCAAGTGGCTTCTCTTTCACTGTGATTCTTCCACTGCACCCTCACCATGGGTATCTCACGGTGAGGTATAACCTTCATATCTCGATTTAAAATTTTCTCAAGCTCCTCCTCATATGAGACATTTTCCTGGTAAGGCATTATGGTCCAATATATGACATGTGATGGGTTAGAGTTATAGGTCTTCAACATAGAAATATGGAAGACATTATGAACATAATTCAAGTGTGGTGATAAGTCTAAACAGTAAGCCATTGAACCAATTCGCTCTATGATTTGAAACGCGCTAATATATTTAGGAGCCAATTTTCCTTTTACACCACAACAACTTACACCATGATTGTCTTACTTTCAACAACACGAAGTTCTCTACTGCAAACTCAACTTCTATTCTCAAAAAATCAACATAACTTTTCTAACAGCTTTGAACTCTTCTCAATCTTTCTTTAATTATTGGAACCTTCTCAATTGTCACTTGAATCAAATCAAGTCTAAGAGTGACACGTTTATCAATCTCAGCCCCACATAAGAGCGATCTGCAAGGTTTTCTATATAAAGGTTCATATGACGATATTCCAATACTGGTCTGCTAACTGTTGTTCTAAACAAACTCTGCCGAAGGCAAATAGTTTATTCAACTATCTCCAAAATTTAGAACATGTGATCTTAGCATATCTTCAAGAATCTTGATAAATGTGTATTTTACACACTTATTTGTATTTTTTTATACTTGATTCGATAAATTTTTCTCAAGTGTTTAAAAAAATTTGATGTTTTTGGTGTAAGTGTGCAGACAAAAAGAAAATATAACATGTTAGAATATCAACAAAGAAGATTGGATGATTCGATAGATAAATTGAGAAGATAAAACAAAAGACTTGCCGATCGGTCGCCACATGTAGGTGACCGATCGACTAAAACACGGAGAAAAGACAAATACCTAAAGATGTTCTGATCGATCGACGAAATGCGAGCGATCGATCGGCTGTCGCTGAATAAAAAAAATAATTTTAGGTTTTGATCATAATCGTTAATTATTATTTTAATCTCAACAGTTGACCGTAGACCCTGATATCTAATTCAAAACTAGGTTATAAAATCTAGGTTAGAGGCAGCTTTGAGGGGAATCGCTAGAGACTCGTCTAGGGCTAAAAAAAAAGAAGATTGCAGAGAGGGGGCTGAAAGCTGAAGACAGAAACCGAAACGAAGCGAGAGCTTCGGGAACTGGAATTCAACATAGTTTTCCTCCTTCTCCTTCTCCTTTGAAACTATGAACTCTATTATTATCGTTGTTTTTCATTACCTTATCATGAACTAACTCTATTTTCTAAGGCTATGATGTAGCCGAATTGAGAACATTTAGTATTTTCTTTAATTTAAGTTATGAATTTTTTATTTCGTTATTGTGTTGAGTAATTTATTCTGTTTTTATGCTTGCAACTGTCTAATCAACAATAGTATGTTCATAGGATTATTTTGAGACCGAGAGGAAATAATTAATCGTGCAATAAATAATTTATTATGAAAAGTATCTTAGACTACAGATAGCTAGAGCGTTTATGTGGTGCTTTGATTTCTTGTTCCTAATTTATTCAGTTAATTCTTAGAGTTAGAAACCGAGAGGTAATAATCCGTTAATTGAATAAGTTTGTTATTACTCGAGAGAGATTGATAAATACATTAGTGAAATTGTCATCAACACAAAGAAATAGATATTAATGAATTGAATTATGAATACTAAATGTAATTAATTTAGGTGAAATCGTAAATCCTAGAGTTTTGTGATATTAATTTCTACAACTTTATTTAATATTTCTGTTATTTAATTTAGTTAATTTGCTATGTTGCTTTATTTTAAATAAAAAAAATTATCAAAATATTGTTATTCAAATTACATTAAAATTAATTTTGTTTAATAAATTACAAACCAAGTCATCGTGGGATCAACTCATATTTACGTACTTTATTACTTTTGCAACACGTTCACTTGCGTTAGCATTTTTTGCAATAAATCTTAATAGTACGCTTAGACTGACCATCTGTCTGATAGTGATATCTTGTATTCAAATTTAGTTCGGTGTCCAAAGCTCTCTGAATTGCTCTTAAAATCTTTGATGTGAAACTCGGGCTCTATCAGACATTATACTCAAGCAGACACAGTGAAGATGAACAATGTTCTCAATATATAAGTTACTTAACTTTGTCAAGAAAAAATCCATTTTGACTGGAATAAAATGAGCAAACTTTGTCAATCTATCACAACCACCTACACAACATCGAATTTCTAAATTGTCCTTGGGAGACATGTTACAAAATCCATAGTAATTTTATCCCACTTCCACTCGGGAATAGGTAAAGGCTGCAATAACCCAGCTGGTCTCTTATGCTCAGCCTTAACCTGCTGACAAGTCAAACTTCAATAAACATATTCTGCTACATCTTGTTTCATTTCAACTCACCACTACTGACGCTTCAGATTATGGTACATCTTAGTGCTACTTGAGTGTATAGAAAATTTGGACTTATGGGTTCTGCTAAAATGGTTTGTCTCAATTCTGAATCTTTAGACACCACAACTCGCCTTTGAAAAACAAATATCCATCAGGACTGATTTCTCAACCGTCAAATTGTTCACCAGGCTGAATTTTCTCAAGTTTTTCTTTTAACTCATCATTAAATTTATGCATATCTTTAACATGATGAATGAGTGTGGGGGTGTCAACCAAATTAAATACTCGAGCTATTTGACTATTGTTATGTCCCAAATTCTAAAATTCCCAATTTCAAAACCTAATTTGAAATTTTCAAAATTTTTCCCAAATTGATTTGCAAATAAAGTTTTAAATTCACGCGTTATAATATTAATTTCAAAAATATTGAAAGTCTTAAATAAAATCATTAAATATGCGGAAGTTTAAAATAATATTCAATCAATAAAACTTTGATCAAAATTGAAATAAATATATAAATAAAATCATCCATAAAACTTAATAAATGACAAAGTAAACATAATTATTCAAAATTTCAATCGAAATAACTTATGAAATATTCTGAAAAACTTAAACATAATATTTTAAATTCTTTCCCTAGGAAAATCATTGCCTTAATTTGTATGCTCACTTGTTACTGAAAGGTTCTCGATATTGGCATATCTTCTTAAGATAAAAACTCATCTACATCGTAAAATTACAACTATGAGAAATTTTCAGTAAGCAAAAATTTGTGCAAGTGCAAATTTAACATTAATTTTTACCAAATCCTGACTTAACTGTTACGTACTAATTAGTACTCATTTCTCAACTTTCATTCAGATTTAGCCATATCATTGTCGTTCAGACTTCATCATTTTATTTTTGTTCAGGTATAGCTATCTCACTATCGTTCAGACATAGTCATCTTATATTCGTTCAAGTATAGTCATTTCATTGTCGTTAAAGCGTAGTCATCTCACTTTTGTTCAAGGTTAGTCATCTCACTGTCATTCAGGCTTTGCTATCACATATTTTTCGTCAATTCTATCATTTTCATACACATATAAGATATCCTACAAATTTTATCTTTATATAATTCTATATCGATGTCTAAACATGGATACTCAAATATCATAAACATGTAGCAAAATAATCATAAGAAAATAACATGGATTTTGTGATGTAGAGCTGTAGCTAAAACGTTAAAAGTGTGGTATTTTTACTTACTTGAATTCCGAGATGATAGGGTTATCAAGATTTTTCCAGTATTCCAATTAATTTTCTGTCTAAATAAAATATTAATATTAAAATCTCACTTAATTATATCATATTTTAGAAGAAGTGAGGTAGAAATTCCTTCCTGTGCTCTTAGGTCTGATATAGTCGAATTAAATCGATTAGAATGACTACTGGAATCTTCCTACCAAAACAAAATATTTGATATTAATTTCTCATTTCCTAAATGTATCTCAAAAGGATTTAGGCAGAGATTCCTTACCAGTTAAATTTTTAAATTGGTTCGGTCGAAACACAGATTGTTTCGGACAGCTTTTAGTTGAATTTGATGATCCTGAAGCGATTTGGTTTGGTTTAGGCGATTTTGATCAAAATCGGATCGGATCCGGTTTAGTTGGATCGGATCCAGTTTAGTTGGACTGAATCGATTCGGTTCAGCTGAGTCGGTGGTTTTAAGTAAAACCCGAACCCCTTCCTTTCTTCTTCTTGTTTCTTCGCGACTCCTTTGCGTCGTGCTGACCAAATACCCGAGAGGTTGTCTTCGAAGATCGGTGGCAACTCTGACTGAAGGAAACTACGACTAAGCTTAGCTGCTCGAGTGAAGTTTGTGGCTGCAACTGGGCGGCGCTCGAAGGCTGGAGGTCAAAGGCAGGTCATCTAACTGATAAGGGGAGGGAGGGAGGGAGCGAGAGAGAGAGAGAGAGAGAAATTTTCCTGTTGTCGAGGGAGAGCCTGGTGTGCTTTCCATCCACACCGAGCCTTTCTATTTATAGCAGAGGTTCGCACCCTACTCCTCCAAGAAATTCAAGTTCAACTCAGATTTTTCGAGTTGTAAACTGTTCAACTCGGATTTTCAAAGCTAACATCTGTTCCTCTTTGAATTTCCAAAAGAAAAATTAACTATTGTTTTCCCCAAAAATCCTAGTTCATCTTGAATTTTTTTTCAAGCTGTTGTGCACTTCTAGAGGTGAAATACATCTCCCGAAAATCCAAGTTGTTGCATAATCGATTGGATTTCCAGAATGAAATCTAGTTGTTTGGCCCTAAATCAAAATATAGGTTTTGATTAATTCTATTTTGAAATTGATTTTTGAATTTTGAACAATAATCTATTATAACTATCATCCTTGTAATGCAAGTCATAATCGTCTATACTCATACATCTCCTCTAATTTTCTAACAGAAGACTACAAAGAAATCTATGAGGGTAACGACTCAAGACATCAGCAACAATATTGGCCCTTCTAAGATGGTACTCTTAGGTAAAATCATAATCTCTCATATACTCTATGCATCGACACTATTGGAGATTTAGATCACTTTATGTAAATAGATACTTCAATCTCTTATGGTAAGAAAATATTTCGAATTTAGCTCCATACAAAAAACTTTGCCAAATTTTCAGAGCAAAAATAATAACAGTTAACTTCAAATCGTGTGTAGGGTAATTTCGTCCATGCGTCTTTAACTATCGAGACACATATGCTATTACTCTATTTTGTTACATTAAAACACATGTTAATCTAACCTCTGATGCATCTGTATATATTGCATATGGTAAACTTTCATTGGGTACTGCTAAAGCCAGCGCAATAGTCAACCTCTGCTTAAGCTCTTCAAAAACCATCTAATATTTATTGTTCCAAATAAATTTTATGTCATTCCTGGTTAATTGAGTTAAGGGTGTAGCAATAGAAGAAAATTTCTAAACGAGTTGTCAATCATAACCAGTCAAACCCAAGAAACTTCGTACTTCAGTAACATTCTAAGGCGATTTCCACTCTAACACTGCTTTGACTTTAACGTGGTCTACTAAGATGTTATTCTGTGAAATGACATGATCTAAGAACTTCACTTCTGGCATCTAAAAGTTACATTTCTCTTGCTTTGCAAATAGTTGATGTTCACGTAACATCAGTAGGACAATTCTTAGATGTTCCATATGATCTTTATGAGACTTAAAATATATTAAAATATCATTGATGAACATCTCCACAAACAGATTAAGATAAGGCTGAAGAACTCAATTCATCATGTCCATAAAAGCTGCTAGTGCATTAGTCAGTCCAAATAGAAGCACCAAAAATTCATAATGTTTGTAGTGAGTACGAAAAGTTATTTTAGGAATATCCTATTCATGAATCTTTAATTGGTGGTATCTGAATCTTAAATCAATCTTCGAGAAGTACTTTGATTCTCTGAGTTGATCAAATAAATTATCAATTCTTGGTAGAGAGTATCTATTCTTGATTGTCACGTGATTTAATTTTTGATAATCTATGCATAACCGAAGTGAACCATCCTACTTCTTTGTGAATAAAACTAGCGATCCCCACGACGAAATACTATTCTGAATAAAACCCTTTTGTATCATATCATTTAATTAGGTTCTTAACTCACTCAACTTAGCAGGAGCCATCAGTACAGAGTAGTTGAAATTGGATCTGTGTTGGGCACTAAGTCGATACTGAACTCAATCTCGCGGTCGGATGGTAACCTAGAAAAATCCTCAGAAAAAACAACAAGGTAGTCATAAACCACTAATAAATCAGAATCATGTTTGATCGGAACATGGTTGTCGCTAATAGCAAAAATATTCTTGTATATCTTCAATCTCCTCCAACCCCCTAAACAAACTCGTAAAACAGAATTAACAAGGTACATACATGGACATTACATGGATGTGCCAAAGTTTTTCTATCTCCCAAAGTAGGAGTTATACTTCTCCGACGACAATCAATTATTGTCTTATAAAGGTTTAACCAATCTATACCCAGGCTCGTATCGAATTGATCGATAGACGTAACTATAAAGTTAGCAAATAACTTGTGTTCACCAATCATAATACCCGCATATTGAACAATGAGATTCATCTCATATTTCTTGCTCATAAGGATGGTCTAAAAAAGGGATCAACAAGTTTTTCTATAGCTACACCTAAAGCATGAATAGAAGATGTCAAAATAAATGAATGTGTTGTTCCAGTATCAAATAAGACATGCATCATAGTATCAAATAAAGAAATCATATCATCAATGACTCCCTAACTACATTAATTAAGAGGCTCAGATCTTGTAACTGCATAAGCTTAGTCAGTCATCTTTTCCTTTCGTCTTTTGCCACCTTCGAATCCATCTCTCGATGAAATAGGGTTATCATTAGCCATGTGATTTGAAGTCATAGCAGGAGTGGTGTTTGAAGCAAAATTCTATTGGTACCCAGTACACTTCCAGAAGTTGGTACCAGAGGGTTAACATTGATGCTGATAACACTGGTTCTAATAAAAAAAAATTCTGTTACCTCCAAAACCAAACATGCTATAGTTTGTTTGAGAAGGTACTGAGTTAGTTTGAGGTTTTTGATGAGTAGGACAATTCTTCCTTAAGTGTCGAGGCTGTCCACAAGAGTGACAAACATATAGTTCTGAACGTCCATTAGAATAAGGTGTAACACCAGAGGGTCCACCAAAGTCATCTTGATTATGGCCTTCACGGTTTTCGCATTCTTTAAGTCCTTGGTTATTTTGCCTTACACGGGCTAATTATCCTTCACCTTCCCTTTGTACACACTGAACTTTTATTCCAACTATGCCTCAACTCGTTGAAGAACAGCAACTGCCTCAGAAAGAGAATTGAATCCAAAGTCTGATAAATGGTGTCTAAACCAATTATAGATAAACTGGCTTTGGCTTCCACGGATCCCTTAAGAAGAAAGTTCTGATACTAAATGTTGTTTTATTAATGATAAAAAGAGTATTGCATCAGCAAAATCAAAGGAACTGAAACATTACAATTTTAAAGCTTTTAAAGAACCCACTAACATCACATTTCTAAGATTAAGCCATGATGACAAACATGAACAAAAAAGAAATCTAAACCGAAAAATCAAGGACAATTTGAAGCATTCAACTAAGTAATGTTTATGACTCCAAGCCAACAATTCTCTTCCAATAGCTTCCCAACACCAATTCTTTGATTTTTTTTTAGAAAAGGAAAAATTCATGCGTCATTGCAAGCAAACTGGTAGCTCCTGCTGTAAGTCTTTGAAAGAATCCACTTCACCTAGTGAGCCTACTTCGACTTGGATGGTATTGGATGCCTCTCAATAACTTTTTGAAGTAGTTTCTATACTTTTCCTAATTTTACTCTACAACATGAACCACAATTAGAATATACAATTAGAGTATATACGGAGACATTATTCTTACTAATGAGTTTACCTTCTCTATGAGGATTTTTATTATCGCAATGATTATAGGTGAGATATTATAAATGGGCCTTGTAAGCCCAACTAAATTAGATGCGGTTAAAAAAAATTGGTGACGAAGCGACATCGCAGCAGTCAAATTCTCCCCAACCACAGGCGACAAAACAATTAAACGAGTGTCTTGTGCAATGACGAAACTAGCCTCGGACCTTTTTCAAGTTGCATCAAAGTTAAAACTGCCCGAATCGAACTCAAGCAAAAACATAATAAATAAATAAATAACAAATTCTAGTCTTACGTCAACAAGAACCAGAATCTTATATTACATTTAGGCCCCTAGTTAATGGGGAAAATGAACAGCTCGCTAGATTTACTGCTGGATATTGCGACCGGTTAATTCCCCAAAACAGCGTAGGCAGTTTCGTACTTGAGGTACTGTGGTCAAACAAATCGTGGCCGTTTGTTTTGATCGGACGGCTGGGATTCCGAAATAGTATGGGTCCTGAAAAGTACTATACCTTTTTCTTCTAGCTACCATTAATCAGTACGTGAAGGAGAGGCTTCCCACCAAATTGTAGAATTTGGAGCGTGTAATACAATCCTCAATTGTTTAAAGCAATTTTAAAGAAACAAAAGAAGGGAGCGTGCAATCACGCATTGTGATGGAGAGTGGTGAAGAGCTTTTTGTATTTAAATTAAGTTGAGTGTTTACAATAAACACAATCTCTCTTCCAATGGGAGGAACGGCCACTATGTCACGTGTTAAAATTTATAAAGAATAATTACATGTTTAATTTTTATTAATTTCTATTATTATTTGATGGGTAAATAAATATTTAAAAGAATAAAATAATACAATAAATATAACAATAATAGTTATAATAATTGTATTAAAATTTTGAATATTGTGAAATTTTGAATTTTGTTTACATTGTAAGTATTATTATACAATGTTATGTCAATGAATTAACTATGCTTTTGTGGCGTAGATTTTTGAAGATCAAACACACGACATTTCTTAGATTATGTGTTACATAATTTTAATGTGTTTAGTGATTTAATATTATATCATAAGTTAAAATCAAATTTAAGTTAATTTTACCTGTTAACATGACGCATGAATAATGAGAAATAAAGTGTAGAATTACAAGATAAATTTCTAAATGCTATTATTGTTAAATCCATCTAATTAATTCTATTAGGGATAGACAACACTTTGTTTTAGTTTTAAACTCAAACAGAAGCAAATTGGTCGATCTAAGTTTTAGACAAGTGAATTTCGACTGAAGCATTAAGATAGAAAAACTGAAACACATTGAATCAAGAAATTCAATTACGTTAAAAGAAATTAATTTTATTAATAACCAAGAGCCAAGTTCCAATCTAATTTTGAGATAGAATGAAATTTAAGTTAGAATATTGTCAATCGTGTCGGCTCGGGTTGAATTTTGATATTGAAATATCAAAGACTGATTCAGTTCATTCATGTTAGTTTTAGCCTTCAATATCCGAGAATCGAGTTGGGGTTGTTGGTTCTATCCCAACTCGATACGGGATCTGTGTTTTGAAATCAAATCGAACTAAATCGGGGTCGTCAATTCATTTCAATTTGGTTTGCTCTCCCCTTAAGGAAATAGGGTAATTTATTAATGAATTGATTATGGAGTTGAGATCTCCTAATTAAGTGAAAGTGATGCATCAATCTTTCATCACACGTTTGTATGCATAAAGCTAGAGAGACAAAGGGATGGTTGCGGAGAGAGAAACAACTATAAAAAAAAA
>CM039522.1:13932817-13988265 GCA_022433055.1 Begonia peltatifolia
GGGACTCACATGGCTTGTGTGCAAACACCTGTGCCCACTCCCAAACTTGATAAATACCCTCCTTACCTCACTCTCTTCGACTTTTGACCTCCCTCCCAATCTCATTCTCTCTCTAACCACCTAAACTCTCTCTCTCTCTATGAAAAACCAGAGCTTCTGAGCTCTGTGTTCTGTTAGTCTCTCTCTCTCTCTCTCTCTCTCTCTCTCTCTCTCTCTCTCTCTCTATCTTTCATGGCTGACCTCAAACCCTAAAGCATCTACTTTCTTCTCTTAATTGCAAAAACAATGAAACCCTCTTCCACCTATCCTCACTTCTCTATCCTCCTCCTCCTCGCCTTTCTCTCTCTAAAAGCTTCATCGTCGCCTTCTAGAGATGCCCAACAGCTGATCAACTTCAAAGCTTCACTTCCCGACCCTTCTCTGCTTCAAAACTGGCTCTCCAACGGCGACCCCTGTTCTTTCTCTCACATTACCTGCAAAGAATCCAGAGTTTCCGCAATAGACCTGAGCTTCATCCCCTTAAGCTTAAATTTCAGCTCCGTTTTCTCTTCGCTTTTCGCACTCGACTTATTAGAATCCATCTCGCTGAAATCCACTAATCTAACCGGCGCCATTTTGGTGTCTTCTGGATCCAAGTGCAGCTCTTTGTTGAGCGCCATAGATCTATCTCAGAACAGCTTGTTTGGCCCCATTTCAGACGCTTCTAACTTGGGTTCTTGCTCAAATTTGAAGAGTCTAAATCTGTCGTTCAATTATTTTGATTTTTCAGTGAAGGATGTCACCGGATTGCAGCTGGATTTGCAGGTTCTTGATTTTTCTTTCAATAAAATCGTGGGTTCGAACGTGATACCTTGGATTTTGTCCGCTGGTTGCACCGAAATGCAACACTTGGCGATAAAGGGAAACAAAATCAGCGGGCAAATTGATTTCTCTTCGTGCAAGAATTTAGAGTATTTGGATATCTCTTCCAACAATTTCTCGGCGATTATTCCTTCTTTCGGAGATTGCTCCGTTTTGGAATACCTTGACATCTCCAGCAACAAATTTTCCGGCGACGTCGGACGACCTCTTCCTGGTTGCAAACAGCTCAGCTTCCTTAATCTCTCCACAAACAATCTTTCCGGTCAAATACCGGCGTTCTCTTCCCGGAACTTAAGGTTTCTCTCACTGTCTGACAACGATTTTCAGGGCCAGATTCCGGCCCATCTTGCCGATTCTTGCTCTGGTTTGATAGAACTAGACCTTTCGCTAAATAACTTATCCGGTGAAGTTCCTTCTGCTCTGGGTTTGTGTTCTTCTCTTCAATTTTTGGATATTTCGAGCAATAATTTATCTGGTGAATTTCCCATTTCGATCTTCACTTCAATGGTTAGCTTGAATGTGCTTTCTCTCTCCGACAACAAATTTTCTGGGTTGCTGCCGGTTTCTCTTTCTAATTTCACCAGCTTGGAGACTTTGGATCTGAGTTCGAATAATTTCTCTGGGTCGATTCCGTCGATGCTCTGTCAGTACTCTGGCAACAACTTAAAGGAGATGTTTCTCCAGAATAATCTGTTAATGGGTTCTATTCCGGAGACTCTGAGCAACTGTTCTCAGCTCGTTTCTCTTGATTTGAGCTTCAATTTTCTCACCGGAGCTATTCCATCCAGCCTAGGCTCCCTTTCTAAGCTCCGGAATCTGATGATTTGGTTGAATCAGCTTGAAGGACAGATCCCCGAAACGCTGAAGTTCATTCCGGCGCTTGAGAATCTGATTCTTGATTTCAACTTTCTCACCGGAACTATTCCCTCTGGACTAAGCAACTGCACGAACCTGAACTGGATTTCCCTATCCAACAACCAGTTAAGTGGCGAGATCCCAGCTTGGATAGGCGGTCTTCCTAGCCTAGCCATCCTCAAACTAAGCAACAACTCATTCACCGGCAGAATACCCCCGGAGCTCGGGGACTGCCGGAGCTTGATCTGGTTGGACCTCAACACCAACTTCTTAAACGGGACAATTCGCCCGGAGCTTTTCAAGCAATCTGGTAACATTGCGGTGAACTTCATCACCGGAAAATCATATGTTTACATCAAAACTGACGGCAGCAAGGAGTGTCACGGAGCTGGAAGTTTACTGGAATTCGCAGGAATTCGTCACGAACAAGTGAACAGAATCTCAAGCAGAAGTCCTTGCAACTTCACCAGAGTTTACAGTGGTATGACCCAGCCCACATTTAACCACAATGGATCCATGATTTTTCTTGATATTTCTCATAACATGTTATCTGGTAGTATCCCCAAAGAGATTGGCTCGACAAATTACCTCTACATTCTGAATTTGGGTCATAACAAACTGACTGGAACGATCCCTCAAGAACTAGGCAACCTCAGAAGTCTCAACATTCTTGATCTCTCGAGTAACATGCTCGAAGGGTCGATCCCGCCCTCCTTGACCGGCCTTTCCTTGCTTATGGAGATTAATTTGTCTAATAATCTCTTGAATGGAACAATCCCAGAATCAGGTCAGTTCGAAACTTTTCCGGCGTCTGGTTTTTTGAACAATTCCGGCCTCTGTGGATACCCTCTTCCCAAATGTGGGGCTGATTCCGGGTCAAGCTCAGACTCCCAACAGGAGAAGTCCCACCGGAAACAAGCTTCCCTTGCTGGAAGCGTGGCAATGGGCCTGTTGTTTTCACTTTTCTGCATATTTGGTTTGATCATAGTTGCCATAGAAACCAGGAAGAGAAGGAAGAAGGATTTGACTCTCGATATTTACGTGGACAGCCATTCTCATTCAGGCACTGCAAATACGAGCTGGAAGCTAACCAGTGCTCGAGAAGCAGTAAGCATAAATCTTGCCACCTTTGAGAAACCATTACGAAAGCTCACATTTGCAGACCTTCTCGAGGCCACTAATGGCTTCCACAACGACAGCCTAGTCGGCTCCGGCGGATTTGGTGATGTTTACAAAGCAAATTTGAAGGACGGAAGCGTTGTGGCAATTAAGAAACTAATACATATAAGTGGTCAGGGGGATAGAGAATTCACAGCAGAAATGGAAACGATAGGAAAAATCAAGCACAGAAACCTCGTCCCCCTCCTTGGATATTGCAAAGTCGGAGAAGAACGGCTTCTGGTTTATGAGTACATGAAATACGGAAGCCTCGAAGACGTTCTACACGACCAGAAAAAGGTTGGAATCAAGCTGAATTGGGGAGCGAGGAGGAAAATCGCCATTGGAGCAGCAAGAGGACTAGCTTTTCTTCACCATAATTGCACTCCCCACATAATTCACAGAGACATGAAATCGAGCAATGTTCTGCTCGATGAGAATTTAGAAGCTCGAGTCTCGGATTTCGGAATGGCGAGGCTGATGAGCACGATGGACACCCATTTGAGCGTTAGCACCCTCGCCGGAACTCCTGGCTACGTCCCACCAGAGTACTACCAGAGCTTCCGATGTTCCACGAAAGGGGACGTTTATAGCTATGGAGTCGTTCTACTCGAGCTTCTAACGGGGAAACGACCAACGGACTCCGTAGATTTCGGGGATAATAATCTGGTCGGATGGGTAAAAATGCACGCCAAATTGAAAATAAGTAATGTTTTCGATCTGGAGCTCATGAAAGAGGATCCAAACCTTGAGATCGAGCTTTTGCAGCACTTGAAGGTAGCCTGTGCTTGCCTGGACGACCGGCCGTGGAGGCGGCCAACCATGATTCAAGTGATGGCGATGTTTAAGGAAATTCAGGCCGGGTCGGGAATTGATTCCCAATCCACGATTTCATCGGACGGCAAAGGATTCAGCGGGGTCGGGGGAGTAGAGATGAGCATAAAAGAAGGGCCAGAACTCAGCAAACAGTAGCAGTAGAAAGAAAGAAAGAGAAATTCTTTTGGAAGAAGGAAAAGAGATGAAAATTTTTTCAGGTCCTCCCCATTTTTTCATCTTCTTTTTTTAACATTTCCTGTTTTTCTCTCTCTCTCACTCTCTCTCTCTCTCTCTCCCAACTTCATGTATGTAATCTTGTTTTCATTTCATACATTAAACTGTTTGTTTTCATTAACTTTGCTATCAATTTGTACATAGACAGCTGCAGTCTTCTGAGTTTTTTCTTGCAGAATTAGCATTCTGTGATATCCTCTTGAGCCTGAATGGGAGAGTGGGGAGAGAGAGACCCCATTCTGGCCATTTCTGTTATTCTAGGCCATGTAGAGGACAATCCCATTTTGCTATGGCTATCATTTTGGTTTTTGAATTCTAGACCTTTCATCCCTTCGAATCATTTCAATCAACATTTATGAGGCCAAAAATGGAATGTCCTATGCTTTTAGATTAGAATTGCAATTTCCATTCCGATCTGAGTATATAAACTTAAGTACATCGCACGTTGCAGACGTTTTATTTGTTTATCAAAACATATGATTAATCATTTTAATTATATTTATAAAAATATTAAAATGTAATATCATAGCCTTTTTCAGGTTGGTGGGTGATGCAGGCTTAGTTTCTTTCTATTTGAAAAAGTGTCGAGTGTTAATTGTTGTCATTAATAAATTATTTTAAATATTTATAATTTATTATATTAATACAGATACTACGTTATAAATATAACGTTAATTATTAAAAAATTATTTATTTTCAATGGAACTGAAGTAACAATATTAGACTTCAAAAATTAATTTTATGTATTATTGTCGATTAAATTAATTATCAGCCGAGGTTAGCCCGGTAAGCTTGTAACTCAAGTGAGGGCGATTGGACAAGTTTGAAAACATAGACTCTACACGCCGGAAAAATAATCGAAAATACTTTGGTTGAGTAAAAAGAACACTAATAAATCTTGACCGTCCAATTCTTGATCCAAGAAACAACACCATGAGGATTTATTTATTATTTTTACTACAAAATAAATAAAAAATTATATTAATAAATTTCAAAGAGACCCTTCTTCAAAAAAAAAAAATCTCTCTTTATTTATTTATTAATAGTAAAACAACCATATAAACTATTTAATTGTGTCCCCATTTCCATAGACAACATGCTTAACCTACGCTCGTGACACAAAAAATGTATAATAAATACATGCATTTCCTTTTCTAGCTCGGGAAATGTGCTCCCTCTTTTTAAGCAGCGGTTCATTGGATATTGAATAAAATAAATATAGTTTTGTATAATATAATGTTTTGTAAATAATTTAATATTAATGTTAGATTAGATGAACATGATCAACTTGTTGGTGAGTCTACTTTTGACTTTGTTCAGCAACCAAATTATCACAACCTAGACAGCTAGGATTAAATTAATTGATTATCATTTTACTAACATTATAATATTATTTCTTGTTGGCGAGGTGGTTGTGTGAAAATATGAGAATTCAAATTGAAGAAATCAATAAGGGCTTAAAGATTTCTTATTGAATAATAAACTTGTGAAAGTAAATAATAAAAAAATTAAAACCCTTTTGTAAATGGCTTGAAAATGATATCGAACGACATGATAGTCGTTATTAATGTATTTGGTTTGCTCATAAAAGAGTAAATAACGTGCAATTTGAATAACACTATTGTTATCGCACTGTAACGGAGTCGATCGATGAAAAATAACATTCATGTCAACAAGTGACTAATGCAATCAAATTATTTCACAAGTCATAGTATTATACTTTGCTTCCATGGAAGATTAACCTCAAGGGCTCTATTAGTCATGTTATTTGTAAGATGATCCCACTTAAATATATTAGTAATATACTTAGTCCGAGGGAGAAGAACATCATTTAGTGAAGAAGCAACTTCAATTCTCATAAAGTAATGAAGGCAACGTAGATCTTTCATTGCAAAGCACCAAGCCAACTCATATTTAATGTAATAATCTCATCAGTACTTTTATCAATAATAATCATATAATCAAATAACCATATGAACATTTGACGATCAAAACAAAGTCATGATAACTGGAATAAAAGACAAGTGTAGCAATAAACTGCGTTATTAAGCTTGCAAACTTTTCCAAGATGATAGGAGTAATCTCGTAAACTTCTTCTTAAGGATCTCCGTTCAAATAAAGTGTTTTTAACATCAATTTAAGAAATATGACATTGTTGAACGGACAATACTCCAATAAAGATAAGAATTGTAGTCATCTTTCCAACATGATCAAAAGCTTCTTCCTAACCAATACCGAACTCTATGAATATTCTTTGGCAATCAATTGAACTTTGTATCACTCAATAGACTCGTTAAACTTGCTTTTAATTTTATAAACTCAACGAGATTCAATTGTATGTTTGCTTTAAGGGAATGATATTAAATCCCAAGTAAAAGTTTGATGCATAGCAATAAGTTCCTCTTTCTTAACAATTAGGCAAATCCATGTGGTTATTATTTATTTCATATTTTGTCTACAATTTCTAGGTTTTTATTAGTCATGTCGATGCAGAAAACACGTAGCGTAACTTCTTTTTCATATTGAATTTTCACTTCTAATCGTGAAATTTTTCTTGCAGGGGTCTTTACGTAAATCTTGGTGTTTATTTTCGATTTATGTTTCCACTATACACATATCTTATATCTAAATAGTTTGAGTTCGTCTTTTGTGTAATTTTTAAATTCCTTTTACTTTGGTAATTGATTTGATTATACCACATCAAATACTCACCTCTTCAAGTTGCGTTTGAAGTTCATGTCACAAAGTAAATTTAAAAAATTTTCAAAAACCCTAGTTTAAGACGATGTTGTCATAGGTCGACCATCGAATATTTTGATAAATTATTTTGGTATCGGAGAAGGATAACTCTCTTTGATAAGATGTTCTATTCTCGTTTCTTATGCAAAAATAATTAGAAGGTACTATATAAATTATTGGAGTGACTACAAATAAGGTTATTTTGTGCTTGTGTTAATGATATTTTTAAAAATCATTATTCAAATGAAATCTAATATAGTTGTCCATAGAATTTCGATTTTATAAGTGATTTCTTAAGATATTTTAATATTTTGCTACACAAATTATAGAATGTGGACAAATCATATCAAATAAGTGCTTGACCTATTTTATTGTTCGATGTTACGCAAAAACTATATTTTGTAATTTTTTCCATTAAAAAGAACACCCGAGTGTATAAATTAAGTTTGGTTTTCACATTTCGTCAGACATTTAGTTAGTTTTACTCGAGTAGTTTTGTTTTATTTTTATTTTGAGTTTTTCTCGTTTTGGTATATTTTTTTCTTTTATTTTTCATATAATTTAAAGAAGGGTTTTTCATTTTCGTTTACGCAGTTCTTTCAATTTTATCATGGTAACATTGAATATCGTTTTGTTGCTTGATTGCAGTTGACTCTCTTCCATCTTTCTTTCCGAGTGATCATGCATTTTCTCCCATTTGTTCCAACTCGATTCATTTAGACATTAATACGTCAAATTGACACAATTGTTACGTCAAATTGATGCAATTGTTACTAAAAATTGTCCACATTTTGGTGCATAATTCGTGACACCGAAAGTGACTCTCGGACTCGTGCTTCTTACATATCAAATATCTAACATACATAATTCAATACAATTGACAAAAATAAAAAGCAATATTCAAGCAAAAAATAATTGAATATTAGAAAGAAAAAAAAGAGAAGAAAAAGGAACTGGGGCAGGAGGCAAGATATGAGGTATTAAGTGAAATAGTTAAGAATCAAGTGGTTGACATGCACTGAAGCAGCGCCATCACTCGAACACGCGTTGGATGGGTGACACGTGGGCCAATGGGCACTTGGGTTTGTCGGAGATGTTACCCTACAACGTCGCATTCGTATTACGGTGCTGTTGTCCAAGATATTTGAAATTGACCCTTCAGATCACCACCTAGAAGTAATTATCCACCGTCTGATTCTCTCTTCAGACTTAAATCCGAATTATGAATAAAAACACGTGGGACCATTGACGCTTGATGTGTGTACGTGTGCTTGGCTTGTTGCCTTGTTCCTCGCCTTATTCATGTTTACTTGAAACAAACTCGCTTTCACCCAAACTATTTTTTCATTTTCTTATTCTTTTGTTCATACATTAAATGTTTTAATCTCGCATTTTGCTAAGTTTTAACTACTAATGTCTTGTGTTCATTTTCATTAATAAAGTCAACTTTTTTATTATACGAAGGTAAATCGAGTAGGAACTAAGGTGGGTAGAACCGAACTGTAATAGTAACCATAGATCCAATTTAGGACTAGTTCGGTTCTTACCCTTTATGGAATCGGGTGAATTTCAACCTAACAAAACACATCCAAATTCAAAATCCTACCCTTGTGCGAATCATGATTGATTCTTAATACAAAAGAACTACTCTCCACTCTACAAATTCTGGATGATAAAATCCGATACTAACCTAATTCAAATCTAACCTAATGTCAATCCATCAAACACGTCCAACAATTATTATATAGTTTTGTAACTTTTGTCATTATTATATAAAAAGATTCCAACAATTATTTAGTGTTATGTTATTTGTTAGTACATCAGTTGTTATTCTGTTTTTTGAATATATGTGTTTTTTTGTACAAAAAATTGTATATGAATAGATAAATTCTTCTTACAATGAAAACTTATATATGGATTAAAAAAGAACTAAGTCTTTAGTTTGGAATCGCTACAGTAGGGTACTGAATACTGATTTACCTAAGTGTAATTATTGTAGTCAAATTTATGCAGCACACTCGACGAAAAATGAAACTTCAAGTTTAATAAATCATATTAAAGTATGCAAAAAGTTTTAATGAAATGTAGACAGTAAGCAAAAATCTCTAAACTTCAGACCTAATGAGAGCAAGATTGTTGATGTACCCACATTTAATATAATGATTGCTCGAAAATTTCTCGGTAAGATGATTTTTTTGGATGAATTACCATTGAAAATGGTTGAATTAATTGGTTTTAGGACATTTTGTTGCTGTCTCAATTCCAAGTTCATTATGTAATCTAGAAGAAACATTGCAAGAGATATACGCAAGATATTTCAGACAAATAAACAAGTTGAATGAGTATTTTTTTACAGCATCACAGAAAGTATGTTTGACCACTGACACATGGACATCTATTAAAAATTTGAATTACATGGTACTTACATGTCATTATTGATCAAGAGTTGAAAGTGCAAAAGAAGATATTGAATTTTTGTTTGATTCCGAACAATAAGAGTGAATCTATCGAAGAATATTTTAATATTTTAATATTTATTTGTTTAACATATTTATCTCTAATGATTTACTAATGTCTTCAATATTTTTATTTTGCAGGTACCACTACGGATGAAAAGTCTAAAGAAGATGATATATCGATATTTTGATATAGTTCCAACTCTTTGTAATTTGTATTTTTAAAGTTGTTGCTTTTTGGATTAATTTTAGATATTGGATTTAATTTAGTTTTTTAGATTTTATTTTTAAGTTACATAGTTAGATTTAGTTTGTCTGTAAATAATTGAATTTACTATTTGTTTCGTAGTTTTAACGTATTTAATTTACTTTTGACGTTGGATTTAGTTTATTAAATTTTATTTTCATGTTGAATAGTCAGATTTTGTTTGTATGTTAATCGTTAGATAGTTGAATTTGCTAGTTTATACTTTTAAAATATTGTATTGTTTTTAGACGTTAGATTGAGTATTTTTAATTGTTTTGAAAATATAAATTTTTTTTCTTTTCTTTTTACATGGGAGGAATCGGGACTGGACCAGAAAGTTCAGTCTGATTCCAGTCCGATCCCGATTCCTCTTAGGTCACTTTTGGGATTTTTTTTAAAATTTTGAAAGTTGCGGTCCGATTCTGATTTTGGCTCAGAACCGGATCTGCCCAGACATCATCCACCCCTACTTCTACTGGCCCTAACATAATCATATTTTCATATCCACCTATGCTTTTTTAATAAAGTATATTATAATTTGTTACTAATGTACTTTATAAAGACTCAATATTTTAATTATTAATCTAAGTTTTCTCTATTTTTTTTATTTCTGTAAATATTTTAATTGATGAAATATGAGCCCTATATGAAAAAATTTGTTAAAGAAAAATAATTAAAAGGGAAACGACAATGTAGTCCATGGTGCAAATATTATTTACTTAACATAAATCTTTTACTTTATCTTTTACTTTTATCTCTTATTTTATTATATTCTGACGTTAGTCGTTAATTAACATAATGACACTATTTAATTGGTATAATTAATTAATTATTTTAATTATTTATAGTTTATTTTAATTATATTAATTATTGACAATCGCGTTAAAAGATAAAAATTAGAAGGTAAAAATAATAAATAAACATAAAATTATTATTTTTATTAAAATTTTTACTAAGTTATATGTTTCCATAAATAATTAGAATTTAGCTTTTAAAGTGAAGCTTTTATGAATTAAAATTCCTCAAATCACAATTTAAAATTTATGATACTAGAAAGATTAGCTCCAGCTTATTTAATCAGATAATGAGATTAAAATAAAAAATAATCATAATATTATAAAATTAAAGAAGAAAATAAAATTATTCATATTAAGGAGTTTACAAAACAGAAAGCGGATGTGATCGTCTATGATTGGGTCCCACGTAAGTTGGAGGGTCTTAATCTTCTCCGTCCTTTGCAAAGTTGACAGAATGACGTCACCGCGCTTTTAACCGTTTGATGTTGATGGATGTGGAATCCACCTGATTCAGAAAAAACCAATAACTCTCCCATATCCACGTTGACTTAACCTCAATGCTCCTCATTCTCATAGTTTGTCCGAGAGCCAGAGTTGTTTAGGTAATTATCTTGAATCAATCCTACACATAATTGGTGAGCTTTATGTCATAGCTCCATTGTAGCTGCCGATAATCATCTGGTCCAACCCCAATTGCAATCGAATCTAACAATTTAGTTTAAAAAGTTTTGAAGATTTGCTTATTAAACTGAATTAAAATTGAATTAAATTTTACACTTTTGCTCGATTTGATTGTAGTTTGGTTTTGTACTTTTTTCTGTTTCAATTCAGTTTTGGGTCAGCTTGTGATCTGTGAATTCCCGAAGCAAAAAGATTGAGATAACATAGTTAATCTTTACAATCTAACTGGAATGCGTCAATCACTCGAGCTCACCGAGAAGTTGGAATTATTGTGTTGATGACAAAAACATGTTTTCCAAGTATAATGACTTGCAAAGATTAAAAATGTATTAATCTATATTTATCATATAATTAACTAATTTTTAAGGCTACAATGAACCACACGACTCACGGTAATATAATAAGAGTTTAAATGTATTTTAACTCTTAGAATTTGATCAAAATTAAAAAAAAAAAAACAAGTTTTATAGTAGTTTTATCTCCAAAGAAATCCTTAAACTATAAAAAAATAACAAAAAAACCAGTGGAGAGTGTTCACCCTCCATTGATATTCCGTTCTCAATTTTACACTAGAACAGGGGACCGTTCTAAAAAGAACGATCCCCCATTATAGCGGAGGTTGTTCATCCTCTATTCACCCTTCGTGATTTATAAATTAATTTAAAAAAATATACCTGACGATATTCAATTTATTTAAAATTTTTACCACATATTCACCATATAATGGAAAAATAATATGAAAAGTTTCGTGATTTTCTAACACTTGTATGATTTATTGTATTTTAATTAATTATTTATAAAATAATTATAATAAATCATACAAGTGTTAGTAAATAAAACTTTTCATATTATCTTCTCATAATATAATGAGCACGCGATAAAAGTTTCAAGTAAATTGAATGTCGTTTGATTTTTTTTTATCCGTTCTTTGTTCACTTTATAAAAATAAAGTGAAAAAAGAACGAGTATTAATTTTAAAAAAATACCAAACGATATTTAATTTATTTGACAATTTTATCACGTATTTACCACATAATTATTTCATAAAATAATTAATTAAAATTACAATAAATCGTACAAGTGTTAGAAAATCACGAAACTTTTCAGATTATTTTTCTATTATATGCTGAATATGTGATAAAAATTTCAAGTCAATTGAATATCGTTGGGTATATTTTTTAAAGTTAATTTATAAATCACAGAAGGTGAATGTAGGGTAAACACCCCCCACTAGAATGGGAGACCGTTCTAATGTAAAATTGAGAACGAAAGGTCAATGGAAGATGAACACACTCCGACAGGGGTTTTTGCTCGTTTTTTATAGTTTAAGTGTTTTTTTTTAAATAAATGTAATGTGAGAGTTTTTTTTTTTCAACTTTGACTAAATTCTAAAGGTTAAAATGCATTTAACCCTATAATAAGTCTCATTGTAAATAAAACTTAAATTTCAAATAAAATACATTCACTCGGCTATATTAAAACAATGTATATAAAAGAGTAAAAGTAACTACCATAAATCCCACGCTACAAGAAGCACAAAATCTCTAATCACTTTGTCTCAACCTTTATCTTCTGAGCTATTGTCATCTTTACTTGAAAATAGAGAGTTCACGTAATAAATTTTTATAAACTACAAAAGTTAAGCAGTAATTATTTACAAGTATATAACTTTTTTTTAAAGTTTTAGTTTACAAGTATATAACTTTTTTTAAAATTTTTTAATGTTTATCTCATACTTCTTTCTTTCGTACGTGTATCTTTTGCTTACTTTTATCTATCGAGGTTAATTTGTCACTTGTTGGCTCAAATTTTCTTATTTTGGCAACGTCTGACCAAATATGATTTTGGTCAAATCATCAAATCAGTAAAATTGAAAGTTACCAAGTTAAAAAATATGAAAAACAGCGGTGGGTAAATCAAAGTTATGTTAGAGAATTTTGAATAACAATTGGATTTCAAAGAATCAACATTTGATTATTTATTTAATGCATATAATATAATATTAAAATAATATATTTATAACTTGAATAAATTAAAAAATAAATAAAAATTTTATTTTTAAGAAAACAGGAGAAATTCCTCCCCTCTGCACGAGAGAGAGAGAGAGAGAGAGAGAGAGAGAGAGAGAGCAACGAGCACGCCACCAATGTTCAAACCTTCACATTTTTAGCTGCGATATTCAAGGGTGCTTTAATTCTAACCTTTTGTTTGGTTAGTTTTTAGTTGTTGTTTGCATATTCAACTAGAAATTTAATTTTGAGTTTAAAAACTCGAAACTGGTAGTTGAAATTGATTATGTGGGTCAATTTTGTGCGAACACGTTGGCATAAGTTTTGAGTTGAGTTTTGTTATGATTCCTCATAAAATCGTTGGACAATTTCGACGAGTCGTTAGAAAATTGAGGGTTAAGTCGTGACATGGAGTTGTTTTGCTTGATCTGCTTTGTAGGTGACATGACGCACCAAACCTTTTTTTGAGTCATTTCAGCCATTTTTTTGAACCTCGTTTTCAAGCCATTCCTCGGGTCTCATTGAGTCAGTTATGGACCTATTTTTGGAAGTGCTTGTTTGGTCCAAAATTTTGTCTTCTCAAGAAAGTTCACGATTGATTGTCGTTTCTCTTCGATTTGGACTCCTATTATCGACATAAGACCTATTCATTATCCCATGTGTTTTAGATAGAATGTTGACATCATTTTTGTCATAAGTTCGCACGATTTTACTGATTTCAAGTATGTTCATTAGAGCATTGTTGTGACTTATCAGAAAGACAATCATCGTTGAGGTAGATATTTCATTATTTTACTGCATATACATCATGTTTTTTAAAACTATTTTTTTGTGAGATATCACATATAAAACCCAATATGTCCAGTTTCATAACAAGTTAGTTTTTATACTACATATACTCAAGTTTTTACATGTCTATTTTACGCATGCATCATATTTCATTTCATTATATATATCTTTGTTTTTTGTGCGCCTCTTGGTGCATGATTATGTTTTGTTTATACGCATGACATGGTACTGGGACATGTATGGTTTCGTGTCTTTGGATTCAAATCCATGAACTAGTTAGACTGTTTTATAATTTCATTTGATACGAATTCATTGGTCTTCAGACAATTGTTCCTTCTCTTTTGCACTCTTATGGGCCTTCAATATGTAAAGGTTTGTTTGTGAATAATTTATTTTTACTGGACTTGTTTTCTATAAAAAAACGATGTCAACACTATCTTTTTTATATAACTACCAATACAAGAGGCAATGTTTTCAAGATTCACCTTACCAATGCCCTGTTGAGCCAATTTCTAAATTGATAAAAAAGATTTTGATGATGTAAAATTAGGCATTGCATTTTTTAAACTAACTCATTTTTTCAAAAAATAATAATAAAATTAATTTTATAATATATGATTTTGTACTAAGTTAATTGCTCGTCCCAACAAAATCCCCTTTATCTCAAGGGAAGATTGGGGTGTGGCAAAGAGTAGCAAAGAAAATGTTTTATTTCTTTCCCTTTGTTGATGACTCTTTTTATTTTGTTTGGTATGTATAGTTGTTGGAGGGCGTTGGATATTTTTGTTTCCATGCGCAACACTCCATTTATTGTATTATATTACACTTATCTTATGTAATAGTTTTGTGAACTTCAGCTAATCATATGGGCTATGTGTTAACAATATCCCGTACTTTTCTCATGTGTCATAAGTATATTAGGCATGTAATGAATGTGTAACCATCATACATATCAAAGTTATGTACGAATATTTTAATTTGATGTACAACTAACCTCATGCACACCTATCCCTAAGTATAAATAATGTTATGCATCTTTTAATATCAAGTGCAACTATGTTCATGCACTTATTTTCTATAAATCAGTCAATTTTCACTATCTCAAATAATGTGAGATTATGTACCCTACTGATATGAGATGAACATTCACAATCAAAAGAATTTTAAGTCGTTCTTATTTTTATAAGACAAGAAGACGAACTGCAACATCATAAGTGTGCATGACTTTTCATGGACAAGGCTAACCCAACAAGGTTGAAATTCCAATATATAATCTTATATGTTAACATAACATGTATTTATTATTTATTATTATTGTTATTTGTTTAATAAGTGACAATATACATCATTCTACAATATAAAATTAGAGTATTACTCAAGAACTTTTTATAGATGTAATTTAATGGACTTACAAAATCAATGGACATTTTGAATTTATTCTACATGTATATGTGTACGCTACATGTATATGTGTTATAATTCATTGTCGTACGATACTATTGTAATTATTTTATAATTAATACTTTTATATTTTAAGGAAATTCGGAAAAAAAAATTGAATTCAGTGTGAGAGGAGAAACAAGTAACAACGTGATTATAAATAAAAATAAGGCAAAATGGTGTGTTGGTCAAGGAGGCAAGCAAGGGAGGAAAAATGATGTAGGTAGCGTGACATAACCAATACCTCTCATTAATACATGTATTTATTTATTTTTCTAATCTTAATTATATTTATTTGCTTTTACAGTAAAATATATAATTTTGAGGTTATTCCTTCTTTAAAATTAATTTTCTAAACTACGGTGTCAATGTCACCTGACCTGCAAAAAAAATGAAATGAAATTATAAACTTTTACAGAAAGATCGGACAAAATATAGACTCGTTTATAGTTTATATATTTTAATATGTTTGAGTCGTAATATTTTATTAAATTTTGAGATGATAGTGAATTTTGCTTTTTTAATATGTGATTTTTTGTAGGTATTAGGGTTTTTATTAAATTTTGACAGAGTATAGACTCGTTTATAGTTTATATATGAATGAAATTGAATTAAATTTTGAGCATTTGAAGGAAATAATGTTTAATTTTGATTTATTTTCTCCATTTTCAAGTTTTATTTTAAATTATTTAATAATTAGAAATTAAAATAATAATGAATACGAGGGCTGGCAGTGACATTCACGTCCTCCAAGCCACAAGGCTGGTCATGCTCCGTCTTTTACTACTCTATTGTCACGCATGCTCTCTTATTTTTATTATTTATTATCTTAAAAACATCTCTTTCCTACACAAAATTTGATGAAAATATGTTTTAAAATCTCAACTTTTAGTTTTGATCCATCCTTATAATCTTTAATTACAAATAGTTGAGATTTCCCAAATTTTATTTCCACGACACAATTATCGATAGTTTAAAACGACATTTTGTGACATTTCATCCGAGTATCGATATTCATATGCGTCGTTTGACTTTAGTCTTTTAAAATTACTCTAGGTTAAAATATCATTAATTTTGATACTTCAAAGATTGAGTAGCCTGATTTTTAATTAATTAAACCTTTTAACCATGCGCATTGTTCTTTTTTTATTTAAATTTAATGTAGATCCAAATAAAACAACATTATAGTTATAATGTTAGAAAGAGGAGATTAAGAACTCAATGCTATAAATATAACTAACAATTAAATATACCAATAAATGACATGATATATTAATTTATGAATTTGTTTAATGTAAATAAATAATCAAAATATTATCGTAATAATTAAGTAACATGATATTAAGTTCTTGTAAACTCACGAGATGTTATATTTACAATAATTATACGTGGTATTTGGAATCGTATTAGTAGAAATACAATCGCCCTACGGATACGAAATTTTCATTTTTAATAATCATACGATATTAACATTCATTGAATGCACCAAACGGCAAACTCTCTTAGAATATAATAAAAAAAAAAATTGATTTTTATTTACACAAAATAAGATATGATGTAGAATAGATTCATTCAGAAGGACTTATTGGTCTTTTCACCAATTAAATAAACCCAAGAAAAATGAATAAAATAACAAAATGAAGTTGGAATTTGCGTTAGACCTTGAAATCAGGGTTTGAACGTGCGAGTCACGAGGGGCCACGTGGTTTCCATACGTGGTCCCTCCCACTCTCATTGGCTCCTTCATTCCACGAGTTTACATTAATTAAATAATTTGTTTGGAATTATGTGATGGCAAACTATATTATTAATTTAATTAGCATTGAAGTGCGGAAGATTAACGTACAAATTAGTAGACCTCACGTGCATGGGTTATAATGTTTTTTTAGGGTTTATTATTTTAACCTCTTTTTTTTTTTTTTTCATAGTTTTGTCTTTTTCATTTATGAAAAAATATAAAATTATAAAAAAAGTTAATCGAGAGAATCACCATGACCATTGATTTCGTCATCAGCTATTAATTTTGTAATTAAACTAATTATCCACACTTACATAACACAAATATATATTTAAAACATACATAGGCAATTAATGAATATTGTTCATGTTTGAAACACTTTATATTAATGCATGACAAAAGTTGTATGGAATCACATGAGATTATGTTAGCGGAATATATGATATATTATCTATCGTATTTTTATAATATTTAAAATTATTTCTTCTTATTAATTTTTCGTGATATCTCTCGTAAAAGTTCCTATAATAATTGACAGTTCCGGTATTTGTTAGACTAAGGGTTGTGAGTTTTATTCAATAACATGACTCGAGAAAATTATATTTACGTGTCGGTCATTCTTATAAACGATGTTATTCTTACAAACGACGTGAGATTATAAGATTTTTTTAGGATTATTCTTCCTCCCCATGTAGCACGAATTGTCACAATGTCAATTATTATCAACATAATAGATGATATTTCCCTCGAGAGTGTCTCTCTCTCTAATATGTCTCATTAATAGACGTGTCAACTTCAAAACCAAATGAAAAGGATAGACTTGGGTATGCCAGCAATTTGCCAGCCTAATGTTTTTCTCTTTCTTGTGGGAAGTGTGGTGGAAACAACCACATTAAAATTATCAAAAACAATTTTGGTCAATTTCATCGTTCCTCCTCCTTTCATTCTCTTTTTAGAACCCTTGTCTCCTTTAATTCACTCTCTGTTTCTCATTTTATGCAATTTGTGTTCTTTTGCTTTAGAACCCATCGTTTTCTCATTCTAGTCTCTCCTTTTTCTTAATTATATTATGTCTATTGCAATGATTGTGACCGATTTTGTAAACTAAATTACTATTCGGTTTTACTTCAAAATATTGACCTTCAATGCTTCTGACGTTACAAGATAGAACGTCTTCAAAATTCGACATGAAGTAGGTACATGTGACGGTCGAGGGTGCGAGTAAGTTTACTTCTTACTTTGGTTATTATTAACAAATCTATTGAATGTCAAATTCTTTTCTTGTTTTCACCCTAGCCCAAAAGAAAAGCCCAACTAGAAGAAGATTATTCTATGGGCTGCCCATATGTATAAAGGCCCTAAAACTAAAGCAAACAACACATTTTACAATTCTAAGCCTTTAGTGAGTCAATGTAGGGTTCATGAAATTAAATATTGTACATAATACTTTCGATTATGGCAACACAATAGAGAAGAAAATAAAGTTTGTCATCTCGCTATCTAAATTTCATATGTTCTAATCCTAATCATAAACAGAGAGATAAATTCTCCGGATGAAATAATATCCATCTTATATGTATTTGGCATGCTCACAATATAAGACTATATGATTGTGGCAAAACCCTATACTTTAGGGTAATATGAAACCAATATCTTGTATTTTAATATTCGTCAATTTAAATCTTGTAATTTGAAATTCTTATTGAAACCTTCAATTAGTTTTTTTTTACAAATACCGTTAATTTTTTACATAGTTGCATGATTTTCCACGTGGACCAATCACAAGGTCTCAAGCAAGAAAGTTAATCAACTATTATAACTCTTTTTATTTGACTCGAGAGCATGGAGGGGCCACCAAGTTCAAGAGATGAAGAAGTGTCGAAGCATGTCTTAATTCGGGAGCACAATCTCTCTCTGTCGAAGTTGAAGCTAAATCCATTGGAAGAAGGACCTTGAAGATAATCAAGTTGGTTCATTTTTGCACTCAAAAATTTGTAAGTTACTTGTGTTTCCTGTTTATTTAAACCAAGTGAAGTTGTAATGGTTTAAAGTCAAATGTTGGTGTCCTCGGCTGGCTAATATATGTTCTAGTCAAGTAAGTGTTTTGCGAGGGACTTTTTGGTAAGTTGTTTTAGGACATTATCCCTAATTTTGAGGTACTATTTCTATTCACTTTAGGGATACTTGCAACCACTTTTGAATGATAAAACAACCCATAGTTATCGCCCATTCTTCCTTCAACCAGAACCTTCATTCAATTGTTTGTTTGCAATTTGGCGGTTTGCATTAGATTGTTTTTTCATTTATAAGAGTTGGACAAGGCAAATCCTATTGAAGCTTTCCCATTTCAATTCCTTGGAGTGAATTTTGTAGTAAAGCCGTAAAAACTCACAAATATCACATTAGAGTGTTATTTTCGTTATTGAAGTATCCTTCAAAGTAGAAAGTTGTATAATACAACTTTCTAACAAACTTGGACCTTTTCAGCCATAACTTATTTGTCTTTTCAAGTTTGTTCGCACAAATATGAAGGTATTCTCCCCACAATCCCATCTTCGTATAAAAAAAATATGCTAAAAATGCTCCATTTTTATTGCACTCAATTTTACCACAAATTTGTCAAGTTCGCCAAAGTTGTGTGCTTCGTACCCTGTCATTGTTATTTGAGTATCATTAGGTATCAATGCCTCATTTTGATTATATTGGCTCCTCTTTATTGACATATTTCGATTCAAATAATGATTATTATAAGTGGTACTATGACCTCTCAAAATCATGACAATGCTCAACCATTAAACTAATCCAACTATTAAACCAATCTTCATTGAAGGAAGCTGAGTTAAGCACTCAAGGAAAACTTATGAACTTAAGACCGTAATTGCTAACATGATTCGAAAAATTCAAGATGAAGACAATTTTCAAGAATTGCATAGTCTGAGGTATTATGATGATATCTTTGATGATTTGAGGCATATAAAACTTTCTATTGTTATTTTTAAGTGTGACAAACAGCCATGCAAAGGCAAAGGGGGTTCAATGTGAGGCTTCAGCCCATACCAGTGGGGGTGCATAATCTCACATTGTTTGAGAAAGTGAAAAATACATGGTTTATAAGTAAAATTTCTCTTTCTATATAGTACAACGTGTTTTAGGCTAACCTCAAAAATAAATCTGTGCGAGCTCTAGAGAACTCTACAAATGGTATCACGATCATTGCCCAATCGAAAGTGTGACCGACTAGAATGTCGGCTCTGAAGGAAGGGGATAGAGATTGTGACAACTGGTCATAGGAAAGCAAAGTGGGCTTAGTGTGAGGGCACATCCTATACCAGTAGAGGTGCACAATCTTATATCATTTGAAAGAATGGAAAAGACATAGTTCATAAGTAAAGTTCTCACTTCTTATCTAGTACAATGTGTTTTGGGCTAACCCCAAGAATAAATTCTTGCGAGATCCATTATAAAGCAGACAATATTGTATTGAGAGCATCGGAGAACTCCGCATTAAGAGTCATAGTAATAGAGATGAGTTCTTTGACTGCGTAAAGTGAAATTTTTTTCATTGCTATAATTACTCAGAGAGAATAAAAATCCAAGTGGCTTTTTTGGTGTTCATTGTTTATGCTAATCTTTGATGGAAAATTTTGAAAGTTTAAAGAAAGTGTGATGGTTGAAATTCTCATATTGGAATATGATGAAAAATTTGATAAGAAAGAGATTTGTGCCAAGCCATAATAGATAAGAGATTTTTTTTATTTTTCAAATGCAAAGTTTGAGACAATGGATACTTACAGAGATGACTATGCGACCGAAAAGCTGGAAGAATGAACCACTACTAGGTTCATCAAGTGGCTAAACAATGACATTGGAGATGTCATAGAGTTGCAATCTTATGTTCACTTGGATGGTGTGATTCAATTAGCTTCAAAAGTTGAGAGGCAACATAAGAGAATTTTCAAAACCTTGAAAACTCATCTCTAAAAATTTTAATTGAAAACAAGCATCAAGCAAAGCAAGTGGATAAGTTTTATCCCATCAAAAGTGTGGCAATTAAGAGCAAGAATATAAAAAGATTTTTGGTGATACCTCTCAACCAAGGGCTAGAGAGATCAAGCTTCAAATGCTCCGAGTTTGAACACATTGCTTTTCAATGTCTAAATCGAAGGATGATGATCATAAGGGAAGGTACAAAGGCAATTGAAATTGAAGATTAACCAGTAACAACTAGCAATGAAAAGGAAGAACCTCGAGAGTAAGTGTTTTATGCTAAAGATGGACCCCTTCTCATGGTTATTTTGAAGACACTCATATTGAAAAACAAAGTTAAAGCTTGTCAAAGAAAACATCTCTATAGTCTATGCTTGATCAAAGATAAGATGTGATCATGGGTAATTAATGAGGGTAGTGTAGTCTTGTTGAATTTTGTGGATAAGCTTTACTTGGAAACTACCATGCACCCGACTCCTTACTAGTCGAGTTAGCTCAATGACAAAGAAAGTTTTGAAGCGTTCAAGCACGTGAAGGTTCCATTTTTTATAGCCAAGTATAAAGATAAGGTAATTTGTGATGGTGCCTATTAGTGCTAGCCATATTTTACTTGGTTAGGTCATAATAATATGATAGGAGAGCTTTGATGATAATATGGTGTATGAGGGCATCTTCAACTACTTTTTGAGACATTAAAATGGACTAAACTTTATTGTAATCTCAAGACGTATTCTTTTGTTTAAGATAAAGTTAATTTTTTTGGTTTTGTGCTAGCACTTTTGGCACGGAGGAGATTAAGGAGTGACTGATTCCTACAAATATTTTTGAAGCGACGAGCTTCTATGGGCTAATATCTTTTTACCGGGAATTTATTAGCAATTTTAACACAACCATGACTACAATTATGAATTGCATTTTTTTTCTACCTTAATTGCTCTAATAATAGATAATGCATACGTCTGGATTTTGTATATTTAAAAAATGTAAGAATCGTTTTTTAACAATGACAAACGGAAAGAGATAATATAAAAGAAACTCTGTCCAATTCTTTTCTTTAAAAAAGAGGGGAGAACTTTATAAAAAGGGTAAAAAAACTTAACAATTAAATTCATAATCTATGAGATAGTAAAATAAGTTATCTATATGCATGCACTAAGGGAGAGTATATGTTTGTTTCATGTGATGAGGGGAATTCAATGAATAAATTTGAATAAATGTCTTCATCATCAAAAGTGGAGAGATAGTTTAACAAGAAGCAAGTTTAATTATTTTGATGATTATTGTAGTCAAATGAATATTTTAATTCTAAGTTGACGATGAGTTACGTTAATTTGATTTCTAAGCTTATATATTTTTACTCTCATTAGAAATACGCTTGAAAATTAGTAGTTGGATTTTGTAATGTGTTTATTGAATACACGCAGCATTTGTTAAACTTCAAGTTCATGACTCAAACAAAAAGGTCCCTTAAAACGTCAACCGATCATTTATGCAGACACTTGTTCAACTGTAGACATCTAGTGCTGTGTGAGATCATAATAGAGATGACCGTAGATGTTCAATCTAAAACACCTCACCAGTAGTAGGTGTTTAAAAAAAACTGCAAAAGTCCAAGCCTAAAATACATTCTTTGAAACTTAATTTGGGGATGATCTGAACCAAAGTACAATGGCCTATGGTGGAATCTTGAGATCATTGTGGCAAGTTGGTCTAGAGATAAGAATTGAAGAATTTTAGAGATGTTCGATCAAAAATTGGAAACATTTAGAGCAGTTGTCTTGATTTTGTTCTTCGAGGAATCGCATCGACCAATTTATATCTCTGACGAACATATCATGGTTGCCCAAAAAAATACTAGTGGGCAACCCGAGCTCTAGTTTTTTGAAAGTCTCTATAAATATAAGTACTCTTTTTAGTGCAAACATACCTATTTGAACAGTGGAAATCAATATCAAAATGCAACTCGATCAACTTGCAAACCCTAAGTTTTCATTCTCGAGTGTTAACTTAATCTTTCTTATTCTTAAACTTGAGATTAGTAATTTGTGAGAGTTAAATTATCGTGCTTTCAACTTTAAACCTCATATTTGTTGATTATGGAAAAAGAAAATGGTGAAGCCCTTGAAGCAACGTAAAGATTCTTGACACTTGTAATATCAATAGTACAAAGGGTAACGCCCTTAAAGAGGGGTAAAGATTCAATCGATATCCTCAAGTGTTGTGTAACATATATACCAAATGCAAGTGTATACTACTGTAACAAGTAATAAAATGATTAAAATCGAGTGTACCCAAACACCATATTTAGGTAGTTTTCTATAAATTAATTGAAATCTCTAACAAAATAATACCCTAGTATTTGATTATGTGAGCGATTGGAATCGAAAATAAAACTACTAATTAAACTAACACGAGAAAACAAATGCGATATAATTATATTTGATTGACTTAAGTCTTCGCTGCACATTCATGATTCCTTTTTTACAAAAATATAATAAATTAGTAGAATCTATCTAATAAATCGGAAGGAAAATATAGAAAGTTAACTAATATTCACAAAATATAATGTTAAACTCATATTCTTCAATTCTACAGCAAAAATAATTGTTTTCTCTAAAAACAATTAAAATACATTTATTTTCAATACCCAAAACTAGGAAAAATAATAGTATAAAGAACTCCAAAATATAGAATTAACACACCCCCTAATTTAAGTTATTGTCTGTCATCAAGTAATGCAAAAACAATCAACCAAGAATCTCTTTTTGTAATATCTATTTTTCATTTTATTTTCATCATGCTCATTGATTTTTCTTCATATCTCCAATCTCCAATTTTTCATTCATACATCAAGGATATCATTTACCGAAAATTTGATCTAGGCACTAAAAATGTCTGCTTCAAATAACTCTTATATTCGGGTGTGTGCTAACCATGACCAAGATATTCTAGCATCCTCAAATAGAAAAAAGTTCGAGCTTTAAAATCAAAGTTTAATGAACTATCTTGGTAACTTTCTTTCAACTACAACACTTTTTCATATCACGGGGATACTTTTCATATATATTGTCTTTTCTCGTCAAACTATCTTTTTACGTGAGTGTCAACGAGGATAATGAAGATTTACAGTTACTCAATAGAGTTACAGCCAAGTAATCCATTAGTTTTAAACATGCGACAGAGTTTCTCCCTTTGTCTCTTTTTTTACGTGCAATTTTCACCTATCGAATATTCAAAAGGCTCACTCAAATTGAAAGGGGATTAGGGAATCATAAGATTTTTATTTTTTACCCAAACTTACATTTTGCTTTACATTTAATTTTCTAATATTGCCTTCAAAATTCTGCCAGATTGAACCAATTTGTTATAATAGAGAGAAGACCAAAAACATTTATCAACAAAATTTAATCTTAAAGCCAAATTTTCATCATTTTTCAATCCTCGTCTACCAATATGTCATAATTTTTTGTGCTTCAACCGGGAATATGTGTCGAAAACAACCTAACATATTTGCTTCCAATTATAAATTCATGTCAAACCATAACTTTATGAGAAAAAATTGTGGAGTACTAAATATATATCGAAAAGTGTTGTAGCAAAGATAGAACAAAAATAAACATTTTTTATAAAAAAAAAAAAAGAGATAGATATTATACCAACTTTTTAATGAAAATCTTAGACTATCCTGCAAATAGTGCAACACAAAAAATGCAAATAAACAAACATATAACATTAAAACAAACACATTACATACACAAAACACAAAAACAATTTTTGCTCTAAAAACAGCTATAATATATTTATTTTCAATAACAAGATCTAGGAAAATCATATTACAAAAACTTCAAAATATAGAATTATCACACCGCCAATCACGTGTAATTAGAAGGGTTAATGAAAAGAGCTCTTCAAGCAGAAGTCTTGAAGCATGACAATTAGATCAACCTGTGTTAAAAATCGAGTTTGTTATCTCTCTCTCTCCACTACTCTTATTAATTGCTTGCATATTGATTAGCTCACTAAACTAGAGAGAAATTATTTGCTCAAAATCGCCAACTAGAGACATTTTTAATCACACCAGAAAGTTAGATAACTTAATTCAACCTCCGCTTATCCTCTTAATCCTATAGTTCACTCTTTCTTTAATCCAGTTGACTGCTGGTTTGTTAAGGACGATCAATGGGTGCTAAAGACCCCTATTTTGTTTGAGTTTACATGCAGTTGACTTATTAAGTCCCTTTTTATGGATTCCAACTATTTTTCTGAGAGTTTTAGAAGCCTACTTACAAGTGTTGTGATAGAACTGAGACGTGATTGATTATTGAACTTCTTGGACATTTTGATTCGACAATTTTGTGGTATAGTACTGTTGAAGTGGACTTCTTTACTATGTTCAATTGTCGAATTCATGTTTTTGATAAAACTTATTTTGAGTTATCTCTTCTACTGCATTACACGTTGTAACTACTTGGATTTTTACTGTCATATTTATTTTGTGTATGCATTTTTATTTTCATAGAGGACCAGACCTGTCAAGTGCATGAGAATTGATAGACTCAAATAAAGATCATATTTCAGGCAAACCTTCGACTCTTTGAAAATGTATTTATTTGTTTCACGAATAGAGTGATAGGATAGTTAACTATGTCATGTCTTTGGGTGTGAATCTCTAAATCTGGTCAGAGTTTTTGTTTTGTATTGAAATCCTCGAGTATTGTGTGTCATTATATACTCGTGGCATAATGAGTTCGAAGACTGTGAGTGAGTTCTTTTTCATTGATATTTTCTATATAACACTTGTGATCCGTTTTATATTACTTACCGCAATACAGTGGATCATTTTGAAACTTGTCTACTTTTGGTTTTTGAAATTTGTATCAGGTAACATTTTTATCTTTTATTTTGATACATGATTTTCTTCGATGACACACCATTATTTTGAAAATAAAAGACATTGGATGTAACACTAAAATTTCTATTGGTTAATTCAATTCACTCTAAATAACTCTTGAGGTCATAGTTGGAGAGGATTGGATCAACATAGTATGATAATTATTATATTTTATTTCAGCTCTTTGAGAGTTGTTGGTTAGACATTATTCCCATTTTGGTTTATTTCATTTAGTTGGGATTATTTCAAATCATATTATTTTATTTTGCACAAACTATTGTATATTAGACTTATAATGTTACATGATCAGATGTTCACTGTTGCACCTGGTTTTACCCTAACCATTTTAGATGTTGACTCTAAGCTTACATTTTACTATTTAAGTCTCCTGCTGCGAAATTATTAAGTTTTGTCAACAGTTAAAATCTTCGTTCTTCTCTTATGTCATGTTGCACCTTTCTGGTTATGGCAAGAAATATCTACAATTCCAAATGAAGTATGTAGAAGATTCATACAGATTTCAAGTGGCAAAGGAGGAGTTGGGTGGAAGATTTTATTTTGGAACAATTGACTGGTTGTTGCCCACATACAAAGGCTCATTAAGTAAACCCATCTACTCTTACTAATACTGAGCAAGGTGATAGTGTCATACGGGAGACGTAACAAATTTACTGAAAAGACCAGAGAGACAGAAAAGAATTGACAACTATAGGTTTCACCCTTCAACCATTCTAAAACACAAACATACGAAAAACAATATTAATTGCAACAAAGAAGAATTATGGATTCCAGAGACCAAGAATGTCTTGGTTTGGACATGAATTAAATGTTCAAGAGGGGATGGATTATCATATCAGGTAATCCTTTTGATATATGGTCTCATAATACATGCAGACTATTGGCAGTCTATGTTAATAATAAATGGATACTGATATCTAAAGAAAGTTTTTCAAATGACTATTGAAAGCGAGAATCGAGGGAGGGGATTAGAGAGTGACCATATTTCCCAAAACAACAATACTAGTAATCGACAATAAAGAATGTTTAGTAAGTCTTTAGCCCTTGCAACTGAAGCATCAAAACCTTACCAAAAAAACTAGGTGACCTACTTCAAATGTCCATCTGAAATGGAAGAGGATGTGTCTAATATAGAAGAGAAATGACCAACCTCAATAAGAAGCATCAGATGACAACACCACATGCACCATCTTTGACGTCAACGTGCGAGTCTCCGTAGACACCATAAAGGACCAAATGAAGTCATGTTTCAAAAGGAAGGAACCTCAGACTCAAATAATCCTAACTCTACTTTCAACTTACATTTTGACATAGATGAATTAGTAGGAGAGCATCTTAAATCTGTGAAATTGACACCATTATCGAGAGTGAAACTATGAGTGAACAAAATCCATGCCAACATGAATCTACCAATTTTGAATCTAAGTTAGAGTTGAATGATAAAGGTTGGAACAATTGTATATAAAAAAAAGTCACTCACATCTATTCTAATTTGTCCAAGGAGGCTTGCATGCGATGGATAACACCAAGTTGAAACCACTTGAAATTTGAATATGCAATGGATATCATCTGTGTTATCCGTGGCATATCATCGTGTATAATTTTCAAACCACTTGAAATTTTCAAACCACTTTGAGTAAGTCTAGGAGAGTTAGTTGCACCTTATATAATATTCATTGATATGCAATGGATATTATCGTGCATAATTTTCAAACCACTTGAAAGTTGAACCTAAAATTTTTGTAGCATGTTACTTTTATCATTGAGTAGCTTGTGTTAAAATTTCTGATCATTTGGATAAAAATTGTGAAAAATTTTATTTTTTTTGAAATTTTAGGTTTTTGTTTATGTTTGTGTGTATAACTTTTTGTCCACATTAAATTTGAGTATAAAATTTTAAGAGTATGTCACTAATATAGTAGGCAGACTTCTGTTAAAATTTCACAAGGTTTAGACAAAGTTTGTGAAATTTTTCTTTTTTGAAATTTTAAGTTTTTATTTATGTTTTTGATTTTCAAACTTGCACAACTTCCTGCTCATAATGAATTTGAGTTTGAAATTTTTACAGTATGTTCATCATATTATGGACTAACCTCTGTTAAAATTACAGGTTATTTGGATGAGGATTGTTTAGGATTTTAGGGCTGTTTTCTGTAGTTGTGCACTATTTTTGTGTCAATTTGTTTTCTGTTTTATGATTCTTGTTTAGGATTTGTTTTGCATCAATTGATACCAAAGGTTGCTCTGATTTTGATGTTATTTTTAGGTTTGGTTTGGAGTCTTCTTCGGCTGACAAATTGGTGTCAATCCGAAGGAGCATTGTTTGTTTAAATTGTGTTTTGCTGTTTTTTTTGCTTTTCTGTTTTGATAGCATCTTGTTTAGGATTACTTGCACTTTGTTTGCTGTTTATTTGTCTGAACTTGGAGTCTCTTTCGGTAAAACAATTGGCATCAATCCAAGGAGCAACTTTGTGTTCAATTTGTGTCAATTTATGTTAAGTTTTTTGCTGTTTTTATAAAATTGTTTAGGACTTTCCATATGCATTATAACTTGCTGTGAAAATTGAGTGCATCATTGATTAGGAATGACCATCTAATCTTGTGATCTAAGATTATGAACAAATCGAAAGCAATTTATTGTGTGATTGTGTCTTTGTTTTCAAAAACATCTAAAATGTTGTTAAAATGTTTTACTTTGCTTTGTCTTTTGTTTTTGCTCTATTTTAGGGTATTGATGCTTGACTCAAATTCTAGAATGATAAGTATGAAATCAATTACATGTTAGAATGGATTGAGGAAAGAAAATTCTGTTTTCCTAACCTTACTTGAGAATTCTGCTTAGTCCATAAATTGATTGCATTAAATTGTTAAGTGTCGTTTTTTTTTTTTTGAGTTTTACATGTTTGCTTGTCTTTGTTTAGGACTGAGTTAAACTTAAGTCCAATTCCTTAACAATTAATAGCATGTTTAAATGACGTCATTTAAATACAATCTTGTTAGTCACTTAGGATTCACTTGTGCCATCGACAGATCGTCGAATTGAAGCAGTTGCCTTTATGGGATTGTGAGAGAACGCCGAATAAGACAGTCAGTTTAAAGGGTATAGGATAATGTGACAAGTTCCACAAAAGTTCTAGAGGGTTGCTGAGACCCAATAGCAGGTCATTGATATTAATTACAAGTTTATTTTGTTTGATTAACTTGTTTTTTCTATTTGGTTAAATGTTTAGAAACCTATCTTAATTGAGTCTTGTTTCGCTTTGTACATTGCATTGTTGTGTTTAGGAGTTTTACCTTAGCGTCTAGTGCTCAGTCAAGGAGTTAATTTGTTAAATGGCCGAGCTAAAAATAAAATTAAAAGAAATTGGTGATTGTGAGCAGCCACTTAGAATCTTTATTCAGGAATTGTTGATAAGGTTTTAATTATGCATTCCTTGTGCTGTTTGTTGCCAACTGAAAACTTTTTTTTTTTTTTTTCTTTTTCTTTGGGCTGCCATTTTGTGCTTTAAGTGTCTAAACATGCATTCTGTTTTATAGCCGAAATTGATGGCCTATTTTGCATGACAATTGATTACGTTTAGCAGCCCAATAAAGTTCTTTTCTGGCATCTGCTATGTTTGTTGTTGCTGCTAGATGATGGAAATCTTTTGTGCTACTTGTTTGACTGACAAAATTTTTTTTGCATTCTGCTTGATGTTTAGCCGAGGGTGGATAAAACTATTGATGACTTTTATTACATGCAAATTAACTATGTTGTAGCACAATAAGAATGATTGAATCTTGCTTTTACTGTTATTTTTCAGAACGCCTATAAATTGTTCGTGAAAATATCTGGAAAATTCGTGTTGAGATAATCTGAGTTTTCCTTGATTAATTGTCCTTCATTATATTTCTGTGATTTACGAACTTGTTGGACAACTGATAATTTGTTTTGAATTGCTAGAATTAAAGACGCTTGATTGAGAAATTTTTTTTTTTGGTTGTTTTAAATTGGCATCTATATCTATTCTTAAATTTTGATTGAGGATAAGGATCATTTGCTAAGTTTGAAAATTTCCTTTCTTGGATAAATTTTCTTGAGCTTATAATTGATTTTTGCCTAGTTTAATTTGAAATATGATGATTATCCTTAGAATATACTCATTGGATTGGAAGATTGATTTATTCTTGAAATATTTTTTTGAATTGCTTGGTTTAGCATGGAAATGAATTTGTTCAAACTATACTTGCATTAATTTGTTTTTATCATATATGTTTGCTCACAATTATTAGTAATAAACAATTTAATTTTTAAAATTTATTCAAATTTTTTTGGGATAACTATGTTTTGCCTATTACATTCAAGATCCAAGTTTAAATGCATAGAAAGTTTTGTTGTGTGAGCTTGCCCCGAGAAGTCAACTATTGGATTTGAGGTCAAATCCTCAAAACAGGGAGGGGATGATGTATCTACGATCCCGATCCGTCAAACTCAAGTCAAAGTAAGTATTTTCTCTAACTTATTTTCTAATTGGTTGGTGGAATCTTGTAGGTAAATAGCTCCTCAAGGCTTGGAGTGAATCGAAGCAGAAAGAATTTGTTTTCCTTTACTTCCAGTTATGTAACCAATCTTTGTATTAAATTTATATACATTAGGAAACTTTAGTTTTATTTAAACTTTGTTTATAGGCAAACTTTAGCTTTTATTTTTCTTAGTTTGGTTGTTGTAATAGTCCTTAAGAAGATTAGGATGGATCCGAAGCTTGGAGCAAAAGAGAACATGGAAGATCAAATGGGTACGTACCTCTTTGAGGCATTTCGTCAAACACGTGGCGTGCATTAGTAACTAGGCAGCGCATTGTGCGCACAAGGCAAGACAATGTGCGCACAGAGCAAGCAGCATCGTGCGGAGCAACAAGGCATAGTCGGATGGCTAAGGGTGTGTGCATGGATCAGAGATGGCACGCGCAAGGATCAGCAACACCGCATCATTATGTAATAACCTGAAAAATTTCGGATTTTAAATCTAACTTTTGAAATTTTTTAATTTAATCTCGATTGGGGTTTTGAGAAATATTTTAACGGATAATTTAAGTTATAAAACTCGGAGTCCACTTTTGTGATGGTTTTTGAAATTTTAAAGTCGAGAAGACGAGAATTTAACGAAGTTATGGACGATATAAACACGTGAGGGGGTTTTGGTAAAAAATGTCATCATGCCCTCAAAAAGAGTAAAAAATCAAAATGAAGTACCTTTCCTCTTGCAACAGATTGAGTTTGAAGATTAGTACTTTCAATAATGATTGAAAGTATCAAATGAGATCTTGAGCTTTCTTCATTCATCTGAGTCCCAGCTGTATGCCTTCGCTCCGATCCTTGGTGAATAATACTTTTTATTTCCTCAAAAGTCGAGATGGATAACATTGTTACGTTTTCAACTGATACCATGCCCTAGAATTACAACATAAAGCACAATAACAACCTAAAAGCTGAACTTCAAGGTGATCATGACACTCATCCTAAAAAAATGACTTTCCACTAGGATGATTACCTTTGTGTCTTTCTTTATTTCCAATCTCAACCGTTTCGCATTTTTTGGCAATAAAAGGTCTACAAGGGTATCCTGGTACAACTCCACCATGTATGCCTAAGTAAAAAATTATTTGCTATGAGCTAAGAGCTTTTGTAAATAAATTAAAAAATTTTTTTTCATGAAAAGCTGATTCTTATAAACACCCACCGCTATAATAATATAACACAAAAAGACACTAGGATCCATGAGAACAAGTTTTTAATTAATTATAATTAAAAAAAAATATGTTAAGTGGAATGGCTTCACGAAGAAGCCATTCCACTTCGGTGTTCTGCGAGCCGAACGCCCGAGAAGAGAGACGCGAGCGAGAGAGTGATCGGGGGCGAACTGTTGACGATCGACCATCGGGGGAGAGACGTGACGCGCTAGATGATTCCGACGATGCAGAAATTCGGCGTGAGTGGGTTCTTCCCGAGCTGAAAACCATAGGTGAGTTTCTCCCCTGTTTCGGCTCCTGTCGACCGAGCGTGAGGGCTTGGTTCTTTCCTGTTCTCCGATGATTTGGCTCGGTATAGAGGTTGATTATAGGCTGTGAATGCAGGTGCAGTGAGCGGACAGTGAGTGCTCGGGTTGGGAGGGAAAACCCGAGACTTGTTGGCTATGTGGTTCGAGTTCTTGAGTTTGATATACTTGGTTTTGTGCAAATTAGGCTTAATTGGTAGGAATGTGGATGTTCAGTGAAGAGATTTGGCGAAATTGGATCGAAGTTGAGATTTCAGATTTTTTTTTTTATAAAAATAGTTCTGTTTTTGGGAATTTTGACTGGGCTACAGTTAATTATTTTAAATTCTGTTTTGTGGGTTAAATTAGGTTGTTAGAGGAACGTATGGCCGCTGGAATCGTTCGATTTCGATATCTGACGCAAAAGTTATGCGCGTCGGAAGTTTATGTCGAATTTTGGTCCGAGTCAAATTAGTGAGCGTTTTTCGTAGAATTGTGACGTGTGATAGTAGCATGGCTGTTTTTGATGCGTAAAATTAGTTTTGAGTGAGTTTTGGTTGAAGGAAACGAAAATGTGAAATTGGATAAAAAGGGCAGATTCGGGTTCGGGATTTTTCCACCTAACTGCGACTTACCATTTTAAAATCCGTCTTAGTATGTTAGAGTAGGTTTCTAAGGGAACGTTTAGCCTATTGAATTACTCGATTCCGTTAACGAACGCAAAAATTATGTGCGTCCGAACTTTAGGCTGATTTTCGACCGAAACAAATTGGTGACCCGTTTTAGTTGGAATTTCATGGGTTTAGTTAAGGGATGTCATTTTTAACTTAGTTGGTGAATTTTGAAGCGAATATTGATGAGTGATTGTTTGTGTTTTAGGTTGAGGCATTTTTTGCGAAGCTGTACGTCGAGTGAGCTTAGGACGGCAGGTAAGTATTGCATACTTGTGTTTTGTCCAGGTGGGCCTACACCGTGGAACTTTAGGATTTATGTTGTTGATTGTGGTGTGCGTGCGTATGGTTTGACATGCATCATGTTTTAAAAAGGGAACGAAAATGGTTTTGAGCATATTTTGAGTAAGTGATGAGACGAGTGGCGGTGGTACCGCGGATCCTACTAGTGTGTGGGCCGGTGCGTAACCAACTACAGATTCCGCTCGAGGCATGGGCCGGCAAGGCCGTCACGCGGCGTGCATGTGTTGACGGTGAGGATGATGGGCAGTGGTACCGCGGATCCTACTAGTGTGTGGGCCGGTGTAACACCAGTTGCAGATTTCGCTTAAGGAGTGGGCCAGCTGGGCTGTCGCGAAATGTGTGTGTGACAACTGTGGCCCCGTTGCTGGGGAAGCTAGGACGGGGGCGACGTGTCAAGGTGTAGTGTGGCGCAAGGTACACTCTCACCATGATGTGGTTGCTGTGTGGTGATGCGTGTGTGTAGCTTGTGGGCCTCGTTGCTGGGGAGTCCAGGACGATGGCGACGTGCCAGGGTGTAGGGTGGCGCTAGGTTCCTCCTTATCCTGGTGCGCTACACTACGCGTCACAGATGTTGCAACATGAGTGTGAGTGTAGAGGCTGCATGTGATAGGATTGCATTGTCGGCTTTTACTTTCATATTGTACTACTTACTGAGCGTTAGGCTTATGTTGTGTGTTCTATGGTGTAGATGTTGACGATATTGCTGGTGAGCCCCGAGAGCCTAGTCCTGAGGTGTAGGACGGTTGGCGGCGTACAACCGAGGCACCGGATTGCGGATTGTTAGGGCGACCTGACCCGTGGAGGTGGTAGGTGATGGTGAGATGCGTAGGGTTGTTATTTTGTGTCGGGGTATTTATGCTGATAGAGGAGTTCGTATAGTCGTTGGTTATACAGGATTGTATAGAGTGGTTGTAGTGTATTGGGGACGCGTACGTATTTTTATATGTTAGAGTATGATATTGCTCTATAATGTGGACTTTTCTCATTTGTAGTTGATGGATTTTTGTTGTATTTAAACTTCGATTATTTTGTTATGGAGATTCTCTGGATGGTTGATGGAAAGACGACTCCACACTCCCCTAACAAATACATTTTGTCAGCGCTTTTTTTTGTAAATCCTTTCCTACTAATACCGTAATCTTTTTTTCCTATTACTCTCTAGATCTTATATATTTTCCTTGTTTATACCTTACCTTAAACTTATTTATATATTATTTTTCTATTTTTATTCCCTAAATAGGTTGGTAGTTTCTGGTAAACTGAGTGTAGGGTTTAAATTTTTGGGATAGCCAGTTTTTAGGCGTTACTCTGCCGAAATTTCGGAAGAGGGGTTGGGAGTCGAGAGGATATGGAATAGGTCGGGATGTATACAGTGAGTGCTAGAGAAGTGTGGATGGGCGTGGGAGTGCGGCGTGATCGCAGGTGCGCGGGGCACGCGGGGCACGCGGCCCTACATATGCTCACGGGTCGTGTGGCGCTGGGTGAGGGCGTGCGTGCGGACGTGCTGTACGGAGGCAGGGTGCGTGGGGCACGCAGCGCTGTGAGCGTGCGCGTTATGCGGTGATGTTGAGTTGGCACGCGCGACATCGTGAGGGTGCGCGCGGGGCGTCGAAGTGGGGACGTGAGTGCGCGGCACCGAATTTCTGTAGTTCGAGGGGTGTGTTGGACTCCTTAGGATTTCAAGTTAGTTGTCTTATTCTTAAAACTACTTTAAATTATCTTTTCCGCTGCGTATTTTTAAATTGAGGATTTCGTGTTACCCCTTCGGGGCGCAAGTTGTTTTCGAATCGAGTTGAAAATTTTTATACTCACAAATGTATTTTTGAATATGATTTGAAAATGAAAGTGATATTAATCTGAGTGAGTTTGTGTCAAGTTTCTATATGTCATAGTGTGTAGACGTCGTCAGCGCACCGGGAACGTGTGTGGGTTCTCGGGATGCTACACATTGGGTGTATGAGAGCGCACCAGTGGCGTTCAGCAACGCCTAGGCGCGTGCAACAGTTAGACGCCCTGTCAGCATGCGTAGCGCACGTGAGCCGTACCGCCAACAGCTATATTCGACCAGACACTCCCTCATTTCATTTTAAGTTTCTTCTTCTTCAGATCGATTCTCTGCTACTTAAGAGCGATACCAACCTTTTGTAATCAGTTTTTGTCATCTATATTTGGAATTTATATAAGAGGTTTTTTTTGTTCGGAGCATTCTCCGTGTGGGTTTTTCCCACAATGTACATTGCCGCCAGGGGCCATGGATGAACTGAAATTGTGCCTCAAGGTCACGGTTGCTTGGGGGTACTCTTGCTTCCGGCCTTCTCTCCCCTCTGCGAAGAGCTGGAGTAAAAATGAAGTAGGGAGGAAACTTGCCCCAACCGTTGTTGCTTTTCCACAGGAAGGCATGCGCCGAGAGCTACTGGCATTCTATCTCCTCGACCAGCCAAGGGTCCATTGCTTCCATTCCCTCGGCCTCTTCTGAGGATGAAACTGAACGTGTAGGGTAGCCATAGTCATTGGAGTATTCCACCCTTGCGGTGGAGTTCTTCCCAAGGAAGAGGGAACACTTTTGGCCGATATGGATTCCTCTCGTTGTCCCCCCTCCTCCAAAGTGCTCCCTTCGATCCAAACGACAATTCTGAGTCAAAAGCAATATTACCCATCTCCCCTTCCATTTCTTTTCGCCATTTTATTTTATTTTTCATTTCTTTGTCTTTGTTTAGCGTTGTTAGAGTCTGTTTTGTTGCTCTTCTAGCACAGCTTCTGCCCATTTTCGTTGTCTTCCGCATGCGTGTTGTTTAGGCCCCGTTTTCACGTCATATCTCTATCTGACACTATTGTGTGGGGTACTCCATGAAGCCTAACAATTTCATTCAAGAACAGATCGACAATAGAATCGGCTTCATCAATCTTCGCATATGCAATGAAGTGCGTCATCTTAGAAAAGTGGTCTAAGACTACCATTATGGAATCTTTGCTCCTAGCAGCTCATGGCAGTCTTAAAATGAAGTCTATGTTAATCGTTGTCCATGGGTGAGTGGGTACAGGTAAGGGAAGGTACAATCCTTGAGGAAGGACTCTACTCTTCACCTTTTTACAAGCAATATACTGTTCGATAAGTTGATGGACATCTCGTAACATCTAGGGCTAGTAGAAATGTTCTTTAAGCATTTCTAGGGTCATTGTTTCCTCGAAATGGCTTGCCAAACCCTTGTTATGAGCTTCTTTAGTGAGACATCTTATTAAGCTCCCACTGGATATGCATAACTTGCCCTGCCTAAATAGATAATCGTCCTTGATGAAATAATCTCCTACCGCATTGGTCAGACACTTAATATAGTATGGTCTGAAATTCGAGTCTGACCCATAGCTATTCTTAATCCGTACAAAATCAAAGAATCTAGTTCCTAGCTCAGTAAGAAGAGAATGTCTCCTTGACAAGGCATCGACTACTACATTGGTTTCTCCCTTCACGTATTTAAGGATATAAAGAAATCTTTCTAAGAATTCTACCCATTTCGCGTGTCTCTTGTTCAATTTACCATGACTTCTTATATGTTTCAATGTTTGGTGGTCAATGTGAATGACAAATTCTTTTGAGATGAGATAGTGTTGTCATTGAACGAAGGCCCATATAACGGCATAAAATTCTTTATCATAGGTTGAGTAATTGAGGGTCGCTCCCTTGAGCTTCTCACTAAAATATGCCAGCGACCTACTCCCTTTGATGAGTACTGCCCCGATGCCAACTCCAAAAGTGTTGCTTTTGGTATCAAAGACCTTACTAAAATCGGAGAGTGTTAATACGAGTGAGTTGCACAACTTTTTCTTTATTAACTCAAAACTTTTTTGACACTTGGGAGTCCAGTGAAATTCTTGACTCTTTTAGGTATAATATGTTATGGGTGCAACACTGGAACTAAAAACCATGATAAATCTCCGGTAGAATGAAGCTATCTCATGGAAACTGTGAACTTCAGTTATGGTCTTAAATGTAGGTCACTCCTTAATGACCTTTATCTTGTCCTCATCAACTTCTATACCATGCATAGAAATGATAAACCCTAGAAAGTACACTTTCTATTGGCCGAAAGAACACTTCTTGAGGCTGCCAAATAATTACATTTTTCTTAAGGTTTGAAATAATGTACTCAAATAGTCTAGGGGTGTGGGATGGTCCGAACTATACACCATTATATCATCAAAGTATACGAAAATGAATGTTCCTGAAAATTCCTTAAGCACATGGTGCATAAAGCGCATGAAAGTACTAGGTACATTAGTAAGTTTGAAAGACATGACCATCCTCTCAAACAACTCATACTTGGTCTTAAAGGTTGTTTTCCACTTATCACATTCTTTCATTATTATCTGATGGTATCTACTCTTGAGGTCTACTTTCGAAAATGTGGAGGCTCTTACAACCTTATCAAACATGTCCTTGAGACGTGAAATAGAAATTTATGCTTGACCGTGATCTGTTGATAGCACGACTGTCCACACGCATTCTCATAGTCCCGCCCTTTTTGGACAGCAATAATGTGGGCACTGCACAGCAACTCATAGATTCTCGAATATATTCTTTGTCCAATAGCTTCCACACTTGACTTTGAAGTTCCTTAAGTCTCCTAAGAGTTCGTCCGATAGGCTGGGTGGTTAGGCAATGTACCCCTAGTTGCAAGTAAATTTAGTGTTCTATACCATGTAAGGTTGGTAGTCCTGGTGGTATATCCTAAAGAAAGACATTCTGATATTGTTGGAGTAGCTTTTTGATGGGAATAGAGGCATCCCCTAGCTTCAAAACTCGATCTCTAAATATTACCAAAATAAGGGGGTATCCATCTAGCACAAATTGCACTACTTCCTTTTTGGTCATGAAGAGACTTGCTTTGCCTTTCTCTTCCTTCCTAGTCGCATTGTCTTTGGCTACTTGTTCTGGGGTCATGGGGGCTAGGATAATGGTCTTTCCTCCATTCTTCAAAGAATAACAATTTGAGAATCCATCGTGCTTTCCTATCATATGCCAGAAAAGTAAGTGGATAGTGTTCATTAGTACTACGTCGCAAAGAATAAAGTACTTGTACTTTTCCATAGTGAACTCGATAGCGATTTGGTTGGTTACCTTGACATCATCCCTGTTGTCCAGTCATCTTAGCTTGTAGGGGTAGTGCGTACTAGTCTCTAGACTTAACTTGGAAACCATCTCTAACCACGTTAGTACAACTCCCTCCATCTATTATTAATGAGCACACTTTGTCATTGACTAAGTATCAATTGTGAAATATGTTCTCTCGTTGACAGTCGTCCTTAATGTTCTTTGATACGAGGGCTCGTCGTATGACCATCAATAAAGGTCCTTCTTGAGCATGGATAACGCCTCCCTCCGACTGACTGTCCTCTTCAATTACTTCATATTTCTCTTGTTCTTGCTCATCTTCACTTTCAAGTTCTCCAGTGGTATCTCTTAAGACCATTGCGCATCGGTTTGGGCATTGAGCCATAAAATGACTCGATCCTAAACATTAAAACACTTCATATCATGTGCCTTAAGCTTGTTGACATCTCCTCCCACAGTCTTACTACTTATAACTTTAGAAGGCCAGTTAGGTGTGAAAGTTTTCTTTCCTTCGGCCTTAGTAGTAAACTTGTTAGCCTCTATTGGCTTAGAGATAAGCTTAGGGGTATAATTAGACTTCCTCCTCCTCTGGAGTTGTCTTTCAACTTTTAATGCCAACTGTACAACCATATTTAAAGATTCTTGCAGATGTAATTCTGCAGTATCTCCATTCTCTCGGTTTATTGAGCATGGACAACGTCTCCCTCCAACTGACAGTCATCTTCAATCACTTCTTCATTTTCTTGTTCTTGCTCATCTTCACTTTCAAGTTCTTCGGTGGTATCTCTTAAGACTATCATGCGTTGGTTTGGGCATTGAGTCATAAAATGACCCGATCCTAAACACTTAAAACACTTCATATATCATGCCTTAAGCTTGTTGACATCTCCTCACACTGTCTTACTACTTGTAACTTTATAAGCCTAGTTAGGTGTGAAAGATTTCCTTCCTTCGACTTTAGTAGCAAATTTGTTGGCCTCTGTGGGCTTAGAGATAAACTTAGGGATATAGTTGGACTTCTTCTTCCTCTGGAGTTGTTTTTCAACTATTAAAGCCAACTGTATAACTATATCTAAATATTCTTGCAGATGAAATTCTACGGTATCTCCAATCTCACTGTTTAGTCCACATATGAATCTAGCCATGGCCTGTTCCTCAGGTTCCTTTACTCTTACTCGGATTTTGAGGGTCTCAAATTCTGTGAGATATTCTTCAACCGATTAACTATTTTGTCTGAGGTTTTGCATTTGCCGGTATAACTTCTGTCTGTAGTGACTGGGGACAAACATCTTTCTCATTAGGAACTTCATCACTTCCCAACTAGTGACGGGGTGAACTCCAGCCCGAAACCTTTGGGCTTTTAGGTTAGTCCATCGAAGGGCGGCATAGCCTGAGAGCTCAACATATACTAATTGAATCTTAACTCCCTTAGAGTATTCATGATAATCAAAAACTTTCTCGACCTTTTCTATTGAATCAAGAAATGTGTTTCCATCACACCATTGAACGATGGGATAGATAACTTAACATTTCTAAGGTTAACGTTATCTCTTCATCTTGGACGAAAGTTCTCTTCTTCTTGGATGAAAGTTTTCTTCTTCATCCAATGTCCATTAATCTTCTTCATTATGGTACCTAGGGTTTCTAGGCCTCCTAGCATATTCAGTCCATTCTTCATCTTCATTATGGTACCTAGGGTTTATAGGTCTTCTACGAGAGGATTCCTCAACGGAGTCTCTTCTGTTGTTTCGTCTAATCTCGTTCATAATATCTTCTAATCTTAAGTTCATATGATTGAATTACTTACCTAGGTTAGTAATTGAGCCATTCAAATCATTGATTTGACCTTTCATGCTAAACTCTCCCTTTTGTTAGAGATTAGTCTCGGTTTGGAGTAGTTCCTTGCCCCAGTTTTGGTCAAGTATAATCCCACTTCTTGTTTTCATTTCACTAATCCTAAATTTTAGAAAGATAAGATTAAATGTTGGATTTTTTTTAACCTAATATTTTAGAAGGGGATTCTCGCATTTTACTCTTTTGAGTCATAGGCTAAAACTTGTAATATTTTTTTTTTTTTAATTAAAGGAGAACTTGCTTAAAGTTTATAACTTACTATAAAAACACAAAAAAAAAGAGAACAGAATTTTACTAAAAGGTATAAAAAAAACAAAAAACAAAAGTTAAACAGAATTTTCATGCAATATGTGTTTAGTTCATTCCGTTTTTTCACTTAGCAACACATGTGAGCAGAGAAAACAGCACTTTCATGGTTAAAAGGCAGAATAAAACATGTTCTTAAAGACCAAAAAAAAGCACATAAAGTGTGGTCCCCAAACATCAACATTTAACTAGCTACTTTTAGCAACAAAACATGTTGTTTTCTCAAAACAGAATATTGCTCTATCTCTTTTGGCAAACTCACCAACAAACAACATGTTATGTATGATGTTAACAAGTTTTTTTTAAGCTAGAGGATGTTCAAACGTGCTATGAAAAAGATTAACTCACAAAGTCATTCAAAACCATAACACAAATTGGAATATTTCACATGCATTTCTTGGTTTTCTAACAGATTATCACTCACTTTTATCTAATAAAAACAACAACTTAAGTCAGATTTTAAGCATCAAACTTTTCATGCTCAGGTTCACACATATTAGAAGGATATCGTGGAAAAGATTAATCAATAAAAACATCAAATAAAATAGCAAGAAGACATGGATATTTAGCAAGCAGTAAACTATTTTTAAGTAATGAGCAGAACCCGAAATGTAACATCAAATGCTTCAAATAAAACTTGCTTAAATGAACAAACCAACATGAGTACTAGCACCATGGGGAAGCCATCATGGCTCTAATAACAAATGACAAAGTTTGCACTTGCAAAAACTCGTGTTAAAACCCTCAAACTCGAAGGTGTGCTCGATGAAGGCATCACTCAAGAACACCAACAAAACACTTGCAGAAAGTGAGTCAAATAAAGTCCATTTTAAACTAAACTTGACATGAATCTTACATCATAAGTGAAGTAAAAGGCTGTGAAAATCAAGCGGAGATAAGCTACTAAATAGAAGTTATACAAAACAACCCTTAGCTTGCCGAAGTAGCCACCATATTACCATCCAAGGAAAGAAGCTTAAGCTTAGGGGATGGTTTTTGACCACTTTTTTCTTAGTTCACACTTTAGAAAGAGTGGAGAGAAAGATGGGATGAAAGCTCACCCAATAACATTGGACTTGAGGAGCAATGGAGACTCTAACTCCCTAGGTTTTGTGTTACCGAGACACTTACCTTGGAAGTTTTAGCTTTTTGAGGTTTTCCTTAAAGGAAACAACCAATTTTCATTCAAAACCAACCATTTTACAGTCACCAATGATATGCTTAAATAGACCTTAGAGGTGGCTAGGGTTTAGAGTGCTATTAGTTGCTCAAAAGAGTCGTTGGAGAGGAGTGTGCTCAGCTTGTGCTTTCTCTTTGAATAACTGAGATGAATACTTGCTTTTTGGATCAAATGGTTGAAAGGAATGTCAAGTCATTCATCCTTGAAGCTTCAGCTAAGTGTTCCTCTATTGGACAAGTCATTTGCAACTCCAAAAGTGTGGTCCCCTCTTCCTTCACGTGCCCCTCCTCGACTTACCTGGCATGGCCGATAACATGCCCAGAAGGCCTATTACACGTTCGCAAACAAAGACGCTTACTTTACTTAATCTCCTCACTAATGGTTTTGTTTATTTTGCAGATCTTGATCTTCTAGAAGATTCCAAATGGAAACCAAGCGTCATCGACATGAATTAATCCCTGCACGTTTTGGCTTGGGACGCACAGATGGACTCAACTCAAGGCCCAATGGGAATTTGTCTTCCCAGCCCATAAACCATGTAAACTTTTTTGAAATTTGTCTCTTTTATTTTTTTACAAACTCTAGACTTTATGTATGCACTTTATATATAGCATCATACATTAGATTGTGTGGTTAGAATTAGATGTATGATGGTGGATTGATTATGATTGGAAGACTCGACCCAAAAAAAATTAAGCAAAGGAACCGGCCCAAGAAACCCAATTGAAGGTAAGTTTTACAGGTACAATTGGTAATATTCACACTGATGGATGACTCATTAAATTTCCACCAATGATCAAGCAAAATTCGATCATCGTCTACACCATTGGATCAGGCACACAAAGGAGTAAGCTTGGCCGCCGATTATCCTCTCATCCAATGGCTCAAATCATCTCCTATCAAGACCTAACCCTAATCATCCACCTTAGGTTTCTATTTAAGCATTGCTATTAGTGTGTGTAAATAACTTTTTTCGAATTAATAGAAAAACTTATTTTCCTTCCAAGTGATTTGGAGATTGCAGAAAGGTAAGCTGCGATTCTTGAATTGTAAAGAGTGTGCCTCTATTGTTCCCTAAGCTCACGGTTGCTCGATAAACTATTATTATTCCCTCCCTCTCTCTCTTGAGTTTCTAAAAGGTTGCGGACGAAAATTTGGCCCCAACGATGGTTGTCTTCCCAAGGGAAGACATGCACCTGTGAGCATAACGTAAGATAGCTCTTGGGTTCGCCTAGAGTTTTTCCATTTTACGCATCTTTTGTAATGCCCAGGATTTTCGTTAAACAATTTTTAGAATTTCGGAGCGGTTAACTGCAGAATTTTAGTCAGAATCGAGAGCGAAGAATTCATACTAGTAGATAAAGGATTATTTTGAAACTAATAGATAAGAGAAAATTATAAGATTTCGACCAAGCACTGACCGAATAATAGTTTGATTAAACGATTATAGGTTGATGGTGAAAAGGTAATTAGAATTATTATTATTATTATTATATAAAAAAAAAAATATATATATATATATATTAAAACACCCTCGGGTGTTACTCCTCCCTCACCAAAGCCCCTTCATTTTTCTCCCCTTCTGCGTTCTTCCTTCCAATGACGCACAACCAACGACGTCCTCTCTGATTCTCCATCAATATTCAAGTTTAAGGTAAGTTTTAGTTAGTTTTTGAATAGATAGTTAGTCATTTAGTGTTTTGAGCGGGAAAAACGAAGTTAGAGAGAATATTGGGTAGTTTTGGTGAACCCTAGGAGGGAGATACTAAATTTTTAGGTTTGTAGTTGATTTTACTCGTTCATTGGTGTCTACGCATGAGGTAAGTTTAGATTATAAGTTTTATGACAAAGATTGGACGTTGTATGATCGAAAAACTTGGGTTACAGAACGGTTTTAGTTCAACCACGTTCAGCCAAGCAATGGATGTTGAATTGGGGAGTGGATGAGGACATTAGAAACTAGATGTTCTAAGGAGTCCGTAGCACTTTGAATCATTAAAATCGGAGGAGTATGTGATGAGTTATGAATTTTTGAATGTGGTCAGAAATAGAGTTGGAATTTTGGGTTTAGTTAGATTAGTTGTGAAATTGTTATTTCCTTTTAGAGTTTTACAAGTTAGAAGGGAATTAGAGCTGATAAATGTGAATTGGTTATGTTATAGGTTGAGCCCGAGAATTTATAGAGCCCGATCACCACAGAAGCTCAAGAGGCCAGGTAAGTAGTGTTTGCATGCACATTGCCCTTATGGGCCTCCACCATGGGACGGTAGGGATGTGTTGTATGTTTTGCATGTTTTGTTTCAGTCATGCATCATGTTTTGAAAAGTGTAACGAAAATGAATTTGAGCATGGTTTGATGTGCGAACGTGAAGTATGACGCGTGGTGGTGATAACGATGTGCGAGTGGGCAGCTTTGACCCCGTTGCTGGAGGAATCAGGATGGTGGCGACATGTCAGGGAATGGTGCGGCGAGTGCGTCCAGATTCACCCTAGGAAGGCTGCTGCGATGCGTGTGTGGGCAGTTTTGGCCCTGTTGCTGGAGGAACAAGGACGGTGATGACATGACAGAGGGTGGTATAGCGAGTGCGTTCAGCCCCACCCTGGGATGGCTGCTGCGGTGTGTGTGTGGTGGTGAGCAACTCTGGCCCCACTGCTGGAGGAACCGGGACGGTGGTGACGTGTCAGGGGGTGGTGTGCCAAGTGCATCCAGCCTCACCCTAGGATGGTTGCTGTGTGGAGTGAGGTGTGTGTGTGCAGCTTGCAGGCCTCGTTATTGGAGAAACCGGGACGGTGGTGATGTGTCAGAGGGCACTGTGGCGAGAGAGTCCAGCCTCACCCTGGTGCGGCTGTACGACGCGGTACAGGTTACGACAACATGAGTGAGAATGTAGAGACTGCATATGATAGGATTGCATTGATGGTTTTTCATGGTTCATATTGCACTACTTACGGAGCGTTAGACTTTTGTTTTGTGTTCTGTGGTGTAGGTGCAGAGATTTCTACTAGTGACTTCCGAGAGCCCAGCCAGGGCGAGTAGGCAGTTGACGGCGTGCTACCATGTGCCGACAGATAGAGTTTATTAGGGCGACCTGACCCGTAGAGAGTGTTTTGGGAGAAATCGTGAGTTTTGAAGGATGTATTTTTGAGGAGTCCATGTCAAGTGTTTAGAAAACTCGTGTATAGATTTTGATGTATAGGTGGGTTTTGAACGTTAATAGTCGGGATGATGTATAGTCGTATTTTGAAACTACTTGGGAGATTATGATTTAAAAATCCAGGTTTTATTTTGTGGTTTAATGTTTTCCTTTGAGTTGAAGTTTTTCTTTAGGCTGCTGATGCAAGGTATCGACCGGTATGTCTAGGTGTCGATCGCAAGGGTCGACCCGGGGACAGAATCAAACTAGGTGTCGACTTGTGTCTTTAGGTGTCGATCGGTTAGTGTAAAATGGTGAGAATGTCGACCACGAGTTTCGACTGGGGCAGGTAGAGAGGATTAAGGTGTCGACCGATCTGCGTGATGAACGTAGAAGTGTCGACCACGAGGTTCGACCGGTGCAGGCAGAGGGGATTAAGGTGTCGACCTATGAAGACAGGTGTCAACCACTCTGTGTGATGAATGTAGAGGTGTCGGCCGCGAGGTTCAACTGGGACAGGCAGAGAGGATCAAGGTATCAATCGGTGCAAGCAAGTGTCGACATGTGCAAATAGAGGCGACCGAGGTGGCGACCTATGTATATAGGTGTCGACCCATGGGTGCAAAACGGGTCACGTGTCGACCGGTGTTTACAGGGGTCGACTGGTTTTTTATTTATCTGTTTTAAAACTTAACGAAACAAAAATAAATGTGTTTTTTTTGTCATAAGTCCTCCGCGCAGGTGTCGTTTTTCGCTGCGTAAGTCTTTATAAAACATTTTCAAACAAAAAAAATTAAATTTTGATATAATTGTGTAAGAGGGAGAGACGAGTTGTTCGGTATGGTATTAGAGCGAACCGGAAACTAGAGGGGTTTTCGGGGCGTTGCTGTCGGGGGTGTTACATCTTCCATTTCATGCATTTGTTTCCTTACAATATTCTGTTCACCATCGGCACATACATTCACACCTTTCATTTATTCTCTATCACGGTTTGTGGGTAAATACGCTCCCTTCTCTAAGGACCACTGTGTCAGCCAAGTGGTCCTCTCCTTTTGTGTGCGCTTTCTCCTTTTGTTCAATTCAGACTCAAGCCACCACTAATACTAATCATTCAATCTAATTCTAACAATTCAATCTAACGCATGCATGAAAATATAAGATTAATGTTTGCCAATTACAAAAGGCTAGAGTTTGCCAATAAAAATACATAAAAAGCTATTTCATGGTTTTGATCAAGGTAAGACAAATTCCTTCTTAATTGGCTATGGTAGATGCCTCCCAAGTGATGATGTGCGAAGGTTGAGCTTTGTCCTGATCATTAGGCTCATCAATGCAATCCTTCAAGTATATCTTCGCTTGCAAAAGAAATGAGTTTGTCGGTAATTAAATTAGGTAAAGATTGAGCCTTTGTTTGGTATCGTGTAATAAGCCTCCGAGGCATATCACTTCCTAGGGTTCATTATCACTAAGGAGGGGATGAAAGCGGATGAAACTAAGATCGAGGCCATTAGGGACTGACCCACCCCCACAAGTATTACAGAAGTACGTAGTTTTCATGGGTTAGTCTCATTTTATAAGAGATTCATTAAGAATTTTAGTTCTATTATGGCTCCTATCACAGATTGCACTAAAAAAAGACAAAGAATTCCAATGGACCCCAACTTGTTAGCGTAGTTTCAAGCTAATCAAAGAGAAACTATGTCATTCACCTGTTCTATCACTTCTGGATTTTAGTAAATATCCTTGAGATAGAGAGTGATGCATCCAAAGTAGACATAAGTGTTGTTCTTATGTAAGAAAGAAGACCTTTTGCATATTTAAGTGAGAAACTCACAGGGGCTTCACTCAATTACTCTACGTATGACAATAAGTTCTATGCAGTCATACGTGCCCTTGAACAATGACAACATTACCTCCTGTCCAAAGAGTTTATCATTCACACTGACTACTAGGCCCTAAAATATATTAAGAGACATGGCAAATTAAACAAGAGACATGCTAAATTGGTCAAATTTCTGGAGAGGTGCCCTTACATCCTCAAGTACAAGAAGGGAGAGTCTAACGTGGTGGCAGATACGTTATCCAAGAGACACATTCTCTTAACCAAACTTAAAACAAAATTCTCTAGATTTGAATGGATTAAAGCTAGCTATGAGTCGAGTTTGGACTTTGGTCCTTACTATCTAAAATGTAAGGAAAAGGTTGAAAGAGATTACCATATTGTGGATGGATACTTGCTAAAAGGAAGCAAGTTATGTATTCTCCATGGTAGCTTGAGGAAATGTCTAGTCAAAGAAGTCCACAGTGGAGGATTGCCCCATCATTTCAAAGAAAAGAAAACTCTCGATATGCTTAATAAATATTTCTTTGGCCCAATCTCGCACGCGCTGTCCATCAATTACTGGAGCAATGCATGGATTACAAGAAGGATAAGAGTAATGTCTTACCTAAAGAATTATATCTACTGCTACCCGTACCAACACATCCTTGGGTAGAAGTCAGCATGGATTTTGTTTTGGGACTTCCTCGCATGGTCAGAGCTAAAACTTCCATCATAGTAGCCGTTGATCGTTTTTCCAAGATGACTCATTTTATTGCATGCCATAAAACCGACGATTCCATTTTCATTGCCGACCTTTTTTTTAAGGAGATAGTTAGATTGCATGGAGTACCACAATCTATTGTGTCCGGCTGAGGCACAAAATTTATAAGTACATTTTGGAGAACCTTGGAACCAAACTTCTATTCAATACTTCCTTCCACCTACAAACTGACAGCCAAACAGAAGTGGTCAACCATACCCTAGGATCCCTCTTAAGAACTTGTACGGGAAAGAAGCTAACAGATTGAGATATCCAATTCCACATTTGGAGTTTGCTTATAATAGGAGTGTCCACTCCACCACTCAGAAGACTCCGTTCGAAGTTGCATATGGATTTAACTCTCGTACTCATTTAGACCTTGTACCCGTACTTATAAAGGACCTTGCAAATTCCATCGGAGCTGATAAAGCAAAGAAAATCAAAAAGTTGCACGGGAAGGTTCAGAATGCCATCAAAAAGCAAACGAGAAGTATGCGAAACACGCAAACAAAGGACGGAAAAAAGTGATTTTCAAAGAAGGGGACTTAGTATGGCTCTACTTGAAAAAATAACGTTTTCCCTAAAGACACAGATCCAAACTCCTCCAAAGTGCCGATGGACCTTTCAAGGTTTTAGAGCGCATTAACAACAATGCATATAAATTAGATTTGCCAAGAGATTATGGAGTGTCCGCTACATTTAATGTGCAAGATCTTTCACCAGATGTTGGAGAAAAAGACAATCTCGAGAAAGGCGAACCCACAGATTTGAGGTTAAATCCTCACTCATCCAGGGAGAATGATATATCACAGAGACCAGTGACTCGATTGCAGACCAAGGTAAGTACACCTCAAAATAATTCAACTAATAAGTTTGCTAATTTTGCAGGTGTAGTTAATTTTGCTAGCTTGGGGTGGGAGTCGAACCCTCTAGATATGGAGAAACCTATGCATGTGTTTTCATGGGAAATGCTTTCGGAATCTCTACGCTTTGAAGAGGGAATTTGTCTTCCTGAAAGCATCACTTTGTAACCAAGTTTTTATGTTTGGCGAACATTGGCCTTTATTATATTTTGTTGGCAAACATTGACTTTTATGTATTTGTTTTAGCATGTATGCATATAGATTTGTAGGTGCTCGATTCATCACGGTAACCATGCAAGGGAGAAGGCACGGAACACATTGCATGGTGCGCATGCGGCAAGCTTCTTGGCCGAAGGGAAATTGGCCATCACCAAGGCTATTGAAGAACACTTACTTGAATGGATGACTTAGCCAAATCAAGGGCTAAATGGACGTGTTATGGATGCTTCTTCAACCTGTAACAGTCATGTCCAGCCAATAAGAAGGAGGACCAGTTGTCCATGCAAGGACAGGCCGTACGCACAAGCAGTGCACACATTACTCTCAGTCAAGGCGCTCCAACGACTAGCTCTTCCATGCAGCCGATTGCTTCTCCAATTTGAACTAGCAAACCCTAGATTTTTATGTCAATATTTAAGCATCTTTTTGTATTGTAACACTCAATTTTTGTTGAATGAAATCGACGCTTTTTCCTCTCAAAACAAGAAGAGCTTTGGCTTGATAGTTTTGTGACCTTAGTGAATAATATGTGAGTGGAGTGGTCTCCATTGTCTTCAAGTTCTTTGATTGCTTGTTGACTCTTATAGTCACATTTCATCTTATTCATTTTGAGGTTAGAATCATAGTAGGGAGGTGGTAAACCTAGCATTGAGCTAGAGCATTCCTTTTTAAAGGAATCTTCATCCGAAGGTACTAGAAGTGACCTATCAGATCAGTCAGGGTTGTTCGTGCATATCTCGTTCATTCCAGTGAGTTTTCACTTGAAAGTTTAAGGGCTTGCTCCTCAAACGTTAAACAAGTTTCTTATAAATTTTCATTGCATTTGGACTTCATTTGTGAAAGTTGTGCTTATTGCATTTGGGGTTCTCTTTGAGTTGAAGAGAACTCACCATTGTCATGCCGCACTTTCTAATTTGGTTTTGTTGCATGTTTTTTGTGTCAACCGAGCACAAAAAGGTATAAGGCTAGCCCTTGACTTCTTACTCCAATAAAAGTCCCATAATCAAAATATTACAAATTAAACGATTAAGTTTAGGATTAAGTTTAGTATTTAAATTCAAAATAAAGATATGCAATAGAATTATTATGTGTTCTTCTTGAATCAGCTTAGAGTGCACTTCTTCTATGTGGGGAAGTTGTGCTCAAAGGAAAAGGGTCGGGTTGCAGAGTTGTCGCCAACTTTGGCCTCCCTCCAGGATACATGTTCTTGTCTTTCTTGATTAATGGAAGTTGATACATTCTCTAAGCTTTCATTGACCATGTTTCTTGCAAAATATGGTAAACTAAATAGGTTAGTTAAATCCCCGGTTGGTGATCTTGATGACGGTTCCCATGGCACATCAGACATTCAGTTTGAGGATTGAGTTGGAATATTTGAAAATTGGGGCCAACCTCGAGGAGGAAAGTGATTAGACAAATCATAAATGAGAAGAATAATTAAAGTAGAGATCTTAAAATTGACAAAGCTCGCATCTCTTAGTAGTAAACTCACAAAGGATGGAGATGTTCAATAGATTTATTTGCGATGCTTAGTCACATTTTAATATTTTCTCTTTGTTAATTCTCCCTTCGTTTGGTTGAATCTTCTAGTAGACGTAGTCAGTTATAGACTAGATATATTTATTTTCATAATGATATGGGAATAATTATTTCAACAGAATGCTTTAGTGTGATTTGTTTCATATTATTGTCCCATAATTCTTGATACCTCTAATTTCAAGTGGGGTCTTAGTCTTTCTAGATTAAAAATATGCATTATCTCACAATAATTGTGTCACGAACATCAAAATTTGGAGGTATAGGTGCAATCTACGAGATTGGGAGGGGTATAAGTTTATGTAAAAGCTCTTGGAAGTTCAAAATAAGATCAAGAAGTGGATCGTGTCAACATTTGGTTATATCAGAAAAGAGAAATTATATATTCAAAGTAAAATTAAGCCTTTTGTCCATAGTGGTTTGATGATACTCAACAACTTGAAAGATGTACTTTTAAGCTTTGCTTTGAGGTTATTTTTGTTTTGAAAGCTCAAATTTAGAGGCAAAAAATCAAATTTAAATAGGTACGTGATTGGGACCAGAATACTAGATTCTTTCATAGAATTATGAGGGAAAAAAGGATGAACAAATTAGCTTTGTGGCAATGAAATATCATTGTCGGGGTGGGGGGTTAGCATTGTGCCTTTTTTGGAAATCACATGCCTTAATTGGAAGTCAATTTATTCAAGAACAACTATGCATCTTTCTAGAAAGTTTGATGAAGATGAAATTCGTAGTGTTTAGGAAATCAGAGATGCAAACTTACCTATCTACCTGCAATTCGTAGGAAATATATTCTTCTATATTTTATTCAATTTTTCAAGAATATTTAGTTATAAAGTGGTGAATGGAACCTTAATTTGTTTTTGGGAAGGCAGGTGGGTGGGGGATGTCTTTTTATACACACTTAACGACTTACGCATGATAAAAACCAAGTTATTGCTTCCCTCGATAACACTGGATAATTGTACGATAGTGTCTATGTGACATGTCCTTTCAGAGGAAATCAAATGTGCAAACTTACCTATCTACCTGCAATCCATCTCCTTGAGAAAACATGTTATTGATTCTCGAACCTGATTCCTCTTTATATGGAAGAAAAGAGTTGGTTCTAAGATCTAAGTTTTAGGTGGATTTTGGTTAGAGGGAAATTGTATATTAATGATTATATCCAAAAAGAGAATCATTTTAAAGCCTATCACCCATTTTTTGTTAGTTGTATATCCAGGAAGATTATAATCAATCAAATCAATTAGGATTTGTAAATAATCAAATCAATCAAAATTACAACTCAATCAATTAGAATTTTCAAATATAGGAATATAAGATTTTCCAATAAATTCAAATCAATTAAAATATTTTGTAATTATCATTAGACTATTTTTGTATATTGCTTCCTTTTATGTATATTGTTTCCTTGTGTAAATTCAAGCTATATATATGACATCTTTTTAATGATATTTTATGTGTTCGAATTATTTTCTCTTTTCTGTTTCACATGGTATCAGAGCAATAATTTTTTTTTCCATGGCTGATACAGGAACAAATCCCATTAACACAGATACCTATTCCATTCATCACTCTGACATCCCTTCCACTGTTTTGGTTGCTCCGCTGTTGTCCGAAGATAATTATGGTTCATGGAGTCGAGCTGTGATGATGACACTTCGTGCTAAAAGCAAACTTGGTTTTGTCGATGGGTTAATTCCAAAACCAAAAGAGAAAACTGATATTCCTAATTGGGAACGCTGCAACGATCTCGTTGAGAGTTGGATTCTCAACTCTGTATCATCTGAAATTTGTCCAAGTATTTTATATGCTGAAACTGCAGCACAAATTTAGACTGATTTGAATGAACGTTTCTCCCAATCCAACGGTCCTAAAATCTATCAATTGAAGCAGTCAATTTCAATTCTTAAACAAGAGGGTATATCAATTTCTTTATATTTCACACAACTCAAATCTTTATGGGACAATTCCATTGTCTCTTTTACTCCATGTATCTGTGGCAATTCAAAAATTATCACTGATCAACAAAATCAAGATCGTGCAATGGAGTTCCTTCAAAGACTTTGTGATCACTATTCAGCTATTCGTAGCCAAATCCTTTTAATGGAACCATTTCTCTCAACTCAACGTATTTATAATCTCATACGCTAAGAAGAGAAACAACAAGAAATCCATATTGGATCTATTCCAATTATTGATTCAGCAGCACTTCAGACATCTAAACCAGCGTTTCAGTCTTCGAGAAAGCGTCAACGCCCCTTCTGTGACCACTATAATAAGCATGGTCTCACACGAGGCACATGTTTCAAAATTCATGGCTTCCCAGATCGCTCGGTCAAAAGATCAGAGGTCTCATCACATGCTTCCGCTACTCTAACTGCTCAATTTTCACCAGTCCAATACAATAGAATTCTGACACTTATAGCCAAAGATTAAGTTCACGGGCCCACCGTTAATTTGACAGGTATTGCTTTGACTTGTTCTTCTTTTTGTTGGATTATTGACTCATGTGCCTCTAATCATATATGCAATTCTCTTTCATCTTTTTCTTCGTATTCTATTATTCGTAAACATACATCTGTTCAATTGCGTGATGTTTCTCACACTCCTATGACACATATAGGAACTGTTCCGTGCTCATCCTCTCTCACACTCATGAATGTTTTTCACATTCCTACTTTTAAATTCAATTTGATATCGATTTCACAATTAACCAAATCAACTAATTGTGATGCGTTTTTCTCTTCTTCTGAGTGTCTATTTCAGGACCGAGTAACAAAAAAGACGATTGGTCGGGGTAGTGCTCGACATGGTCTTTTTTTTCTTGATACAAATTTAGTTTCCAATTCAGTTTTCCTTTCTAAGCAATGTAATAAATTTGACAAAGAACAATCCAATCAAATATCATGTTTTAATTCCAAGAATGGTAATAATTTCGACCTATGGCATTCACGCCTTGGTCATCCATCTAAATCCAGATTTGATTTTACTGTTCGCAATTCTTCTCTTATTCAAATCAATAAAAACTTTGTTTGTGATGTTTGCCCACGTGCAAAACAATCACGACTTCCTTTTTCTCAAAGCACAACTTGTTCTACTATTTATTTTGAATTAATCCATATTGATATTTGGGGTCCTTTCTCTGTACCATTCAAAAATGGATCACGCTACTTTCTAACTATTGTTGATAATTATTCAAGGTGTACTTGGATTTATTTGATGAAACATAAATCTGAAACTTTCACCATTCTTATCTATTTTTTTATCTAATTAATCGTCAATTTCATAAACAAATCTCTCATATTAAATCTGGTACTGGTGGTATTTTCCTCCCTCAACTTCAAACCATTCGATCTGATAATGGTTTTGAATTCCTTTCACAAAAAATGCAAACATAGTTTCATGATAATGGAATCATCCACCAACGTAGTTGCGTTGCGACCCCCCAACAAAATGGCGTTGTAGAACGCAAACACCGACATCTTCTTGATGTTGCACGAGCCCTACGATTTCATGCAAATTTACATTTGTCGTTTTGGGGTGAATGTATTCTTGCTGCTGCATTTCTCATTAATAAACTTCCAACTTCTACTCTTAAATATCTGTCACCACATCAGTTTTATTACAAACCAAACTATTATATTCATCGCTTCAAGTTTTTGGATGTTTATGTTTTGCCAAAAACATGAACATCAAACACAAATTTGATGATCAAGCCATACCTGGTATTTTTGTTGGTTATCCATATGGTCAAAAAGGATACCGAATTATGATTTGAAAACTTGTCAAATCTTCGTTTCTCGTGACGTCATATTCCACGAATCAATTTTTTTGTACCATGATTTTGCGTCGTCACCGCTTAAGCATTCAATTTGCATAAATGCTCCATTTGATGATGAGGATCCGGTTGATACTTCTAACGACGAAGTTGTGACCACACCCACATCCTCTCCACAACATGTTATTCCTCCTCCATCTATTTCTGTCCATACCAGTGAAAAGCTCCTTATCTTTCGAGATCATCCTTAGCGCACTCGTGGTCCTCTGCTACATCTTTCTGATTATATTTGTAATCATATCTCATCCTCAACGGCTTTTCCATTGGCAAATTATTTTTCTATGTTTAATTTAAGTAATCCTCATAAAGCTTTTCTCACATCTATCATTGACAATAAAGAACCGTGTTCTTATTCTCAGGCTATAAAGTCAAATGAATGGCGTGATGCCATGACCAAAGAAATTCAGGCCCTTGAATCAAACAACACTTGGTCTGTGTGTTCTCTTCCCGAAGGCAAATCAACGATAGGCTGTAAATGAGTTTACAAAATAAAATATCGATTTGATGGCTCCATCGAACGACATAAAGCTCGATTAGTCGCCAAAGGTTATACTCAAATTGTAGGTATAGATTATCATGATATCTTTGCTCCTGTGGCTAAATTAGTCATTGTTCGTTTTCTCCTATCCATCGTTGCTATTAAAAATTGGTCTATATATCAACTTGATGTCAATAATGCTTTCTTTCTAGGTGATCTTTTTGAAGAGGTGTATATGAAACTTCCCCCTGGATTCTCTCGTAAGGGGGAGATTCGTGTATACAAATTAAATAAATATATTTACGGTCTCAAACAAGCTTCTCGCCAATGGTTCTCTAAATTTTCTACAACGCTTATTCATAAAGGTTTTCACTAATCTATTTCTGATTATAGTCTTTTTACTTATTCTCAAAAAACGTCTATTTTTGTTCTCGTTTATGTCAATGATATTATTATCACTGGTAACAATAAGGACACGATTTCTGACATCAAACTATAACTTGCTCAATCTTTTTCAATAAAAGATCTCGGTCTTCTTCGATATTTTTAACGCATTGAAGTATCTCAATCAAAGAACGACATATTTCTTTACCAACGTAAATATACTCTCGATATCTTAACTGACTCTGGTCTGACTGGTTGTCGACCGTCAGATTTTCCTATGAAACAACACCTTCGCCTACGACCTCACGATGATACTTCTCTCCCTGATCCAAAGATCTATCGTCGCCTGGTTGGACGTCTCCTATATCTCACTGTAACAAGGCCTGATATTCATTATGCTGTAAACACTCTAAGTCAATTCATGCAATCTCCACATTCCTCTCATCTTAATGCCGCCACACGAGTTCTACGCTATCTTAAAGGAAGTGTTGGTAAATGATTATTTCTCTCTGCATCTAGTTCTATCGATTTAGTTGGCTATGCTGACTCTAACTGGGCAGGTTGTCCTACTACTCGTCTCTCTACCACTGGTTATTTTACAATGCTAGGTTCGAGTGCTATTTCTTGGAAAACTAAGAAACAACTAACAGTTTCTCGCTCTTTTGCTGAAGCAGATTATCGTTCATTCGCAGTTTTAAGCTATGAATTACAATGGTTGAAATACCTTCTCTTGATTTTGATTATCCACAACCTATTCCGATTTATTGTGATAGTCAAGCTGCAATTCATATTGCTGAAAATCCTTTATTCCATGAACGCACAAAACATATTGAAATTGATTGTCATTTTGTTCATGAGAAAATTAAAACAGGTCTTATTATTCCTTACTATCTACGCTCTCGTGACCAATTGGTAGACGTCTTCACCAAACCACTTGAAGGCAATATTTATCATCGTTTTCTTCGCAAGTTGGGTGTTCTTGATATGTAACACCCAGAATTTTCCATTTAAGTTAATTTCGAAAGTACGTGATTGTAATCGGCAGAGTAATGGTCGGAATTGTGGGCGAAAAATTTCTACTCCTTGGTAAAAGATTATTTTGAGACTATTGGAGAAAAGAAAAATTTAAGAATCCACTCGGAATTGGACGATATAACAAATTTAGAAAACGGTTACGGGTTGAAGGCGAAATATTAAATTAGAATTAATTATATTAAATACATAAAAAAAACAGTAAAACAGAGGGGAGGAA
>CM039522.1:13988365-13999540 GCA_022433055.1 Begonia peltatifolia
CTTCTCCCACTCGTGGAGCCCTCGGCGATGATTTCTCCTTCGTCCCTCCTCCGTTCTTCAAGCTAAAGGTAAGTTCTTCTCATTTATTAGTAAAAAGTTAGTCTTTTAGTGATTTTGAGCGGTAAAAGTGGAGTTAGAAAGAGTTTGGGTGAACCCTAGGAGTAAGATACGAAAGTTAGAGGTTTTAGTCGATTTTTTTGTACATATGCTGATGTTTAAACTAGGAATAGGAGTAGATTACGGAGTTTTAGGGGAAAGATCGAGCGTTTATGTAGCCGAATGCTCGGATTGTAGAACGATTTCCATTCGGCCACATTTGGCTAAGTTGAGGAGGTCCAATTAGGGAATGGATGAAATCGTTAGAAACTAGACGTCATGAGGAATCCGTAGCATTTTCAATTGTCCAAATCGGACAAGTATTGATGGAGTTATGAAATTTTGAAGGTTAGCCGGAGTGTTAATTAGAATTTTGGTTTAGGGTGAGTGGGAATTTAGTGGTTGATTCCTTTAAAGTTTTACGGAGTTAATGGAATGTAGAGCTAATGGATGTGTGATTTTATAGGATTTCCAGTTAGCGTACGCGATTTGGATTACGAGTGCTAAAGACGCCAGGTAAGTAACGTAATAGGAGTTTTGCCTTCGAGCCTACGTCACTGTTCAGTAGGATGCATTGCACGTTTATTTTATTCTTTCATGGTTGTGCATTCATTATTTTAAAGTAGGACACGAGACGAAAATGAATTTTCACGTATTTGCGAAATAAAACAGTAGGATGCGATGAGATGAACAAAATGAGAAGTTACGTAAGAAGATAATGAAGGTGGGGTTGAGTTACCTTGTCTAGTGAGGTGCACCGTAAAGGGGTATTACTCCTCCCCCGCTTTACGTGGTGATTTTGTCTAGTGAGGTGGACCGGTGCAGTGAGGTGGATCGTGATGTGTGTCACTTTAATAGATAGGGGTTGGCCTTGTCTAGTGAGGTGGGCTATGGGGTCACCTCGGTCTAGCACGTAAAGAGGAACTCAGTAGTAAAAAGATAAAGAAGATGTAAGAAAGAGACGAAAACAAAAGTAGAGACGAAACTGTAGAAACTGCATGTATAGGAAACGTTTGTTCTTAGTATGTATGTATGCGTTATTTACTTATCATTAGGCTAATAGTTGAGTTCTGTGATGTAGGTGACGACGCAGCAGTTAGTGAGTATCCTGAGCATGCCTAGGACTATGAGGTAATTGGAGGAGAACGCTCATGGAACGACTGAGCCAGCTGTTGAGGCGTTTTGACCATGGCGGATGTAGGTACGGGTATTGAGGTATTTTGAGTCGTACTTAGTCATTTTGATGTAAATGTGATAATTGAATTTGGGTTGAGTATTTTGGCGCGCGTAACAAGCTTGTAAATTAAGTCGAGAAGTGGATTTATGGGTTTTAAACGTTTAGTCAAAATTCGTGTTGTTTTGTTGAATTTTGTTAAAGTTCTGGGTGCAAAGTGTCGACTGAAGTCCAGAGGTGTCGACCGGTCAGTGTAAAATAGAGGGTGAGTGTCGACCGCGAGGCTCGACCTGTGCAAGGCAGAGCCGAGGTAGGTGTCGACCCCTGGTTACAAGTGTCGATCTGTCCGTGTAAAATGTGCAGTGGTGTCGACCGCGAGGGTCGACCTGCACGGACAGAGAGGATCAAGGTGTCGACCTGCGACAGCGGGTGTTGACCCCTTTCTAAAATGGAGATAGAAAGTGTCGACCGGTGTTGACCGATGAAAGGACCCGAGAGATATGTAGCGTCGACCAGTGTTTGCCAGTGTCGACCGATGGAAACCCGAGACAATTTAAGTGTTGACCGGCTCTTGCAGATGTCGACCGGTCTCTTGATTTTTATGTTTTAAAAAAAAAACGGAGTTTCTTTAAACCGATTTTAAACGAGTTTCTGCTGCGGTATTTATATGTAATTCATTTGGAAGACGTTTTGAGTATAAAAAAAAAAAGTCGTTTTGAGTCGAAAAATAAAGCTTCCCAATTTCTAGGAAATATTTAGTAGAAGGTATGAGAAATATTGACGAGTAGTAGTTGGTAGCGAACCGGGAATCACGGAGGATTCTCGGGGCGTTACATGATATCTCACTCCCACCAACTTGAGGGGGCGTATTAGTTGTATATCCAGAAAAATTACAAGCAATCAAATTAATCAAAATTACAACTCAATCATTTAGAATTTTCAAATATAGGAATATAAGATTTTTCAATAAATTCAAATCAATTAGAATATTTTGTAATTATCATTAGGATATTTTTATATATTGCTTCATTTTATGTATATTGTTTCCTTGTGTAAATTCAGCATATATATATGACATCTCTATAATAATATTTTATGTGTTCGAATTATTTTCTCTGTTCTTGTATTTTATTTTTGCATTTTTGCCTTTTTTTGTGAGGCCCATAAGTTACAAGCCACCTAATGAGAATGTGAGTTTGTTAAGTGTTTATGAATGTCTTTTTTCCTGTTTTAATCATATGCTAGAAGCTTTCTATGATTTTTGAAGCTTCATTAGCTATGGTTTTACCATAAGAGAAAGATATAAGAAGAATACGAAGCTCAGTCACAACAATATTATATAGCTTTTGAAGCTAACTTAATTCGAAAAAGATATTTAAGAATTTAATAAACTATCAAATCTAAATTATAAGTTAAATATTAAAATAAGTATTAAAATATTAGAGTATTTTCAATGAATACTTTAAATCTATAATTTCATCCAGTGACCTTTCAAAATTAGTGTTTATCAATGAATAAACTAACTATTAGAAGATCTGATAAATGTCACGTGAGTCACAAAATGTTGAAGAATACCTCCTCCTCCCGTCTCCTCATCTCTACCATTTTCCTCCTTCTCACCCTTTTTTTTCGTGGCGTTTGGCTTTCATTGTTATCAATTTCTAACTCCATCTCACGAAAGTAGAAAGCCAAATAATTAGTCTTTCTCTCTCTTACCTTGCACAGATGATACGCTTTGAACCTGAAGACAACAAGCAGAAGCAGCAATTATTATTTTTATTCTCCTAAATAATCTATTCACCATCTTATCCATGGATATTTGCATTAAATCTGCAAAAAAAAAGATCAATTCAAGAAAAAAAAGGACAACCCATCTTTCTATTCCACTAAATTCGAGGTGCCCGTTAACAACAACTAAATTTAATGTGTCAAACGATGAATTTAAAGTTCAAGATATTTATTGAAAATACCACGATACTTCATCATTCATTTTGATATTTACCCTAAATTAAATAGTTCCTGTCTGAGCTAAAATGTTACTCTACGAAGCAATGTGTTGAGCATGCAAAAGAATGAAAAGGTTTCAATGATTTGATTTTGTTTGATTTGAAATTGAATTAACCAAATAAAACCTTGCCAAAGTTATTTAGGTTTAGAAGCGTTAAATTATATCAATCCAATTCAAATTGGCTTAAAATACACTAGTTTGATTAAAGAAATGAATAAACCAATTCAAACCACAACCTAAATTTATCTTTTATTTTAGACGGAAGAATGAACGAGAATTTCAAAAATTTTGGTTCATTTGGTTTCATTCAATAATTAAATTTATTATAAAGTGTATATTAACTCTTAAACTTAGAAATGATAGCAATTTGTTCATGCAAATAATCCACTGAATTTTAGAAACATAAGCAATTAAATCTCCATAATTATATGTATTGTCAATGAAATTACGTTTTTATCAGATGATCTTTTTTAACTAGGCAATTTTCAAAGAGAAAAAACTCTAGATAGAACGATTTTGATAATTTTAGGCATTGAGTTTTCAATTTATTTTTCTTTAAAAATTGCTAAAATTATTTTATCTAGAAATGTACAGATCGTTCAACAGAGAAGATCACATGACAAAAATTTATTTCTTTTTTAACACACCGAATGATGAGATTTAGTTTGTTAAAGCTCCTAAGTTCATAGAGTTATTTATCTAGAAACAAAGTACAAGAACTTATTTACTCTTCCTCGTGAGTTTAGCTACTAATATGCAATTTACCCTTTAATTTATATAATTTTGAAGCCATAATCTAAATCAATCCCATTAAAATAGTTTCAAGAACGCAAGGGTCGATTCAAGAATTTGAGTAAATGAAATGAAATGAAATGAAATCAAACCAAATCAAACCAAACTAAATTAAACCGAGCCTAAATTACTAAGTTTTGAACTAACCAATCCGGTCCCGGTTTGGATGGTTTTATGTTTTCTAGCTTCTAAAGAAGCTTCATTTTTATCCATCTGCGGGACAAAGAGACAGCAAGGATTTAAGCACGAATTGACGATGATACCCTTCGTTCCATACTTCATTCCAGACTGCGTTTCCCTCCGAATCTTTGATCGGGGAAGTCATCCCGCACGGACCACAGAGAGAGAGAGAGAGAGAGAGAGAGCGGAACCTGCGATGGCTAAAATGGTGGCTCTCTTAGACTGACCAGTTTACAAGCTCTGCGGTTTCTTCTTTAACCTTTTCAATTTCATGTAATCGGATTGAATATGTTGTTCTTTGTTTTACGTTATGTAATTTTACGGTAGTTGCTGACAACTTTTGATCCCGGAGATCGTCAATATTAGGGAATTAGATGTTGATGAAGGCCGATTTACTTTGATCTCTGCTCATTGTTTGAATTCGTTTTGCTGCTGATTGATTGAAGGAATACTTTTTGCCGAAAGATAATTTCTACTTGTCGGAGTTTTGGTGGGGCGAGAGCTATCTTGAACTCTTTTCTTGTTGCCTTATTGATCGTAGAAACATTAATTTGTCAACCTTACTAATCTTTTTCTGATAGAGTGAGTATAAATTGCGTATGGTTTCTGACCTTGAAGTGTTCGTTGAACCAAAATTTGAAAATCAAAGCTTTCATGTGATGATAGTTCGTAATGAATTGTTTCTGATATTTCACATTTCTTACTTTTTACTATAAGGAGTCCAATGCGTTGGTTGATTTTTTTCATAGAAATGTTACTATTCAATGGTTTATTAAGTTCAGCGCACCATCTTTCTGTCTGTTTGTCTCTCTCTCTATATTTCCCACACGCGTGCTTGCTATTGTTGTCAGTTATATTGTCAGGCGTTCTATTACTATTAATTCTTATATTAGCTTTCAAATATGAGGTTAACTTGTGTTGATTTCATGTTATTCCTCAAGGAATCAATATGCACTCATCCTCCACTAGCGAAGGCCCTGCAATATTGCAGCTGCACAGATGGAGCCCATTTCTACCCCAACTAAATCTATCTGAATACCGCGAAGCTTTTATTTCTCCAACAAGGAAAATTTTATTATTACATTCATATCAGTGCGAAGCTCTAATTCTTCCTCTAAGTGCAGGTTGATTTTATCCTAATTATAAATTATATTGCATATATTTTTGGCTTGTAAACTTCCATAAAATTTTACTGATAAAATCTCCCATTTTCTATCTGCTTCCCATCTTGCTTTTCACTGATCATGGTATAATTACTGCTTTTTATACCTTGTCTAAATGCAGGGGCCTCTTGCAAAAACAATATTTTTGGAAGTAATTATAATGTAAATTATAAAAAATTTGGTTCTTTGGATTCCTCAAGAACCCTGACTTCATTAGAGGCAGAGGACAATATAGAACAAACCAACCAATCGGGATTTGACGTGGCTCACCAGGTTTCAGAATCTAGTAATTTTGAATTTATTGGCAATGTGAATTCGATTGCTTGGGGTGTTTGTGGTGATTTCGGTTATGAAGAAAAGGTTAATTCATTCAGAGAATACCTATTTTTGTGCGGTGACAATGGCGTTACTGTGCATGCCTTTTGTCATTCCACAAAAACCAAATCCATTGATGGAAGTACACAAAGTGAGTTTGAGGAAGGGAGGTGGGTGGAATGGGGTCCTGCTACATTAGCTCAAGATGTGGAGCCACTACATCCTTCAAGCTTGCGTTCTGAGGCCTCTGAAAATTTTGTGGAGAACGGGGTTAGTGAAAATGGAGAAAGGTCAGATTTTACTGGTTTCTCAGTTAAGAATGAGAAGGTGCCATCAAGATGTTCCACTTCCAAAAGATGGTTAAAAACCTTTTTGAGTAGAACTGAAACAATCAAATTGGATGGTAGCTTTTGGACCAGGTACCCTGGGAAGTCTTCATTTCCTTCCTCTGCAAGGGTGGTCTCTTTTAGCATTTTAGACTCTAATTTTCCATTTATTGACTCTCTTTCCAATGCTAGCTCCACATTTAGTGAGGAGTGTTCTCAGGAAACTGTTCGTCATAAACCTGTTAATTCTTCTGTCAATTTATTTTCTTTAGGTGACCCAAATACAGATTCTGACATTTTGTCTGTCATCCTAAGTGGTGAAGCAAATGGGTTATACAGATGCTACAAAGTGTTTTCCAACAGATCACATTCTTTGGTTGGATTTGCTTTAACTATTGTGGATTCTGTATCTGAGGATAAAAATTATCAAATTGAAAGCAATAGGAGCAATACTATCCTTCTTGTTGCTAGATTAGGAAGTTGGGGCATCCAGTGGATTTCCTCTTTGAAGTTTGCAGAAATAAAAAATGTACTTCCATCTGTTGAGTGTACAGATTTCTGCTTCTCAGATGACTTTCTTTTCTGTCTAACTGCTCCTGGTCTTGTCTTCATATACAATGCTCTCTCAAGTGAATATGTTACTTGTATAAATATTTTACAAGCTTGTGGACTAAAGGATCAGCTTAATTTGATGGAGCATGCAAATTTACCCGATGGAGTTGTTTTAGAAATTGAGCAAAATAATGATGTCTTTGGTAATTTAACTCATGAACACCGTGGGTTTGGTATTAAAAGAAAGTTCAAAAGGTTGCTGACTTCTTCACATACGTCTCTTTTAGCTGTTGATGAGTTTGGCATAATGTATGTGATTACTTACAATATTCCTGAGAAGTGTTTGGCCCCTACAACATGGCTTCTGGATTTTCAAAACATGGGACTTGGTACATTAGCTGGTTGGGAGGTTGGAGGTTCTGATATAGGCCGTCAACGGATATTTTTAAACACTTTGAGCTGTCATAGACATAATTTCTCATCAACGAGGGGGATATTTGATCCCTTAATAGTTAATTTTCAAACCCAAGGGCTTCAGAAATTCCCCGACACAAAGTTTCATGGAAAACAGATCAAAAACGATTCTTGTTTAAGTGGATTCTCTGCTAATTTACTTGTTAAAGATCACAGGTTTTGGGACACTAAAGTACAGTCAGTCATTCTGCGAAAAGTCTTTATGCCCATATACAGATCTTCCAAAGATGATTGCATTTGCTTTTCTCCAATGGGAATTACTCAATTCCTTAAAAAAAGCAATTTTGGTGATCAGAACTCTTCTCAAGTTGTTCATTTGGACCTGCGTGGGGAGTCAAAAGTTTATGACGACAGTTTATTGAACTCACCAAAGGTTTTTGTTCAGGCAAGGAAAGAAGCTTTGGTTGGAGATGCCGTTGGTTGTTCTTTTCAAGGGTATCTTTATTTGGTGACAGAGACTGGTGTTTCAGTGGTACTTCCTTCTGTTGCTGTGCCAATGAATTTCATTCCTGATGAGTCTGTCATACCCAAACAGATTTGCTCACCCCACACAGTTGAAATCCTTGACAGAGTTCTTTTATATGAAGGCATAGAAGAGGCCGATCGGTTGTGTTTTGAAAATGGTGAGAATATTTTATATTACTTTTCTTAAATAAGAAGAATAGTTAAATTAACTTCACGAGAATATTTTGTAATTGCATCTCAATTCTATGTCGATGCATGCGTGTGCTATTTATTTGGAGTTTTATTTACGGATCTAGTTTGAAATTATCATAACTTTCGTGTTTAGGTATCACTGACTAGTAGATAGGCCTCAAAATTTGATTTTAGCTAATGCTGAGAACCTTTTCTCACCAATTTGTCATTTGGGGGTGCCTTTTTTCTGTTTGGGGTGTGAATTTTGCTGTTATTTAGTGCAACTGGTTGGTTTCAAATGAACCATTACAACTACAATTTGGTTGTATTTAATGGCAGTATGTATATGCTAGTTTTGTCTTTATTGTATTTCAGAATCAAGTTTCTTTGATAAGCAAATAAGAAGGCTTATTTGTCTCTGGTTTAGTTGGTTTAACTGTTAATGTAGTGCTTCAACTATTTCATTTTCATGAAAGTAGAGTTTTCTTTGTAGATTGTTTTACTGCCGATGATATTTCTTAGTCTTTCTATCTGGTGTAATTTTCCTTCAATTTTAACTCCCCTTTTACAAGTCCTTAACTTTGGGAGGTTTGGGTAGTGTAGTTTCTGGGAAACGTATAAATGACCTGAAAGGTGGAACAGTGTTATTCAATGCACTTGCAATGAATGTGGTCCATATATCCCGCATGCAGTTTTTTAGAATATTTGGAAACCTAATTTCCTGAACATCTTCTGCTACAGTGAGCACTTTGCTGTTGGTTTGGGACTTGCACAAGTCTTCATTAACTTTCTTTTATATGTCTATTGTGCTCTTCAAATCAGCTTCTTTGGGGAGCTCCATTGGAATGTCCTTGTACATTAATAAATAGAGTCTGGTTTTATGTAACTTCCGAAAAACATGATAGACACAGCCAGAACAAGATCCCACTTCTAAGATATTATAAAATAGAAAGCAGAGTGGCTATTATTATGTTTGTGTTTTTATAATATACTTTATGTCTTCTGTGATCTTTTCATACAATTTCAGCAATTTTGGCAGGTAAGTGTGGTAAAGGAATGATATTATGTAATTATTGTTCAAGTATTTTAAAATAATATATGTTAATAGCTTTTCTTTGTAATAGGATCCATGATAAATAGATATTTATTTCCCTTTATTGTGGTTGATAAATCTTATGTAAATGGAGGAAGTATTATGATAGGCCTTGAGCAGAAGGAGGAAGTCATGGGAAGAGGAGAAAGATGTGCAGGCAGGAAAGGAGGTTGAGTAGACTGTTAGGAGGTTGTTAAAAAAGTTATCTCGAAGGGCAGGGAACTGTACTGTATGAGTCCTTTATAAGGGACAAGTAGAGGGGGGAAGTTGGTTAGCTAGATAATGAGTGGGATAATTCATTGGAGATATCGGACTCTCGAAGTTAAGAGTGTGTACATGTGAAAGATTGGACGCTAACAATTCAAATTGTATTCTATATTCTTCCTTTGAACCTATTTGTCAACATGTATCACGACTCTTTCAAAACATACAATGTCAGCCTCCAACTTCTCTGACTCATTCGATTGATTTATGTTAAAATAGTGCTTTATCCAGAAGGTCTAATTTTCTAGATCGCTGTTGGTGAACATAGGAAGTTCCAATTTTTGTGGAATGTATTTGCCTTTGTTCGGTGTGGGTAACCCCTTTTCCTTCGGATTGCACGTCTTTCCCCTTCTTCGGGCTCCATTGCGACCTTTGTTGGTAAAGTTTTGTCCAATTTTGACAATAACTATATCATCTGTTTTTGCCAAAAGATTAGTCTTGTTTCAATTTTCCTTTAATCCACGAAATTCTATCAGCGTAATTGACGAAAAATGAGACAAGATAATTGGTAGCTCATCCCAAAGATGAAAAGGTAGTAGGGCATGAGTGGCTATGCACGTCAAAATACAAAGCTATGGATCATTGGAAAGCTAAAAAAACAAAATTAGTATCTAAAGGCTACACATAAACATATGGTGTGGATCATCAGAAAACATTTGTTCTGGTTGTGAAAATGAATGAAATCAGAATTTTGTTATCGTTAAGTGAATCTCGATTGGCAATGGAAATCTCGGAGAAGATATCTATATGGAGATTCTACTTGGGTTGGTAAGTGATTTAACTACTAATATAGTATGTAAGTTGAAGAAAGCATTATATAGATTGAAACAGTCTCCACAAACATGGTAATGAACTTGGAATTCAAGCACTGTCAGGGAGACCATGCAATGTTCATCAAGCATTCAAGTTCTTGGAATTACGCGGATAACATAATTATAATTGGAATTACAATGGAAGACAATTTTTAAAATAGTGCTTGATCAAGAGTTTGAAATTGAAGAATTTGGGAGTTTAAAATACTTTTTAGGGATTGAAGTTGGATGCTCCAAGCAACTTTTTAGGGAGACTTGTTTACCTTTCACATACAGATTGAACATTAGGTTACGCGATAAATGTGGTTAATCAATTTATACGCTAAAGTGTCAATGTGCAAGCTAAGTGAACTCCAAGAAAACACATCTTATTCAAAAAGGGAAGCAAACTATGTTGGGTGTGTAACGGATATGAGATCGACAGCTAGATAATGTATTTTTCTTGGTGAAAATTCGGTGTCATGGAGGATTAAAAAGCAAGATATAGTAGCTAGATCAAGTGTAGAATATGAATTCGGTGCAATGGCTATGTGAGTTACTTTGGTTGAAGATAATTTTAGAAGACTCAAAAGAGTGAGGTGAACCAATGGGAGTTTATTGTGGCAACAAGTCCACGTTCAACGTTGCACTTCGGTGAAATATGATGGAACATATAGAAGTTGACACGTTTCATCAAGGAATTCCTCGACAATGGTCTAATCTGCTCGCGTTTTGTGTCAACCAATCATCAACCGGCAGCTGTTCTAACCAAAGGCCTAAGTAGTGCATCAGGTCAATCAAATATCTCTAGCTAGGAATGGAAAATCTTTATTCAACAACTTGAGGTTGAGGAGGAGTGCGGAAAAATAATGATACTTGTGCTATTCTTGCTCAAATGTTTTAGAAATAATATATATTAATAGCTTTCCTTAATTATAGGTTGTTCTTAATCAAGGGATTCTTTGTAAATAGGATAAATTATTTCCTTTTGTAGTGGTAGATATTATCTTGTAAAATGGGAGAAGTATTCCGGATGAATGTAATTTCTAACTATTTTAATTGTTGTTCAAGTATTTTAAGAATAAGATATATTTATAGTTATTTTTCGTTATATGACTCTTAATTAATAGATCTATTGTAAATAGAATAAATTATTTCTTTTTATAGGAGTAAATATAATTTTAAATGAAATTTGCCTGACTGAATGGAATTTTCTAATTATTTTGAAGTTCAAATTTTCGTCTAAGTGATTAATATTTACCCTTATAAAAAGAAATAATATATCCTATTTTCAATGAATCTATTGTTATT
>CM039522.1:13999550-14024454 GCA_022433055.1 Begonia peltatifolia
TCAATGAATCTATTGTTATTATGAAGTTTAACTTTCACGATAAGTGATTAATATCATGATGTCTACATGTCATTTCAGGATGGGATCTGAAATTGGCTCGGATACAATGGTTTCGCTTGTCATTACATTATTTGAAATTTGATGAAATAGAACGGTAAAATTCTATCTTATTGATACTTTCTATTTGGAATTCTATTTTGTAATTCATTTAAAGAAAAGTAATTTTTTCACTAAATAATTTTTTTTTTTGGGTTGGAAGTAAACTTTCAATGGAATTCTATATATCGACTGGTGGTTTGGTTGGCGGGATGGTTTCTTTACGCAGGAAAGCTTTTTTGTTTCTGTCTGAGTTAGCATGTATATTGCTTGGCAAAGAAACTAACTAGAAAAAGGTTTTAGCAAAGTACTATAAGTCTTGGCACGCTGTCAAAATACACGGCATATGTGACCTTAACAATCTCCCTTCAGCATCTGGAAGGTTCTAGACATCTATGATTTTGATGTGGGCTTTGAACTGTAAATTGAACGGTTATTTGCGTGAAATTATTGTTGAATTCATCTGATTAAATTTTAGGAGCTAGGGTTATCTATCAATTTTGGCTTTCAACTTTTGAATATCTTACTGGGAATTGATTGAATCAATATTCTTGCTTTTGGATGGAGAACAGATCTCTGGAAAAGCTTGTTGATGTTAATCTAGAAGAAGAAGGAGTTTTAAGTTTGATTTTTGCCGGAGTTCATCTCATTTTTTGCAAAGCGGCTAATGATAATGATATTTCTGCAGCCTCAAGGTGATTTATTACTTTTCCCCAGTAATATTTATTTTGGGAGTCATCAGGATTATGTCAATTTCCATTTGGGTCAAGATTTAGCAAACAAGTTCAAACTTCAAATAATTTAATTTGAAAGTGGACGCAGAAAAATATGACACCCCTTCTGGTGATGTATAAATTATATGTGACATAAAACATCATCCAAAGTGTCGATACTTTCTGGTTTTCTGTTCTATAAAAGGCCCATTAGGCTATGTAACAACGTCCTAAAACCTTAGTTGAGCATGTTCTTTGCAATCTTTCATCCTAGAATCTCTGCTCTTGCATTTTATTATCCCTTCTACCCATTTATAGGTATTTCTGTTTTCTGGTAAAAATAAAATAGCTATCTTTTCAAGTATATACTGTTCTATTATCTACATAAGCATCTAGTGGCAGTGAATTTATTAGGGCAACTAGCTTCTTTGGACTATCTTCTTTTCTAACTAGTGCTAACCTTTCACTTAATATTGTTCAATCTTAAATAGGTCAAAAAGAAGCACTCTACGTATTTTGTTTCTTTTGGTTATAGCTATAGATTATCTAATATGCATTTAGGCAACATGCTTTAGGGTAAGAAGCATTATAAATATGATCAGAAGTAGAGGTCATGCTTTAAATTTAATAGACTCTACATTATCTTACAGGCTTCTTGCATTAGCCTCTTCTTTTGCAACCACAATGGTCCGTAAGTATGGGTTGCTGCAGTATGAGAAATATGCATGCAGATTTCAGAGCTATGGTAAAACCCAGATGCTCTCTCTTCCACCACCTTTACAAGAAGTGCCTCCCAAAAATAGAAATGCAACGAGACTTCGTGAAATGGCTCATTTCTTGGAGATAATCCGAAATTTGCAATGGAGACTTAGTTCTAAATTTAAGATGCTTAGTCAAGGATTGGTACGTCTCTGGTTGGCATTGCTACTCTAAATACAATTTATATTCATATCAAATTGATACCAATTACATTATTATAGGAGGGTGGGGAGCTAACCAGTTTGGAGGAGTTGCCGATGTCAGATGATACTCCACTCCTTCCCATGGAAGCTGAACTGGAAACGCCTAATCAACATGAACTTTCTTTTCCAGTTTCTGAGTTAGGATTGGATGGCGCGGACAATCTTGCTTTGATACCATTTGGTTCCAGGAGCCAATTAGACTTTGATGACACTTGTAGAGTTTCTGCTCCTCTGCAAACAGAGGAAATTATGGACAAGAAACTTATTTCCTTTGAAAATCCTAAGGAGATGATTTCACGTTGGAAGCTAAATAATTTACCACTCGAAAGTGTGGTTCGCGATGCTTTGCTTTCTGGTCGTCTTCCATTGGCGGTGCTGCAACTGCATATTCGCCATTTAAGAGATTTAATTGCAGATAGAGAGCCTCATGATACCTTTTCAGAAGTTCGAGAAATTGGAAGAGCTATTGCTTATGATCTGTTTTTGAAGGTAAGTTTTGTTTTTTTTTTTCATCGTTTTATGACTTGGTTAGGATTAATCAGTCATCTTGAAATCTTAAATAATGTATTCTACAGGGTGAAATTGAAGTTGCTGTAGGGACATTGCAGAGACTTGGAGAAGACATCGAAAGTAGCCTCAAGCAATTGTTGTTTGGTACATTGTGGCGAACTTTGCGCATACAAATTGCTGATGAGTTGAAAAAATATGGTTATCTAGGACCATATGATTGGAAGATTCTGGATAGCGTCTCACTTATTGAGGTATGATGAGCACATTTGTGTATGAACTTGTTTTTATTGCATTTTATCCATATGGATAGCTTATATAGAACTAAAGTATGGTTTTCGCTTTTCTTGTGTAAATGTGGAAATGAACTAGAGGCTCTACCCAAGCAGTAGCTTCTGGAAAACATTTGTTAGTCGACAGAGAAAATACATAGAGTTTCAATCAAGTTCCATTTCAACCGGGGGAAACATTTTGGATTCATTATGTTTACATTTAATCAGCAATTTTACCATTGAATGTGGTGAGGTTCACGGTGCTGTTTTAGGTTCATGGACAAGTGCCACTGAAATTTTGTCTACTCCAGAGTATGATGAAGCTAATGCTCACGTGGGATACTGGGCTGCTGCAGCCGCTTGGCTAAACTTAAAGACATGGGATCAAAGAACGACTGATCGTGTAAGTCATGACTTAGTTGCTCTATCATGGAATAAAAATTTGTCTTTTAAAGTTATGGTCTCGTTAGACTTGATTGTCACTTGCCACTTAAGCTGTTGGTTGAACTATTAGCTCCTTTGTTTGTATTAGATATCAGGCTATCTAAGCTTAACCAAGAAGTAGATAACATTTTTATCTTGAGAAGATTCTAAGAATATTGGTTTAAACTTCGATTCGCTTATCTTACACTTGTGCTAAGTAAAACTAATAAAACTAATATATACTTGCAAATTTAAGATCATTTTTTTTAATTATTTTTGTTGTTTCCATCTTAATGTGGATGTATATGTTATTTTTTTTTTCTCTGTTGAAAGTATGAATAAAAAATATATATACACGCTTTGATGCTTGCATCCATTTAGTTAGAGTTGAGAACTGGATTTATTTATTTTTTGATAATAAATTTTGTATTAAAAACGGAAAGTTATCAAGTTGGCGGAAGATAGAACTCCATAACTAACGAAAGTTGGATACCAGATTTATGATACCCTCTTTTGGGTTGGCTAAATGTGTAGCTACGTTCCAGTTAATGTTTCTGTCTAGACATTTGTATTAAGTCATTCATTTTACATTTTTTAACATTCCTTATTTTCCATTAATTTTTGCTATTTAATCGTTTCTCAGAGGAAAAAAGGTTTTCATCTTATGTAGAGACAAAAAATTCAGTAACTTCTAATTCTTATTGCAATTCCTTTCACTGCATAATGGCATTTCTATATCCTGTATTTTCTTCTTGTTATTGCTTAAATAAGCCTAAATCATCGACCTTTTGTGAGTTTGTTACCATGAAAGTAATAAAGGCAGTTTAAATGGTGACATTTTGTTCTAAAATATGGTTTTTTAATTATTTTATTTTCTGTGATTTAACCAATAGCTACCAAATTCTGTTACTTTATTTTTTCCTCGAAGCAGAAAATTTTTAATTGCTAAATTTTACATTTTTGTGAGTGTTGTTGTTGTGCATGGGCTCTCCATCGGTCTTCTGAGTAATAAGTATCTTTTGTACAGATATTACTTGATCAGTATTTTGTTATGGGTGCTCAAGTGATGTGGGAATCACAACTTGAGTACCAAATAAGCCGTAATAACTGGGAAGAAGTCTCCAAACTCCTGGACTTGATTCCTACTCATGTATTATCAGATGGGACCCTTCAAGTCAGTTTGGATGGTTTACAGCTAACTACTGCAGTTGGATGCAATAAAGAATCTAAGTTTTATAGCAAGTACTTGTATTCTCTTGAAGATCTAGATACTGTCAGCATGAACATTCCTGGTGTGAAAATTTTAAGGTTTTTCGATAAAATTGTGTGCTCTAGATGGTTAAGGACACTAGTGGAGAAGAAGCTTGCAAGGAGGTTCATTTTTTTGAAGGAATTTTGGGAAGGCTCATCAGATTTAATTCCTCTTCTAGCCCATTCTGGCTTCATTACACAGAGTTACGAGACTCCTTTTGATGATAACTGTATTAACAATTCATCAGATGTAAAAATCTCTGGAAGCGGTGGAGCTTTTAATGCTGAAACCGAGCAAGCATTACATAAACTTCTTATACATCATTGTGTGCATTTTAACTTGCCATTTCTTCTTGATATTTTTCTGGATCATCATCAGTTGGTTATGGATAATGATTCACTTCTTACATTCCAAGAAGCTGCTGTAAGTTTTTTAATTCTATATTTTAATTTTTTAATCTTCAATCACGGTTTTAGGGGGGCTGACTGCTCCACGCAAGTCCTTTTTTTTATATATCAAACACTTAACATGTATTACTAACGTGTTCATTATTCTTTAATGTAATTATTTGGATTCCTTGTGTAATGATTAGTCAGTGCACCTGCTTACATTTGTGGTTCATTTAACTGATTTGTCCGTACAGGGAGATTGTCAATGGGCAAGATGGCTACTTCTATCTAGGATCAGGGGTCGTGAATTTGAAGCATCGCTTTTTAATTCTCGGGCACTTATAACACGCAATTTAGTTCCCCATAGTAACCTTAGTGTTCTCAGCATGGATGAAATTATTCAGACTGTTGATGATATTGCCGAAGGAGGGGGAGAAATGGCAGCTTTAGCTACTCTGATGTATGGTCCTGTTCCAATCCAGAATTGTTTGAGTAGTGGTGGTGTAAACAGGCACAGAAGGTCCTCTGCTCAATGTACAATTGAAAACCTTAGACCAGCCCTACAGCAGTTTCCTACATTGTGGCGCACTTTGGTTTTATCGTCTTTTGAAGAAGATACAATATCCAATTTTGTACTCCTTAAAACAAAGGATGGTGAGCCTTATCTCCTTTCTCCCCTAAAGGATATATGCTTTCCATTTTTCATGATTCACTAATCTTCTTATAAAATTCTCATTATATTTTATCCACCACTGCTAATATTTCTATATGTGGGAAACCAGCTTTATCGGAATATCTAAATTGGCGCGACAACATCTTTTTTTCTTCTGCACGTGATACATCTCTTCTACAAATGCTTCCTGGCTGGTTTCCCAAGGCCCTTAGAAGATTGATTCAACTTTATGTTCAGGTTTCTTTTTGTTCTCTTCTAAATCACTATAATTCATTTTATATTTTTTATTTCAGAATATTAAGTCTTTAATAGTGAATCTGGAAATGTTCGGCACAGGTATAGATTTTAGACCGGAACAATTATTTCTGGTTACTCAAATATATATTATATGCAAATCAACTTGTCTATTTTACGTACACACACCTGTACTTCATTCAGAATTGTAGCTTATGGCAAATAAAAAATAAAGAAAATTATGGGAGCAGATATTTCAACACTTATCTTAAGGTACTATAAATATGTTATGAATTTAATTTAATTTAATTTATTTTTGTTGGAATACTCGACTTGGATAGCCGTTAAGTATGCAAGGAATACAACTTAAGTAGGCTTTTGATTCTTCAATCTGTGACTTTTTTGTCTCCATTGTCATCATTTGTTTCCATAGTCATTGGAATGTTCTAGGCAAAATGGTAGAAAAGCCAAATGACTCAATATCATTGAAAGAGATAAAGTTGATCTTGGTGGTATACATGTGTCTTGTTCCAAGTTCACAAAAGACACATGATAAAATGAAGCTCCAAAATCTTGTTGATGTTATAAAATGCTGGTTTACTATCAAAATTTAAGCTAAATCTCAAAGAGATTAATTTTGTGGGTCTCAATATCGAGGAGTTAAATAAACTTGCCAATTTAACAATGTAAAATCTTTTGTCATTCGTGTTTAGATATGTTTCTTCTCCTCATTCAATTGAATGGCGGAAGTTTGTTTTGATAATAAATATTTCATCCGTCTTTTCTATTGAAGAAAGACATGAGAAGATGGATTTAATTTGGAGAATAAAAATTCTAGTTATCGTTTATACTATTTGGCTTGATCATAATTAGATTATTTTCGTGGATAAATTTGGGATAATGATAATTTTTTTATTATCAAGTGAGTTTGTAATTCAGAGTATTTAAACTTAGTCTTTAGTTTATTTTTTTTTCAATTGGAAAAAAGTATTTTTTTATTAAGTAGCTCTTAGTTGGGTGAATCTCCTTCCCTCAACTTTTTGTAATCTTTTGTTTTTTTAGTACAAATTATTTCTTATTAAAAAAATATATATGAAGGAAAATAAAGAAATCATCTTTTCTAACCAAGCCCATTCTATTCCTAAAAAACATGTATGAGATGTCCTACATCTTCGATCTCAATCTTTTTTGGCATGTATTTTGGTTGACACCAAGTAGTTAGATATTTGAATATTCCCGGAGAAATAACCTGATATGCAAGTATGAGCATTCAGTCGCAAAATCTGTACCAAGTAGTGCCAAGCTTAAGGAGTAAATATACCCTTTTGTAATTTTCCCTTGTCTTTTGTTTATGCTTGAATCAGTGTTGCTTGTTTTAAATGGTCTTCATATTTTCTACTTCAGCATTTTTATGTGTTTTGTGTGGTCATTATATTTTAGGGTCCTCTTGGATGGCAATTAATATCAGGTCTCCCTATAGGAGAGGCATTGCAACAGAGAAATGTTGAGTTTTTTTTAAATAATGACGAGAATGCTGAAATTAATGAGATCTCTTGGGAAGCGACCATTCAAAAACACATAGAAGAAGAACTGTATAATTCTCCTCTGGAGGTAAGTTGTTTCTAGTGTTACTCATACTGTATTATGTTGTGGTTTCTTCAGGTTTTGTTTTGCAATGAGTTGGTTTATAATACTGGGAACCAAATATTTACCAAAACCTTTTGTTTGTGGGTATTGTTCTTTTTTTTTTCAACAATGTGAGAGAATGCCATGAATCAAGTTGCTGTTTTAGTGAATTTGTGGTTACAAATGAAGTCTCTTTTTTTCAATAAAATGCAAGTTTAGGGAGAAACGAATAGCTATCACTTCACACTCATCAAACACTTCAAAATTTGTATTCACTTTATTTGAAAGAGCGACTGCATCCTTGTATTGACATAGTATTTGTATGAAAATGGTTATTTAAATCTGGAACTCTAAAGTGAAATGTTGCTAGTATTATATCATCAGTGTCTCACACTTGACAGTTAAATATAGCTAGTATTCTACCAAACTGGTCTTCTTGGTAAAAGTAGATCATGATATTGTATCATATAGCCCCATCAACGCATGTGTAAAAAAAAAAAAAAATTTAAGGATTGTTTGCAGTTTTAAGATTGTGCCAAGCATTTGTATTTTCTTCTTTGAATTTGCTCTTTTTCAATATATTTCATTTCTTATATAAAAATAAAAATAAAAGAAAAATTTTGTGAAGCATTTGACTATCATAACTACATTTTTGGTTAACCTCAGGTCTTATTGAGTTTATCCTCTCCGTGACTAGAAATAGTTAATTATCTTTCTATCTCTGGTAATGGCATGGAGCCCATTGACCACATATTTTGGCGGTCATATTCTTAGGCTTAGATAAATTTTGTTCCATGTTGATTTAAATATTAATTTTTACTCTATAATATAGGTTTCCTTTCAATAACAGATATGCTTTGGGTTATTATTTTTATCATATAGATTTTTCTTTAATACTTCGGAGTTATATGATTCAGAATCAAACTGATAATTTCATGAAATTAGTATCTCTGTTACTTTTTTGGCTTTAGGAAACTGGATTTGGGATTGAACACCACTTGCATCGTGGGCGTCCCTTGTCGGCATTTAATCATCTTCTTGGTGTTAGACTTCAAAAGCTTAAATCTGCACAACTTAGTGCTGCTGTTGAACAAAGACATGCTCAATCTGATCTGCAAACACTTTTTGCTCCTCCTACAACAAATGATGAATCCCTTTTTACATCAGTATGGACTTTTACACTGATTCTTTATTTCTTCTGATAAATTAAATACTTGCAAGGGAAGTCATTTGAAATATCAAATCGTTCATTTAGTGTTTGTTTGATGACTTATATGAACTCTCTGTTTATAATTTTGATGAATCAAGTCTAGAATAGTATTTTGGAAGTTTGATTGACACTTCGAATTTCAGATCATGCAGCTTGCCATCATCAATTTTGAGAATAGTATGTTAGTGGCTTCATGTGCGATTCTCTTAGAACTTTGTGGTTTATCTGCCAGCATGCTTCGTGTAGATGTGGCAGTCCTGAGACGAATATATTCCTTTTACAAGTCTGAAGAGATTAATGAAAATATCAGGCAACTCTCATCCAAGGGTTCAACATTCCATTCGACATCCCATGTGGCTGATAAAATGGAATCTCTGGCTCGAGCTTTGGCCGATGATTATCTTCACCAGGATAATACGAGTAAGCAGAAGGGACCCTCAAATTCAGTTATTACTAAAAGCCCGTCATTAGGGTGCATGCTTGTTCTTCAGCACTTGGAGAAGGCCAGTCTTCCAACCATGATAGAGGGCAACTCATGTGGATCTTGGCTATTTTATGGCAATGGTGATGGATCAGAATTACGATCACAACAAAAATCTGCAAGCCAATACTGGAATTTAGTTACACTATTTTGTAGGACTCATGAGCTTCCCTTAAGCCAGAAATATCTTGCTTTATTAGCAAGAGACAACGACTGGGTATTTCTTATATTTTTCTCATGTTTTTTAATTTATTTATATTATATTTTTCTCTTCAATCAATTTGTCATACATAAATATGATTTTTAAGCCTTTATATGACAATACTACTTTTTTTAGGTTGGATATTTAACTGAGGCTCACATTGGCGGACATGCTTTTGACACTGTAATTCAAGTTGTAAGTTCTGTACTCCAATTTTTTTTTTTGGTAATATTATTTTCTTTATTGTTTCTTCTTTAAAAAGAAAAAAAAGAAAGTTGAGACTACTTGTATTCTTATTCTCATATTTTGGGGTTCAGGCGTCAAAGGAGTTTTGTGATCAACGTCTAAAAATCCATATATTAACAGTATTGAAAAGCATGCCATTGATGAAGAAAGCGAGTTTGTTATCCCAGTCAGACCTTGAAGAGAAAAGGAGTGAAACTTTCTTTTCAGATGAAAGCATAAGTGGACCGGTTGAACTCTTCAAAATTCTTGCTGATTGTGAAAAAAAAGAAGATCCTGGACAGGCCCTGTTGATAAAAGCAAAAGAATTATCTTGGTCCATTTTGGCAATGGTTGCATCATGCTTTCCAGATGTATCTGCACTGTCTTGTTTAATTGTTTGGCTTGAAATCACAGCAGCAAGGTTATAATGATTTTTCATATGACGCAATTTATTCTTTTTTTTTAAGCAGAAACTTTTTTCTTTATGAGAACGAATTCACCTGCTCAGTACAAGTTGATGTATTAACTCTTTAGATATCAATATTTTTGCAAATCTCCAAGCTTGAGACCTGGTTACATGTAAATGTCGCACAGGGAAACTTCATCAACTTCTGTGAATGATTTTGCTTCCCAGATAGCCATCAATGTTGGTTTAGCTGTTGATGCTACTAATACCCTTCCAGCAGGTAGCAGAACCCTTGCCTTTCATTACAACCGGAAAAACCCCAAACGCAGGAGGCATTTGGAACCCTTGTCAGAAGATTCCTCTACTGCTAAAGTGTCTAGTGAGTTAAGTGCTTCAGCAGTTGCGGGCACACATTTTTCAGGTGGCATTAGTTGTGGAAAAGAAGGAAAACTAGAAGCTACAGATCACACTAATGTTCCAAGTGATTCAGATAAAGGGTCGGTAGCTCTGTCCAAGATGGTTGCACTGCTTTGTGAACAGAAATTTTTCTTGCCTTTGCTCAAGGCATTTGAAATGTTTGTTCCTTCTTCTTCTTTGCTGCCATTCATACGAGCTCTACAGGTTCGTGTTAGCTTACCATTGAATTTCAATTCATGGTGAGAACAGTTATATGACTTTTATCTCTAAGATTGATTGATAACACATGGTAAATTGCACATTTTATTTTTGCTTCTGTCAGGTTGTGTTTGGATATAATTAATGTTATTGTCTTCAATTGTCAACCAATTTTCTTTAGGCATTTTCACAAATGCGTCTGCCTGAAGCTTTGGCACACTTGGGTTCCTTTTCAATGCGTATTAAGGAAGAAGCAAATCACCCACAGGCAAATATGGGAGGAGAAGGGAATATTGGGACCTCATGGATAAACACCACAGCTGTAAAAGCTGCTGATGCAGTACTTTCTAGATGTCCATCGCCTTATGAAAGAAGATGCTTATTGCAACTTCTTGCTGCAACTGACTTTGGTGATGGAGGAACAACAGCAACACACTATCGACGACTTTATTGGAAAATAAATTTAGCAGAGCCTTCATTGCGAAAAGAGGATGGTCTACACCTTGGAAATGAGACTCTGGATGATGCTTCTCTTTTAGCAGCATTGGAAAAGAATGGGCATTGGGAACAAGCACGCAACTGGGCCAAGCAGCTGGAGGCCAGTGGGGGAACTTGGAAATCTATTGTGCATCATGTTACTGAAACTCAGGTATGTAGCAGTTAAATTTTAGAGCTCTGTTAAATTACCAGTTGATGTAAGCAAACATCACTCGTACTACCTAAAGTGTGGCTAATGACAAAGACACGTACTTAATTAGTCAGTCCTGATCAACCCAGTCTAGAGTAGGGAGGGCATAATTCATTTAGAGCCTTTGAGAATCCTTTATGATTTGGGGCACTCTCATGTTCAAGCAATGCTCCTGCTTCATTCTCTCACTCAGAGAAAATTCCCTGAGATAGGGCACCCCCACGGGGGCTCGAACATGGAAGATTATGCTCTAAGACCATTCTAACTTACCACTTCTCTTAAAACTTTACGCAATAGGTTTGAATAAAGTTTACTAATTTATATCATTTTTTTATATTCAGTCATATTAGTAGGCCTAATTTTGACAGTTTGGATTCTTTTTTTCTTAAAATATGGTTCAAGCGTTGCAGTTTATATGGAAATAGACATAGTTTGCGTATTTAATTTTTCAACATAGAGCTCAACCAAGACCCCTCTGTGCAATGAAATTACAGTTTTATAACTGTGTTCATCTTTTCTCTCAAAGTGTTATGATCTTTTGTAAGTAAAGTTATGATAATCTTAAATGAAGAAGAATTAAAGATAGGAAGATCATTATTGCTTCATAAGGGATTAAGCAAGTTGAATGGGAAATAGAAAATGGAAAGGTAGACATGGGTTTCACTACCCAATACACTTCGAATGAAAGAGCCACATATTTTCAAATCTGAATAGGGTAAGCCCCCATTTAAACTTAGAAGTGTCAAGCATTGTAGGGCAGTGATTAGACACCAACTTAACTAGAGGTTCGTGTCATGAAAATGGTTTACTGACCTTGTTTGTAAGGAGGAAGCAATCTAATAGCTACTAATCGAGTTCACTCTAAGATTTGACCAAGTAAATGGAGAATTTCCTAAAGGAATGTTTAGGAGTTGAGTCTCACAAATAAAGTCATCAAATATATTCATATTTCCTGTCGCTATACCTTGAGAGAATTTTTCAAAAAGAAATTTGATATAGATAGCGGAATTAGAATAAGAAATATAATTGAAAAATGAGAAGAATAGACGAAAAGAAAGAAGAACTATAGTCGAGACAAAGAAGAGAGAAGGGAGGGAATCATAAACTGTTTTTTCAAGATACAATAATATGAATTAAATAGAAAAAGTTAGGGTTAACCCTAAAAGAATAGAAATTAACTTTAACTTAAATAAATAAATAAAATATATAAATAATAAAAATAAAATGTTAAAGATCCAGTCACCCAGTCAACTCTCCCAGTGTAGAAGAATCATCCAGTTAAGTTGACCGAATTACCAGATAATAAGCTGATCAATCTCCCAACCATAAGTTAAGTGGGTGAACAACCTTCTTTCGATAACCATAAACTTGTGTAATCGGAGACCTGCATCGAGAATCTTTCCAAGCTAATCTGAGGAGTACCTACAGGCTACAACACGAGATTTTTGGAGTTGCCAAGGGGTGGCTTGTTTGTCTCTCTTTTTTCCGAAATAAGGAAAAATGTTATGATCATCAAGGGTGGCCGGAACTCTATACCTTTCTATTATTTCTAGCTCATAAGTATCATTATTGTTGCAATTTACTGTCGTGAATGAGTCATTAGTACTAGGGAGGAGTTTTCCAAATAAATCTTTGAAAACACAAGGTAGGGGCCCCTTGAAGGTATTAAGACCACTAGAGAGGTCGAAGATCATGATTAACCAATTAAATAACTCGTGCTTAGTTTTGAAAAATATTTCTCATTCAAAGTACGTAGTTATGTGATCTGAAAATTTAATTTCATTCTGTTTGCAAGAAGGATAAAAATTTCCATCACTTAAGGTCAAAGCATTCATGAATAAGGCAACTTCTAAATATATAATTGAGTTTTGTCTCACGGTGTTAATATAAAACGGATCCCTTTTTAAAATACTTAGCAAATCAACAAGCTCAATGTTTGGTACTTTTAATTAAGGTTTGAGATGTTCTTTCCCTTTCTTCCCTTTCTTTTAGTAGGAGCTGGTTTAATATCTCTTTTGCTCTTAAGTTTGTTGTCATAATATAAGTTGTTTCACCAACTTCTTAATGCCATATTTCTCTTTCCATACCTGCCTTCAAGGAGACAATTTTACTATTTAAGTGTCATTCTATAAAGACTTCTACTTGTTCTAGCCAAACATATTCTTCTTCGTCCTTCGTCCTTTTGTCCATCAATTTCAAGTAGAAGACTTTCTTGAGGATAGATGACTTCTTTCCCTAGTAAAACATCTTTCTTTTCATATAAGGTCTCTTATTCATCTTTTGTAAGGGTTGATCCTTCCACACAAGCGTATTCACCTAAGGAATCAAAAGAGCTATTTGGTAGTGTAGGCTCTACAAAAACCTCTTCCGACAACTCTACTCGATCATCAAGTATTGGTTTACAAGAGTCAACCTGAGTTTTCATTTCTTCACCTTTAGCTTGATTGAACCCTTTGGATATCTCGGAAAGCCTTTTAATTTTTTGTTGAATCTCCAGACACAATTTATCCATTTTATCTTTTTCATCTTAGGACACTTCAACAACTTCATTACGTACGCGTGCTAAAGCAGGTGGTAGCTCTAATGTGTTTGGTGACCCTGTAAATTGCCGAGAGCCATGCTCATGTTCGTAATGTCTTGGGGCAAACTCTTTTTTCATTAGGTACTTCATTAATTCCTATGTACGAATTGCATCCTTGTGATCTAATATTCTCTTTCTCGTAAGTTTGTACTACCACAAATTAGCAAATTCGTCGAAACTCCAAGCGGCTAGCTAGATTTTTCTTCTCTCTGAATAATCATGCTCTACCCTTTCTAACTAATCAAAAACATCATAACCATTTGACTTACTATTAAAAATGGGCAATGAAATATTATAAGGTCTTACATTATCAAAGTAACTAATAGAAGTTCTTTGCAAATTAGCCTCTTGATTTTGATTATTTTGAACATCATTCCTTGTCCTCATATTGGTCAAATAAATTGCACCAAAAATCATAGTAAATAATTCACCAAAAGAGCACCGAGCTCTGATAACAGAACTAGGGGTGTAGCTAGGGTCAAATTTGCCTCTTTCGCGTTGGAGAATAGAAAATAAAACAAACCCAGCAAAGTTTCAAATTTTTGAAGATAAACAGTAACCGACAATGAACAGTGTCGTCGATTAATAGTGACGGTGCAATAAACAGTAAAATTATTTGAGAAAATCAAGATTTTATTGTTTGAGATAACAATAAAATTTATTCTGATACCAATTTGATGTAGACAGTGAAATTAGAATAAGAAATATAGCTGAAAAGGGAGAAGAATAGATAAAAGGGAAGAAGAACTATAGTCGAGACGAAGAAAAAAAATGAGAGAGGAAGCTAAAAAGAAGTAGGGTTAGAAAAATAATAATACATTGCATTTATTCAATAATCATCATAAACTGTTTTTTCAATATACAATGATAGAAACCAAATAGGAAAAGTTAGGGTAACCTTAAAAACGAAAAATTAATTTTAATTAAAATAAATAAAAAATATATATAATAAAAACGAAATGTCAAAAATGTCATCATTACAATCTTACAACATTAAAGTCTTTGCCCACACACTAATTGAGGGAGCATAGATCAAATAAATCAAACAACACGATCCAAAAATTATCTAGACATCTTTGGGAACAGGAGCCATAGACCCCGTTAACCACTAGGAATTTGTGGCACAATTCTCACATTTAATAGAGATTGAGAAACACCCAATCACCACTTCTGCCACTTTTGCTTTTCTAACATCTCATAACATCATAATTCCACTCTATCGGCTTTGAGATGCTAAGATCACTCAATTCTTAAATTAAAAATTTCACGTGTTTTTTGTATTCAATTTTGTTTCTTGTAAGATGACAATATCTGGATTTAACTATTACTTCTTTAATAACGCATCTTTTAACACTAGTACCTAAGCCTTGAACATTTTAACTAATGATCTTCATAATTCACTATAAGTTCCCAAGACAAAACAAGTTAGACAAGCACAAATGATGACACTTGGGAGTATGAAGTTCCCAAAGGCACTGATAATCTATTTTTTGTAGAAAGGATTTCCATCGATATCAATCCTCCTTATTCCATTCAGGGTAAGTTTGACTAGCCTTTGTCCACATTTGATCGTCTTGATCATTGATAATTGGCTCGGTAGCAACCTCACTAATATAGACTCCTCATGGCGATGATGTCCTTCATCTTGAGCATCTCTAGTAATTGGACTCATTTCTCATGTTAGGAAATTCTCCTTGTCAATACATCTTTTAGAATATAATGTTAAAGAAGGGATAGGAATACTTGGAAGCGGTTGTGACGAAATGCCCTTTTTCGCCTTTGATTGATTTGTACGGTGCTTCGAAGAAAGTTCCTTCCAATGTTGTCTATAACTTACTCGACTGTATATATGTCCTTTGAATTGAAGACTCTCCTCTATTGGACTCGTCATGTGTTGAGTTGAAAGGGTAGAACTATTGGGGCTTCTTCTTCCTTTGCACTCGTAGGACCAATATGTTTAAGGATGGATCAAGCAATAGCACTACATGGTCAATCCAAGTCCTTTTAAAGGCACTTAGCAAGGTCCTCCATGTTCTAAAACGTTTTTTGCTTATGATTGATGCTTAGGAATTCAAGTCAACGTTCGAGTGTTCATTTGGATTTTGATTGTTAGAAGGTTTATTTTTGGAGACCTAGCGACGATTTTTCATATAGCTGTTTCAAGGATGTTGTTGGCCTTGTACGATGAATAAGCAGATGACATGTTCATTTTCATACTTGTTCCTTAAGCTGAATGAAGTCATTTTTTGATGTCTGTAAAATGTTTTTATTGGATGCTAATAACGTGGGTTTAATTCGACCATTGTGGTGCATGATGTTAAAGGAAATTAAGAATGTTGTTGAGTTTGATAATTGTAATTATTGATCACTTTTTATGTCCTTGGTTAGAATAAAATAAAATGATATTTTGGGGAACAAAATTGTAGTCTTATTTTTCTAGGGGATAAATTTGGTTTGGGATTGGGTAACGAGATTATTCCTTCATAAAATTTTATGATTTATCCTTTTTTGATGTCTTTCCCCAGTTGGAAAGCTATTGTTTTTTTTATTAGATTTTCTTGGAGGATTCGTGTAACGTCTTTTGTGCTCACAATACAATATTGTTCCCCTTAGGCCGAAGCATCGACGAACTTGTTTTTGAAGTTACCTTAAAATGCGTTATAATAGGTAGGGAGGAGACCTTATTATAAATCATGTATTTTTCACTCTCTCAAATAATGTGGGAATGTGCAGTCTCATTGATATGGGCTGGACCCTACTTGCTTTTACATGACGGGTTATTATTATTTCTTCTCTTTCGAGGCTCGAAGTTCTCGTCGACCGCACTTCCGATTGGGGAATGGCACTAATATCAATTGTATCGTCTTTCACTGTTTCAAGTATAATATTGTCCATTTTGAATTGTAGTCCGCACAAATTTGTTATTGATGTTAATTTAAATAGCGTTGTAGTAGGTAAGAAGGGAAAACTTACTTATAAATCATGTATTTTTTATTCTTTCAAACGATGTGAAATTGTGTATCCTCACTAATATGGATAGAACCCTCACACGAGGCCTTTTTTGCCTTGACATGTGGACTATCACAATTTATTATTCTATATCTTTGTAATTTCTTAACATTAATATTTTTTTCCTTTCTTATAAAAAAGGTATGTACAGGTGCAATTGTAACTTAGAAAACTAACAAAAAAAAGTATCCGAGTAAGTACTATAGAAATGTTATCAACTATATATAGAGTATTCGAGATTTTTAACTAAGGAAGTAAAATTTTATTTGTTCCTTTTATTGTAATTGAGAGGTGTTGGTACAAGCCAGAACTGAATTTTTTTTTTTTTTATAACGAAACAGAAAATTAAAAGAAAATGCTAGAGATTAATCTCTTAGGAATTAAGGAATTCAATATCAACGTATAAAGTCTCAAAGTTTGTTTTACAAATATTTATCACAACTCTCTATATAAAGTTCGAGTTATGATTTCCCATATGTGACAAATATCTGAGATGATAAAGCAAATTTCTAAAAAAGCTTTTAAGAAGATAAAACAAATAAACTAGAAGATAAACAAATCTCTAAGAAGATAAAGTAAATTTATAAAAAACATTTTAAGAAGCTAAAGCCAATAAACTAATTAATAATAATTAAAGGAATTAAAATATTTAATCATGTCTTTATGAGCGTGGGCGACAGCCATGTACTCATCAGTTATCAAGGAAATAAGGTTCTAATTATTATTATTTTCACCCTTGATTATATAGTGACTTTTATCATTTACTTTTAGGCTGAATCTATGGTCGCTGAGTGGAAGGAGTTTCTCTGGGATGTTCCAGAAGAGCGAGTTGCTTTATGGGGTCATTGTCAAACGCTATTCATTAGGCATTCTTTTCCTCCTTTACAGGTACATTACAATAGTATTCTCTGCTGCAAACATATTTTTATTTGCAGTCTTAGTCTTGTTGCTCTTTTATCTCTTGCAGGCTGGATTATTTTTCCTTAAACATGCGGAAGCTGTGGAGAAGGATCTTCCAGCAAAAGAGCTACATGAATTATTGTTGCTCTCTCTGCAATGGTTAAGTGGGATGATTACCCTTTCTAATGCGTAAGTAATAGAAGTAATGTTACAGATCAAAGTGTATCAAAATAAAAATATTGCTGCTATTTTGTTTGTTTATAACTATTTTTTTTTCTTTTGATATAATCAATCAGAGTTTATCCATTGCATCTTCTGCGAGAAATTGAAACTAAAGTTTGGCTACTAGCCGTAGAATCTGAAGCTCAGGCAAAGAATGAAGGTGACTTAATGGTTACTAATTCTAACCGGGAATCTACCATAAATAGCTCCAGCATTATTGACCGAACTGCAAATATAATTTCAAAAATGGATGGTCATATTAATACTATGAGGAGCAAGACTGTAGAGAAACATGATGTGAGAGATAACAATGCTACACATAGCAGAAGTCAAGTATTGGATGCCATCTTCCCAACTTCAGCAGGGGGGAATGCAAAGACAAAACGGAGAGCCAAAGGCTCTTTACTACCAAGAAAACCCTTGTTGGATCCCGTGGATAAGAACACTGACTCTGATGATGGATATAGCTCGCTCAATTTTAGAAATGACATGCAACTGATAGATGAAAACTTAAAAATGGAAACTTCTTTTTCTGGTTGGGAAGAAAGGGTTGGGCCTGCAGAACTGAAGAGAGCTGTTCTTTCTTTGTTAGAGTTTGGGCAAATATCAGCTGCTAAGCAGCTCCAACATAAGTTGTCTCCTGGGAAAATACCTCCAGAATTTCTGCTTGTGGATGCTGCATTGAAGCTTGCAGCCATATCAACTCCTATATCTAAAGTGTCTATTTCCATGCTTGATGAAGATGTGCGGTTAGTTATTCTGTCGTATAACCTTCTCACTGATCCGCATCAAGTAAATCCATTGGAGGTTAAATTACTACTCTTTTTCTCTCTTTCATGATACATATTTCTTTCCACAGAAAAATGTTTTACAATAGAGTTCCTTGTTGCAGGTTTTGCAGAATTTGGTGACAAATTTTACTGAGGGCAATGGACGCGGACTTTGTAAGAGAATAATAGCAGTTGTCAGAGCTGCAAATGTATTGGGTCTTTCCTTCTCAGAAGCGTTTAATAAACAGCCAATTGAACTATTACAGCTTCTTTCTCTCAAGGCTCAAGATTCGTTTGAGGAAGCTAGTCTCCTTGTACAGACTCACTCTATGCCAGCGGCTAAAATTGCCCTTATTCTGGCAGAATCATTTTTAAAGGTATATTTTCTGTCTCGTTAATTTCTTTACTGTTAATCATTGATCCCAGGTTCTTTCTTTTTGGCTTGTCTCTTCGGAAATGTCTTGTAATCAATCCTGATGCAAAAATAGGAATAGACAACAGATCGAATTTTTATATTTACTGTTTAATGTGTTCTTTACCGCTTAACGTAACGAGTGCATTGTTGGTGGAACTTAGCTCCGGCTTTGGTGCACCTATGACCAATTCTGTAGGCTTCTTTTGTACAGAAGGAATGTCTGAGAGAAGATGAGAGTATTCTAAGGTCATATTCTGTATTTTTTATAAAACACTTGGGATATCCTTATTCTTAATGGAAGAATTCTCCATCAAATACCTAAGCCCAACCCTAATTTTCTCATCTCTCTGCTTAACCAGTTATTAAGGAACTAGAGGAAGTTACAAGAGTGGCAGTCTTAGAATTTGGGCATTTTATTTCTGGTGAAAGTTTTTCAGCAGAAGTTATTAGCTTAGCGAACTTAGAATTGGACATTTTATTACTGACAAAGGTTTTCCAACGAAGTTTCTCTCGTTTGGGGTGCTATTCTTACCACTCACATGTAAAACTAATTTCTTTTTTCAAGTGTGAAGTTTGGTTTATTTAAATGTATTCCAGGGATTATTGGCTGCACATCGTGGGGGTTATATGGAGTCTCAAAGAGAGGAAGGACCTGCTCCCCTTCTATGGAGATTTTCAGACTTCTTAAAGTGGTCAGAGCTTTGTCCATCTGAGCCAGAGATTGGCCATGCATTGATGCGTTTGGTGATTACAGGATATGATATACCTCATGCTTGCGAGGTATTCAAATTTGTTTTTTTCTACCTAGTAGTGGCTAATAGCTAGAAAGCATATGGGGTTGCGGTGGATGCTGAAAGTAAGTTAAAGTCTGTTTTTTATGTTCAGAGAATCATGGGTTAGAATGAACAGTATTGTGATTGGTTACTTATCTCTTTCGTGACATATATGACGCCATCAAGTCATTGTGAGTCAAAATATTCTCAAAAACTATTTGAACATGTCATTGACAATGCAGTCCGCTGCCTGTGGAACATTGATTTTGTCATTCCCAAGCATTCACATCGAGTTTTACTAAATTATCACTCATCTCAAAATTATTTTGATAAAAAGTTAAGAGGATAAAATTCACTTCAAAAGCTAACTAAATAAGTTAATGAATTTTTCTTGTAATTATACAGAACTCAAATATTTAGTTTTGTCAATGTGGGACAACACCCAGCCACACGTCTAGCGTGATATGATTTTTTTTTTTTTTACGTCTAACGTGTTTAATCGGTTCTCACTTTGTATAGATTTAGTTCAAATATCTTGATAGAAAGTGAAAGGGTAAAATTCACTCTAAAAACTAGATCAATGAGTGAGGAAACCTTTCTCATATTTATACAGAATTCAAATTTTTGGTTCTGTAAATGTGAGACAACATATTTTTCTACAAGTTCAAATGTCTTAGTTACTGTCGCTGACCTGTGTTGTTTCACGAATAAAGAGTCAGGTTGTTCGGTCTTAAAACAAGAATTGACTCAGTCAATCAATGTCATTTCAATTTAAATAAGGGTTCTTTGTAGAATATATGTAGGAAACAGTGAAACTAATGCCCTTGCTTTAATAACATTTTACAAAAAGAGACTTGCGAAAGTTATGATTGAACTAGGTCACATACTCTGAGTATTATAGTTTGGAAAATGATATAGTGTTGCTGACAATATGTGGAGGTAGACCATGGGTGAAGATTTTCGCCTGTGTGATATCTGTACATGTAAATTTTTCCTTATATATCTTTTAGTCTCTCCTTCAAAATGACCAGATCCTTCATATATATTTCTTACTGGGATAATTTATCTGGTGATATATCATTTCATTATTCTTTTACAGGTTGAGCTTCTAATCTTGACTCATCACTTCTACAAATTATCAGCTTGCCTTGATGGCGTCGATGTCCTTGTAGCGCTTGCAGCAACCAGGGTTGAAGCGTACGTCTCTGAGGGTGATTTTCCATGTTTAGCTAGACTGATGATTGGAGTTGGAAACTTTCATGCCCTTAATTTCATTCTGGCCATTCTCATAGAAAATGGTCAACTAGACCTTCTTCTTCAGAAGTATTCAGCTGCGGCGGACACAAATACAAGCAGTTCTGAGGCAGTGCGTGGGTTTAGGATGGCTGTTCTTACATCACTTAAGCATTTTAACCCTAATGACCTCGATGCTTTTGCAATGGTTAGTTATTTTGCGAGATTATTTAACTATTTCTAAATATTAACTTCATATATCCCCATTTTCAAAGTTCTCTGTTACCTTGGCATCTTATGCATTTGAGAGTTGTTTTGTGACCTCTGAGGCTTCTCTCCATGGGTTTGTCATTTTGTAATATTATTACCTATATTCCTATTTATTAAAGAAGTACAAGTGTCCTCATCTTCAAAGATTAACACTGTTACCTTAAGAATAGCTAAGAACTTCAATCAATGGAATACTGCAGTTTTTTAATTTCTGTACTTATTTTTATTGGTAATGGTGGTTGTCTCTTATTCAACATTTCTCCCTGTTCCATGTCATAATCAGAAACTAGCAAACAAATATTTCACCTATGTAGTTTAATTACATTTTCTTTTCTCAGGTCTACAGCCATTTTGACATGAAACATGAAACTGCTGCTCTTTTGGAGTCACGAGCAGAGCAATCCTGTGAGTTGTGGTTCCGCAGATATGACAAGGACCAGAATGAAGACCTTTTAGATGCTATGCGCTACTTCATTGAAGCTGGAGAAGTTCATTCTTCTATTGATGCTGGCAACAAAACATGCAAAGCCTGTGCCCAGGCTTCTCTCGTGTCCCTTCAAATTCGAATGCCAGATTTCCAGTGGCTTTATTTAGCTGAAACCAATGCACGAAGAGCTTTGGTTGATCAATCACGTTTCCAAGAGGCTCTAATTGTGTCTGAAGCCTATGATCTTAACCAGCCAAGCGAGTGGGCTTTGGTAATGTTATAAGCTTACACTTTGATTATTAATTTGTTTCTAATCATGAGTTTGCATAAATTATAATAGTCGTTAATGAATATTTGGATTATGATTGGATTGACAAAACAATTCTTCTAAGTTTAGATCTCATGTTCTGATGTAATGCTCAATTAGCACTGATCTCAAAAACTCAAACTATTAGGTTGTGGTCAGTTTAGTAATTGAAATTGCTTCTTTACAGGTACTTTGGAATCAGATGCTAAAACCGGAACTCCTTGAAGAGTTTGTGGCTGAATTTGTAGTTGTACTTCCCCTTCATGCTACGATGTTAGTTGACATTGCAAAATTTTATAGGGCAGAGGTAGCTGCCAGAGGGGATCAATCCCAGTTCTCGGTTTGGTTAACGGGTGGAGGTTTGCCTGCTGAGTGGGCAAAATATTTGGCAAGATCATTCAGATGCCTGCTAAGGAGGACTCGGGATTTGAGGTTGCGAGTACAACTGGCCTCAACAGCAACTGGGTTTGAAGATGTCATTGATGCTTGCCAGAGAAGCTTGGATAAGGTTCCAGAAAATGCAGGCCCCCTCATTCTAAAAAAGGGACACGGAGGGGCCTATCGACCGCTCATGTAACGGAAATGACTTCAAAACGACGAAGATGAAAAGGAATGTCAAATCCAGGTTCTACTCGCATCAGCTTTTCTCAATATTTTTTGCATTTATTCTCTCGATTCTTTTGAAGGAGATTGGGTTGAGTGTGGATAGGAAATTTTTTTAAACAAAAAAAAAAAATGTGAAGTTTGTGGGCAAGAGCCACTGTAAAATAGTTGTACTAGTTTGAGGGACTGACGATTTTTTCCAGCTTCGTGGATTAGCCAGAAGCAGTAGGTGTCTGAAAAGGGATATATATATATAGATACACTCTTATAGATGTAGATGCAAGTTGATCGTAGCATAGTTTTGTATATGGTGAGAGCATTTTTTTTTTTTACCTGCACTTACTCTATAGATTTAGTTTTTTGAGTTGTATTTTCAGATTTTACTTAATGCAATTTTGGGTAATCTTCGACCAATCCTTTGTACTCTACATTATTGGACTGTGTTTCTGTTTCATATCAGAACCAGTTTCACTTTGTTTGGAAATATTTTCTGAGATCATAGATTATTAGAATGGATGGTGCTGATGCTTGTTCAGCTGAGCTGACGCCCCTCGGGCGCAAATTTATTTTTTTATTAATTGAGATTTTATTTCCTTTTTTATTTTTAATATTAGATTATTTTCTTAGGTGATTGTTTTTTAAGTCTACTAAAGACTTGTTATCTTTGATAGTTAATGCAATTTTTTCAATTTCAAAAATTATTTCTCTGTGGTATTTGATCATTAATACAATTTTTCATTGGAATGGATGGTGTTTATGTTTGTTTTATAGCTTAGCCGACTCACCTCTAATTAATTAAATTTTTATCTCTTAATTAGTTATTTGTTAATATTAGAGTATTTTTCTTGCTAAGTTTATTTAAAAACTCACTTATAATTTTTAGAGAGATTTTTTATAAATAATGTAATTTTCTTTAATTTTTAGAGATTTTTCTCGGTGGTTATTTTATTTTTTTGTTTTGGTTACGAAACAAAAATTGAGCACCAATTTTGCTAGACATATGAGATTAACTTGCTTCAAGCTGGTATCTGCCAAAAAAATGTGGCTCTGATTGCTGAGGTTAGTTTTATTGAAACCTTCGTTGTTTTGTCATCGGAAAAAGTCCATTTTGTGGAGTAAGAGTTAAAATGCCAAAAGGACACCTCTTACCTTACCAAGAATATCATTCACTCTTTTTGGATGTCTACTTTCTATGGTAACGAGTCATGTAACTATAGAATCTTTGCACTAAAATGTCATTAACATACATATTCTTTGGTGTCAATAGAGCCCTACTTATTATTTTTGTATTACAACCACTATGTTGTTTGGCAGGTTTATCATAGGTGTTCAACAAAATAGCATTAAATTGTTAGTTTGGTCTTTTGCCTTCAATAGTAAAAGCGCAGGAATGAAGGGATATGGCTCTACAAAGGTTCTTTTTTCGATTGGGCCATTCATATAACTTTTCCTCTAAAATCCAAGTAAACATTTGAATTTTAGATGAAACTTATTTCTTTCTATATAAATAAAAAAAAAAAAAAAAAAAGTTAGAATACAAGGTAGAAGTGGGAATATAAAAAAAATCAACAGATGGTTCCAAAATCCTCTGATATTCTCTTGACAGAAGATACATGTGCATGTAGATAAGTAAGCTCACATAACTCCAAACTGGTTACATGTCTTTGAAAGGTTGGATCTCAAGGATTGTTATATGATTGTCATGTGTTCGGAGGGAAATACAATGTAATAGTTAGAGTTTTCAATTCAAAAATTCTAAATTCAAAAGGTATAAATTCAAAATTCAAAATCCCCAAATCAATTCGAAATCATAAACTTAATATGGAAATTCAAATTCAAATTTCTTAAATCAGAATATCAACACCTTAACCCAAATTTTAATAAACAAATCCAATAAACCTATCTTAAAAATCATCCCAGTACAGAAGAAAATTGAATTTCTATTAAGATAATATCTCTGGAAATCCGAATTAGAGATCATATTGTTGATTTTCAGCAATAAATCCAGAATGAAGCAAGACGTTCTGAGAGAAGTGTTCAGAATCTAACTGAACAATCACTCCACCAAAAATCTAGCGCCAATCAGATGATAGCCGGGAAATTCGAGTGGAACCCGAAAATCTTGTAGGAACGGGCGCAAACCTCTCCTATAAATAGAGGTACTCATAAAAGAGGAAAGCACATCAGCTCTTTCTCCCGAGTTCTTCAAGAACAGAAGGAGTACTTACCCCGACCTCCGACACGGCAAAACCCCTCTCGGTTGAGCTTCACTTCGCGACAGCAGAGAGCACCCTCTGATCAAACGATTTACCTCAACAGCGTAAGCTCTCCCTCGCTCTGTTCCTCTCGGTTTCGCTCTCCCTCATTCTCTCTCTCTCTCTCTCTCTCTCTCTCTCTCTCTCTCTCTCTCTCTCTCTCTC
>CM039522.1:14024464-14065427 GCA_022433055.1 Begonia peltatifolia
CTCTCTCTCTCTCTCTCTCTCTCTCTCTCTCTCTCTCTCTCTCTCTCGGTAGAACATGAAAAGGAAAGGAGTTGATTTTATTCAAAAACCAGAACCCATTTTTTTAGAAGGTCCAGCTGAAACAAACCGAATTGGCCCAGTTGACCCGAATCGGCCCACTTGACCCGAACCAGCACTCTTCACCCAAACCTAATTTCGACCCGAATCTGACCGAACTGATCCAAGATTAAACTGGTAAGGATTTTCTGTCCAAATTCATTTAAAGTTGGAATTAATTAAGTAGGATTTTAATATCGATATTCGAATTAGGTAGGAAAGATCCCAGAAGTCATCCGAACTGATCCAACCAACCCGATCCAACCTAAGAGAACAACGTAAGGAATTTCTGCTCAAATTTATTTGAAATTGAATTTATTAAGTAGAAATTTAATACCAAAGATTCTATTTGATCAGGATATTATTTGAAATAGTAAACGAATCTCGATAACTATACTGCTCAAAATATAAGTAAAAATACAATTTTCTCATGTTTTGCCTATGACCCTACATCATAAGATATTATATTATTTTCTTATAATTGTTTTATTACACGAGGTTATATTTGAGCACGCATATTTTGACATTGACTTAGAATAGTATAAAGATAAAATTGGTTGGACATATTGTATGCGTATGAAAACGATGGAATTGACGAAAAATATGTGATAGAAAAAGTCTGAACGACAATGAGATGGTGAGCTTGAACATTAATGGTACTGGCGCGATAGTAAAAACCTGAATGATAATGAGATGGTGAACTTGACCAAAAGTAAGTTGACAAAGGCTGAACGATAATGAGATGGCTGAGTCTAAGGTTGGGAGATGAGTACCGACTAGTTCCGTAATCAGGATTCGATAAAAGTAAATGTAAATTTTTAACCCTTACATGTATTTTTGCTTGTTGAGTTAATTCTTATGTTTTGAATAATTTTGCGATGTATGTGAATTTTTATCTGAGGAGAAACTAACTGCGATCGAGAATCTCCCAGTGGCAAACGAGAATACAGAAGAAGACATTGATTTTTCCGAGAAAGAAATTTAAAATATTATGTTTCAGTTTTTAAAAATATTTCAGTTTTTATTTTAATTCCGAATAAATTATGTTGAATTTTATTATTAGAGTTTTTATGAATTATTTATGATTATGCATTTATTTTAAATAAGTTTAATTATTATTTTAATTACAACTTCTGCGCATTTAATGATTTTTATTCAAGATTTTAAAAAAATATTTTAAGCTGAAAATTTAACGTTCGATTTTAAATCAAATTTTGAAAAACATTTCTAGAATTTTAAATTATGGTTTGTAAATTAGAAATTTTAAAATTTGGGGCGTTATACAGAACTTAATTTTTATCACACGAGAGTTGATAAATATGTGGACGTTTGACTCGCAGTTGTATCACCCACCCACTAGTCTTCCCGAAAAGCTAGTTGAGGGTTTGTTTCCCACTTTATAATCATCGTGGTCATCAAAAGATGAAAAACAACAAAATATATTTGCAATGATTGCGAAAAGAGGCACAATTAATAAGATTCGGCAACAACTCCAATGGTTGAATTCCACATTTACTTTGATCACGACATGCTATAACGAGGTAAACGCTTTAAAATTTCTTATGTCAAGTTTTTTGATAATTGACTCTCATCTAATCATATGAGGTTTATGGTCGTTGTTTCCTTTCCAAAAGAAATCTCCCACTAGTTTGTCTCATTTTTGTCAAGTTATCAGGAACACGTTCAAGAAATGCATGAATCAGGGTTAAGACTACTTCCCCTAGAAAAACATCCTCCAAACGTCTAATTATTTTTTAACTTTTTGTAGCACATGCTGCCAAAAAGAACTTAAGAGACCAGTCCACTTTACTTTCGCCCATTTAGTCACATTGACAGACCTATCCATCATGTGTTCATCTAAATTAATGCTCAAGATATTGTTTTTACTGATGTTTAACCCCAAAACTTATTGCAACATCCATCAAATTTTGGAGTTTGGTTTCATCATCAACAATGAAAATAATAGTATTATCTCCAGATTGAAGATGAGAGATGTATGGCATCCCACTTTGAATCTTTTAATTAAATTGAGTACTTTACCTCTCTCTAACATCTTTCCTAGACCATTGCTGATAAGACAAGAATAAAAAGTGCGAAAGTGGATCTTCTTGCCTGAGCTCTCTTATTAATTTGAAATACTTCTAGAGCGGCAATTAATAAGAACAGAGAAATTTGAAGTGCATAAGCAGCATGAGTCTATTCCTCCACCAAGCATCAAACTCTTTCCTTTTAAGAATAAAATCAAGGAAACTTGGATCTAACATAAGAATTTCCCTTGTGCCAAAAAGGTTAGTAGGAAAATTTTGATTGGAAGATTGAATGAAATTGATTGAAATTATTTTACATGCTGGCAAAGAACGCGATCCATCTGAAAGATGGTGTATTTCCTGTTTTTGGGCTTATAATCTGAATTTATACAACATCCAAAGTCATATTCTATAACATCAAAGGGAAATAATCTGATACAAAAATAGCCAAGACATGTAAACATCACAATGCCATTATTTCTATCCTTTCCAAAGCTTGTTCCAGGTTCCATTTACAAACAAGCCGTCGAATCAAAACTCGAATGAACGAAACTCTACTCTAACTTCATTACAACATGTCGTTGTTTTCTTCATTACAACATGTCATTGTTCGCCTTCAACATCATAACCAAGCTTCGTGCTTTACTTGAGGTGTGAAAATGGAGAATCCATTGGCCTATGGAACCCTGTTTTGTAGTTTTGTTTTTGCTGTCAATACGATATCATCTAGAAATCTCCTTTGAGGAAATTCATCAGGCACGAGTGTCTCATACATCTCCAACTGTTTGGCAGCTTCATTCTTCTTCTCTAGTAGACTGTATATAATCCCCTGTCATCAGGTTGAAGATGAAAAAGTGTAGTCTACATTATAATGACACATTATTGGTGGCATAAAGCTCTTAATGACAGAGTTTAGAGAAAAAAATCCATTTTTTATGTAAACAGCCAATCACCCAATAGCGATTCTTGCTGACTAAACGCAGCATAACAATTGAGAAACGCAAGGGAATTCAAAAATGATGGACCCCACTACTGTCATCTTTGAAGACAAAAAACCAATTACTAATATTTGAGAATATTAATGTTACTAATGTTAAGTACACTTACTGTTTTGAGATTTTTATAAATTATCCTTCGAGTTTAGTACTCTTTGATGGGAGAGAAACTGTTTTTAATGTAGTGCTTTTTTTCCCCCTCTTTACAACAGCTACAAAAAATTGTCTTGAACCTGGAAAAGATATGGTCGAAAATCATGAGGATTTTCGTCAACTAGATCTTGAAACTTCTTCAGCCCATCCTCCAGCTCCCCCTGAAACGGATCCATGAATAAACATTGTTGTAAAAGTCTCAAGTTTTGAGGACCTATGAACTTGCCAATTAAATTGCTGCAATGACTCTTAATCTATAAACTTAATCACCCGTATAACATGCATCTGTCCGATAAGAATTCTTATGTTTCTCTCCTCGGTGACTCGATTATCCCGACAAGCAATGTCTAGACTCTTATTTAACATCCCAAAGACAGCTGGTCCTTCGTGGTTTTTATGCATAACTATCGCCAGGCCCTGTTCAATGCAAATATAAATAAGAAATAGTACATTAAAGGGACATGATATAGAAATGGTAGAACTCATGTAATGATGTAAAAGATCCATTAAGCCAGCGTGGAAATAGAGACTGAATAAAGACTTCAAAAGCACTTCTACTTCTCAACAATTTTTGTTTAAAATAATTCAAATGATTAAATTGCCATCAACTTAACCACTTAAGTTTTTCCCGAGGTAGTTGAACGATTTTGAAGCGACAAATCAGAAAGAAAACCTCTTTATCAGATTATGCAAATCATCATGTTGGAAAAACCAACATTTATGTTCTCCTCAGTGTAATCTAAGACGTGATAAGATAATATCTCATAGAAAACAGAAGTTCCTCATGCTTATTTAGGCAGACAGCATAAAACCCTTCCGTCTAAAGGATTTAACTCCTCTAAACTATTAAAACATGAACTTTGGAGATTTCAACCGTGTAAGACAAATGTAATAATGCTCCATTAACTCCACTTTAATTCTGATGTACAAGTGAAACATTTAGAATGTAAAACTCAAAGCAGAAAAGAACTAAAATCCTTGAGCATAGATTATTAACAACCTAAGAGGCCCAGATACGACACAAATGCAGGATGCAAGACAATACAGACATGTCGACACGTTGTTCAAAAACCGGACACAAACACATGAAGTGCACGAAAAATGTATACAAACACAACATGTTTTCTCCCCTTTGCTCTTCCTTTTAGTTCTCCATCTATATTTTTTCTCCAGTTTAAAAAAAAAAAAATCAATCTCCATCTACACTTCATTTACAAATTGTATTACTCGTTTCCAAATGTGATGAAATTATGTCCTGAGCTTAGATCAGAACATCTAGCAAGCAAGAACTAAACTAAATCAACACACCCCGACCTACATTCTTAGATATCGAATCAGGAAGGACTATACTTGTAAAGCTTTGATCAGAAGAGGTCTCTCCTCCAATATTTCGACCAACAATGTCTTGGCCTCTCCAAGCTGCCCCATCATCTCGTGGCAAAGGGCTAGAAGAAGTCTCCATTCTACTTCATCAGGCTCAACGTTAATCAATGTTGCTACATACTTTACAGCCTCCCTTATTTTCCCTCTCCTCATTTTCCCATGCAAAACCACCTTCAATGCATCAACATTTTTCGGGTCGTCGTCCAAAACTCTTTCATTCATCTCCTCCTCGCCCCTTTCCTCCATGTTTGCTCTATTATTGCTGATTCGACCGGTTAGTGCCACAGCTGGATTTCTGTGGAAGCAACACGAAATAATGAAGGACCCGATGAGAAAACCCAGAACACTTCTAGCGAAAAAATGGGGAAGATTGTTCTTCGATGAGAGAGAATAACACGCGGCGAACGATTTGGAGAAGGGTAGTTTTGGAGGGAAGAACTGAGAGAAGAACTCGTCTGGCAGACATAATCTTTGGAGATTGAAAAGTCTGAGGGGCGGAATTGATACCGAATGAAGCTTGAATTTGAGTGGAAGGTTGAGTAATTGGGATTGAGGATTGAGACTGAGCATTCCAGACCGAGAGCACTGAGAGAAAGCAGCACTTGTCGAACACATGTTGAACGAAACTGATAACAAAAGAAGTAGGGTACGTGGGAATTAAGCAAAAATCACGTTGAACTAATAATTCCAACTATTTTATCTTTAAAGTATAAAAAACATTCCAATTAAACTGTGTCTCCCCACTCCCCAGATCGGGAGGTCGATCTCCCTTAATTTCGTTACCTTGGGTTCCCACCCCTCGATGGAGAGTGATCGGGGGGGTGGGAACCCTCTACACCGGGAGGTAGGACTGTCAATCTCTTTTTAGAGCAGAGATCGAAAAGGGCGATCTCCCTCGAATATAAATAGATTGCTCTTCCAATTTGATAACTCATTTTATTCTGTTACGAGATTGACATAGAAATCTGATAAATTGCATAAATCTCTACGTTATAGAAAAGTTGTATAATGGGAAGAGGTTTGACCTGGGTAATTAATTTTGAACTACATGTTAGAGATTAGCCGAACATGCAACGATAATATACCAGATAGCATGTTTATTCAGAAGATATTGAGCCACTTTAACATTCAAACGTCACCGAAAGAGCATATGAGAACATGGAAAGCAAGTGATGTCTATGACAGGTTGTATTTAGTGAGGATGAGCTTAATTGAAGTCGGACGTAGGTGGATGTTCAAGGTTAAACAATCAGCCTCCACCTCGACAACTTCACCACCTTCATTCACCTCACAAGATGTTCTTATGGAGGATCCGTCCATGAAGCCCCATCAACACTACAATCCATCGGATAGAGTTAAGCAAAAGCTAGACATTCTCATTTGCAGATTAGACAAACTGATTGTGGCCTAGAGAGACATGGAGACCTTAGTTGAGAAATTGTGTAAGTCATATAGAGTTTTGGATGCTCACGTTGAGAACTAGATGGTGGTGATGGTGGACCCACAGAAAGCTTAAGATGAAGATTGTTTAGATTTGTAGTGTCTGTATTTCATTGTTTGAAATGTTGCAATTTACATTCACGTTGGTTTACTTCCACGTAAACTTTTGTGTATAGTTGCACTATAATTTGTGCATACATATAGTTGGTAAAATATAAATGTTGGATGTGATGTTGGTCATATTATATATATATGCCAAAATTTTTAAAAATAGCTATGGGAGACTTAGAAAATAAATGAAACTCTATCAAATTGAATTATAAAACGTTACAATCCATGCAAGTACAACAAAAAATTAAACAATCTAAATACATTAAAATCCAAACAATATACATACGTTACAATCCAAATACATTACAATCTTGACATTCTAAACAAACTTTACAATCTATACAATATTCACATTTTAAACAATCTTACACTCTTCCGATCGCGTATGTAATTACTACATTGACCATGCATAGCCGACTCCTATATAAAAATAAAAATACGAATTAGACCGCAAGAACGTATGACCTTCACGTATATAAACTTAACCAGCACTTACTTGTGTTCTGGCAGTGTGGAAATCGATGAATGTGGTCTGCAACGCTAAAGACGCAACAACGTTTGAAGTGGAAGGAAACTCTTTACACGTGCAACTGTTATGTAACATTCTAAAATTTTATCCCTAAATTAAGGATTCAATTTCTACAAAATCTCAATTAAAAACCTTAATTAACATGCAACCAAATGCTTGCCCTAAATTACAAGAGATGTAATTAACCCTAAATTGAATTCCAATCAACAACCTCAATGAAATTGATTTCCAAATTAAAATTGATTTCCAAATTAAAACATAAGGTAACAAAACATAAATACGAAATTAAATCCTTCCTAAACCAACTTCAAATCTATCATTCCACCTAAGGAAACATTCGCCCAATTAATGTTGATATTGAATCAAAAATTTAAGGAAACAAACAGAAAATCATCTCCTTCCTATTTCTTCATTGAACCTGAACAAGTTGGGCGTCAAATTCGTATCATTCTTTCTAAGAAAAGAATGGAAATCCTTCCCTAGAAATCAAGCTAGCTATGTGAGGAAGAAATCACTCAAACTTCTCTCTCGCTCTCGTTCTGAAACCAGAGAAGCTCTTACCTTACCCCGTTCAACCTTTGACCACCGTGAACTGTCCAAACTCTGGTGAACATCTTTGAAGAAGAAGAATCATATCTTCGACCTCCACCGATAAACTTCCTCTCTCGGCCGAACTCCACTTTGCGATGAAGAATCCTCTCCGACCAAACCGACAATCACCATCGACATAAGGTTCCCTCCCTCTCACTCTGTGTTCCCTCTCGCTCGTTTGTCTCACTCTTATGCTCTCTCTCTCTCTCTCTCGACAGAATAGAAGACGAAGTGGAAAGAAGAGATGTTGGTTCAGAATTTTAATTCTAAACCGAACCAAACTAGTCCAGGCGAACTGAATTGGTCCAAACGAACCGAACAGATCCAGTCCAACTGAACTGAACGAACCTAACCCAAATTTCGTTTTGAATTTTTACCGAACCGATTCAAGACTTAAACAGCAAGGAATTTATGACCAAATCTTTTTGAAGTTTGAGTGGAATTTTTTTTTTTAATATCGTCATTCTATTTAGGCAGGAAAACTCCCAAAAACTGTTGATCCAACCGACCCGATCTGGCGTAAGAGTACAAGATATTATTTTGGAATATTGGAATAATCCAGATAACCCTAGCCTCTCGAAATTTAAGTAAGTGAAAATACCATGTTTTCAACGTTTTGACTTTGGCCCTACATCACAATATCTATGTTATTTTCTTATTATTAGTTTTAATATTTTGCTACATGTTTTCGATATCTGAGCACGCATGTTAGACATTGAAACAAAATTGTGTAAAGATAAAATTGGTAATGAATATAATGAAATTGACGAAAAATACGAGATAACAAAAGTTTGAACAACATTGAGATGGTGAGTTTGAACGTAAATGAAATGGCTACGCATGAACGACAATGAGACGACTACGCTTAAAAGTAAAAGATGACAAAGCATGAACGACAATGAGATAGTTAAGTTTTAAAAGAAGATTGAAAAATGAGTTCCAAGCAGAATGTAACTTGTTAAGACAAGATTCAGTAGAAGTAAAAGTTAACTTTGACACTTGCACGTATTTTTGTTTACTGAGTTACTCTCATAGTATATAATTTTGTGATGTAGGTAAGTTTTTATCCGAGGATGAATTGGCGCCGCTTGTGAATTTTTCAGAGCCGGTCGAACATACAGAGGAAGATGTTGTCGTTGGTTTTGAATAAAAATTTAAGTTATTAGTTTATCGTTTAAAATGATATTACCTATTTAGTTACATTTAATTTGAGTTTGATTTCAGTTTGAATAAATTATTACATTAACTGTTGGATTTTTAAATTAATTACGTTATCTTTTTGAAATTATTAAGTGAGGTTTTATTTAATGTTTGTTTAGTATTGAATATTTTGAAAAATTTATTTATAGTTGTTTCAAAGATTTCGCTTAATAAATGATTTTACGTTATTTCAATGATTTTAAATTAACAAAATAAGGATTTTATAACAATCCAATTTAAACTAAACTAATTTGCAAATTGATTTGAAAAAAAATGTAGGATTTCAAATTGGGGAAAAATGAAATTAAATTTTGGGGTCGTTACATGTTATCACTGGCACGTCGACATCTTCCACATGTTATTGCTGAATTCTTCATACCCATTGTTGAGTGACTTGACTCATCGACATATTGCACTCTATTTTTCTTCAGTTTCTCGGGTTGCGTTTTCTAGCAGGTGGAAAATTTTCAGGTATATTTACTACGAGCCACATGTGTGGACCATTAAGTGAGTGAATGAAGTTTGCGTACATCCTGAGAAAAATTTCTCAGTGATAGCAATGATGAACATAATCTTCAAGTGTTATCCTCATGAAATGCATGCATGAAATGGCATGCACACACGAAATCCCAGTAAGCTCTCACCGATAACAATTGTCGTCACGTCAATTCAAATCCACCACATATTTCTCATATCTGTTGATCATCTCAAATCAAGTAGCACCTCCAAAAATTGGACTCCAATTTTGTGTCACAAGTTCTCGCTCCACCAATTTTTTTCTAATCTGAGGCCACAATAAATATGTTGATTGCACCATCTTTTTATGCCTTTTTACAATCCAAGACATCAAACACTTTATGATCATCTCGAATATAATCAATATCGGTTTGTCCCTCGCAAGTATTAAAAGTGCATTGAAGAACTTAGTCAAATTGTTCAATCTCATATCGCATTTGGGGATTGAAGTCAATACATGTGTCGCTCAATGTCTCGGATTAATTTCACAGAGAGATGCATGGGTGACCAAGTTAATGGAGTCTAACTGTTGCATTGCCCTCTCAAAGTTAAAGGACGTGGTTACTCTAGCTGCATTTTACATCACATCTTTGTATGTTTTCCCCCGATAGTCATTTTTGAAATTTGTATGCAGATGTCTTAGGCAGTATCGATGTTCCGCTAAGGGTAATAAATCCTTCACAGCAAGCAACAAGCCCTAACATTTGCACGAACAAGTAAATTAGGCACTTACAATCACATATAACATAAATAACTACAAATGCATTTTATATTTTTGTCAATCTGAAATAAATGTCCAGTCGTATCTTGTCTCAGTGTTTATGTTAGTTTTCAGTACTTCCACAAACCACTTCCATGAGTCCTTGCATTTTGCTTCCACAACTGCAATAGAAACGAGGTAGATTCCATAATTACCATTAATGCTGACAACCACTAGTAATTGGTCAAGATACGAGTTTTTAAGATGACAATCATCCAAACATATGATTGATCTACCACATTGAAGCAAACCATTTTTACGTGCAGTCATACTTATGTACATTTTTTGAACTACAACCTTTGATTTAGACTCAAGCACAGATCTAGGCTAAGTTCGAGAGTGCTGTCCGGATTAGATCTATAAATTTCTACCGCGTATACCCATAATAACTTATATTGTTCGTCGCTCTTCCCTACGTTCATATTTCGAGCTTCCCTTCTTGCCCTGCAGGCTAGACTTGATGTAAAGTTGATATTGAAAACTTTCCTCAATGTCTTGATAATGGAAAGAACATCTCATGTAGGATGACTTTTAAACCTTACCAAATATTGAGTTGCCATCCATTTTGTTAAAACATGTTGACTTTCAATTTTACGCAAACAGTTGTAGGTTTGATTGAAACTCTTTATTTGAAATATAAGCTTACATTGCACGTTTGAAGCATGCAATCGTCATTCGCATCCGTCTTCACACACTGCCATTAGTCGCGGAGCTTTACTTTTACTAAATTTAATCATAACCATTCTTCAACACATAATTTACTATTTCACTTCTAATTTCCTTCAACAAACTATATTTCTTCTCTAAATAGAAACTCATAACGCAAAGATCTACTATCGCATTCACCATCCTTTGAGTCAAATAATGAACGAAACTCATCATCGTCTCTGGTTTCCGACTGAGAATCGAAGTCAAATAGCTCGCCAAAAATAGGTGTCAAACCATCTTTCTATTCCATTTGCGAGTCACAAGTTGTTGCACTATTAAGCTCCAAAAAACTACTAGAACTAGCATCCATCGAATTTATAAAAATAAATATGAGTCAATTTATACGATTATCATCGGAATTGATTTTTTGAGGGCTAGGGGCAAAGATTGGGGATGGAAAATTCAAATGGGAGGCCGATCTATTTATATTCGGGCGAGATCAGGGGCCGATCTTTGCCTTAAAAAGAAATTGGGGGTGCCCACCCTCTGGTGTGGGGTACCTATTCCGAGAGGTGACAAAATCAAGAGAGATCGAGGGGGCAACAAGATTTAATTAGAATATTTTTTATACTTTGAAGTTTATATCGTTCGAAAATTTAGTTAAATGCGGTTTTTACTCAATACCTTATACTTTAGAGTTTAAATTAAATAATTACCCTAACAAAAGTGCATTATTCTTCAAACATCAATGGAGCACGTAAGACAAAATGGCCCTTGACTTTTGAATTATACAAGTCGTGCATCTGAGTCCCAGAAGGTAAAATACTTAATGATCTATCAAATCACATCTAAGTACTAAGATTACAAAATGAAGAAGTATAAATTAGACTTTAGCGTTAGGGTCATACATTAGAATGATCTAATCATGCTTAACACCTGAATTCAAGCATTTAGATCAAATTGCAAAAAATTGAATCACCAGTCTCTTGTCATCGATGTCTGAAAACAGGGATAGTTGCTTTCCCTTTACCTTTCCGAGTTTAATCACTTCTAAACCTTAACAATTAAAATACAATGGTGTATTTTTCTGAAGAAATCATTTGGTTTAAGGGGGCCATCTCTCTATAATTTCTTCTCTAGTTTAAGTATTTACCTTCTTCCATCAAGAAGATAAATAGGTAGAGAAGACCACAGTTTCTTTTACGAAACTAAATGGGCATGTGGGAAAAATCAAACCCCATTTTTTTAAAAACTAGAACCCTCTAACAACATATAGTTATTAAGTTGATTTCTAGACCAATCGAACCTCCATCTTCCGGGTTTGACTCTACCGTTAACTTATTCATTAAATCCAATAGTATTACATTCAATCTGTTGTTTACAATCTAATTTCGAAAAAAATCATATTCATCTTTTATTTAGTGATTTTGAATTCTATCAATTACACGATAGAATTTGAAATAGAGTTAGAAATCACTAGAATGTTTAGAAATTGAGGTAACGCAGTATAAATATATTTTGAATTTAATAGATAAATTGACAGTAGAATTTAAATTATTGATAGTCGAATAAATAAAGTGCAACGCTTCGGTTAAACACGCCATTGGGTGGAGACACGGTTATCGAGTCAAAATAAATTAGTTGCTCATTTGAAACAAAAAAGATTTTTCCTAATAATTATTTCAAATGGGGAACGAAGTAGATAGAAAAGATTGTCAGAATTTTCTTTTCTTCCACGAGGATCATTTATAAAACAAAATCTTTTGAATGCATACAAAACCTTACTCGGATCCTTCTCGTTAACTTGCCTTAAGCAATAGTAAAGAAAATATTCTATTAAAAATGCTTAGAAGTTTATATTAATTTGAAAAATTCAAATTATTGGTAATTTATACAAGTGAGTAATCATGTCTAATGAAAATGAAACTGAACTGTGTGGGTTAGGTTCAGGACCAACCCTTACTTATATATAATAACGTCTTCCTTGTTTTAGTTGGATCATAAAATCTAATCTCTACCCATTCAACCCTGGTCCAAAACCAAATTAACCCATGATTCGACTCGAACCCAACCAAAATCCACTAAAACTCATTCCGATGTCAATTTTCAACATATATATATTTTTTAAAAAAAAATTAATTTTTTTTAGAATCGAAACGAACCGAACTGTATCTCAAGGTTCGGATCATTTTTTTGAGAACCAAAACAGACCAAACTGTATCTCAAGGTTCAGTTTGATCCGTTCCTAATGTTGCAAGACTCCAGTGCCAAAGCCTTGGATTACAGTTTGGTCAGATTCTACACCAAAATTAGAACGAACATAATTGTGTCATCTTTACTTGATAATTCCATTAATGAATGAATAATACATAACAAATAAGGTAATATTGTAATATTATACCATATACTACGCGTTACTTCTACTCTCCTATACTTGTAAACTATATTCAAATGAAGACAAACTACTTCAAATTGGAAAACCAAACACAGTTGGGGTCATAAAAGATAATAGTATTTTGAATGAAAAAGCAATGTAATAGTTCCACCACCATTTGCAGAAAAACATTGCAGAGTTAAGATGTTTAAAAAGAAAAATCACATTAACATAAACAAACTTAGGGAAAATGCAGCAAAAACACTTGGTCCAACTGCAAATTTAAGCCTATCTCCATCACTCGCAAGCTGTACAGGGAACAAGCAACTACCTGCTGAGGCATTCAGCCGAACGATATTCGCCAGCCCGCTGAAAACACAGGCCTCAACGCTCTGATCTTGCATCTGATAATACATGTTGAATGCATACGAAACTTTTGATCTCTCGCTCAAACTATTGCATGTACCTCCACTGACAAGGCTAGTGCAGTCCGCATTCGCACATGCATAGCTGATTTCTGGAGCGGCTGCATTCATATCCTGCATATCGCTCTTCATTAAGCACCAACTGTTTTCCAAATATTGAACACCCTTTGCCCCTACTAACATCTTATCGTGCCCTTTTCCGCTAAGATCCATCGGAAACTTTGGCTGGCCGTCGTATCGGAAGATGCCCCAATGGCGTTCGAAAGGGCCGGGGGCAATGCTCTTCATGTTCTCGTCAAGAAGCCCAAAGAGATGCACTTCTAATGGTCCTGGCCTCAGAGGAGTTCCTTTGTTGCTAGCCAATTTCTTGAGAAGACCATCGTAGAATCGTTTAGCCAAACTCAAATTGGCATGTTTATCTCCGTCTGTTGGCCATCCAACTTCTCCTATTATGATTTTCAAATCAGCAGCATCCACTTTTTTCAATGACCAAATAAGTGTGTCGTAATTTGCATCAAACACATTCGTGTAGGTGATGCCTTTGTCCTGAATTGGTTTCCCACCATCGAAGAAGGCAAAATCTAAGGGGAAATCATCGTTCTCGTAGAGACTAAGAAATGGATAGATGTTTACAAAAAGGGGCGCTTTATTATCTTTGAGGAACTTCACTATTTTCACCATTAGATCTTTAACGTCAGGACGAAAGGCTCCATCCGAAGGTTTATCTGAATGTGAATAATAAACGTCAGCATTTAGAGGAACTGTAGCTTTGATTTTGTTGCCATGGCCAGCCTCATCTAAAGCTCTTTGAATGTTCTGCAGAGCTGGAAACGTATGCTTCTCAAATGAATGATTGTAACTAGCCAAGAAAGGCTCATTTCCTACACCCACGTACCTATAGAAACCAAGAAAAACAAATTATAAAAAGAACATTTGTTCCTCCTACAAATTTTCGCTATGGAATCTTGAATTAGAATAGTATTTTTCCTTAATATTTTTGAGCAGTAGTTTATTTTTTAAGCTCTTGACTCCATGAAAAATGACAAAATATGGAAGTCTAATTATCACAAACCATCAAGCTTTGTATTTGTTGGGTTATGAGGAGAGCCGCAAAAAGTTTGGCGCAATTCAACAATGCATTGCCTCTTTTGGTGTAGGAATTTGATCATTTTTTTCAGAAGAAAAGCAGGACATGGTTAGTCTCATAGATATCTTTTGTTGTAGTGAATATATAATTATCGAAGACTTCAATGTCAAGTAGATCGGGCTCCAACCTTTTTTGTGCATGTTCTTTGTATAATTTTCCATTCCAGGTCAATTTTTGTTGTTGTTGTCAACAATTAAGGAACCTCTAATTCAAGAATTCAAACAAAATTTTAATACGGGGGAAGTTATAGGGTATATATTTGTATGTTTTATGAACAAAATCAGATAAATGGCTCATAAAATTAGAAAGAAAGATGATAATACCTGATATCCACACCCCCATCATACAAGTGTTTAGTAACATTGTGTTTCACCCAATCTTTTGCATCGTCGTGACTTTCAGCAAATCTTTTCAACTGGTCATTAGGTATTGCGACCATGACCTCAATACCACTCCCAGCAAGGGCATTAACAGTCCATGAATCTGCATCAAAAAGCTTCACTTTTTTGATTCCATTGTCCTTCAGAAGATTAACAACAATGCTTGGCGGCAGAAGGTGCGATGCCATTGTCCCCCAATTGACACCAAGCCCTTGGGAAAGATCTGCCATGGCTAAAACCGCCATGGAAGCGGCGAAAAAGGTAAGGAACCCGGGCCGAGCCATGGTTTGAGCCGGTCCCGGAAGCTCTATCAGGGTTGCGGAACTGAACTTTCTTGTCGAAAGGGATGGAGAAATTGGACAAAAAGGAGAAGAATAATGATGCAGGAGAGAAATGTTGAGCTTCCATGGCTATTCTTAGCAATTGTCAGCCGGTCAAACGAAATTTCTGCTACAGAGAATGCCTAATTCAAGCAAAGAAATCAAACTAAGGGTTTACGTACCCATACGAACTGGAATCCCAACTCGTTCATCCTCCACACAAATTACAAACAACTTGGAACAGCATTTCCCCCTGTTATAACATTTCAATTCTCAGATCAAAACACCCTACTCCTGTTCTTGGACGCAAAATTATGCTTCTCCACATACGATTCGTTCGATCTCGCCCCACAACGAGCTGCAGTGTAGTTCCCCATTGTTTAATTTCATCCTTTTTTGTGTTTGCTCTGCAAAAGAACAACCATAGCTCCAACTGCTCAGAGAAAGTAGCTTTACGATTTATTAATTAATATAATAATTAAATTAAATTATAAATAATTAAAATAAAATATAAATTATATTCATCGGTAAGTGACACATTATGAATAAAATTAAAAAATAATCATATAAATATGAATAAGGAGTGGGCATGGTCCCGTTCTACCCCGCAACCAAAACCATAAATGTTGCCCACGATTATGGTTCCAAAACCGAAACCAGTACAGACTGTGATTGACTATTCGGTCTCAGACAGGTTTCTAAAGTAAAAAGCAAAAAAAAAAAAAACAAAGTTTTATTTTATTATTTTTGAGTCAGAATTTCAGAGTTTGAGTTGAGATTGAGCTCTTTTTCATGCATTGAACGATTTTTTCACGATTTTAGGTTAAATTTTACCCCATTTCCGGTCAAATTTTTAACCGCTGTTTGGCTCGGTTTTTTGGTTTTTGACTCCCAAAATCTTGGACGGGATCGCAAACCTCGAGTACTGAGAATTTGAAACTTGACCAGTTCCTTTGGTGGACAAAACCGGGACCAGAGCTGCGGTTCTAGTTAAGACTGCAGTTTTGTTCAGCACTATTGACAACATCATACACAATGACAAACGAGAATAGGGTATACAAGAGTTTTTCCATTGTAGCCTTCGTTGTAAGAAAGTAGGGTTTAGTGATTTCTACATATTTACTGCAAAAATCAACGCCAGGGCCAGGGGGTTGTGCTCCACCACCACACCCTCCCACACCACTGTTTTCTACCTTCTAAAAAATTAGTTTGATCCATCACCTTCCCCCTTCCTTCAGTTCCATCTTTTTGAGTTCTTCAGCCCTTTCGATTTTGATTTCGCCTGCTGAAACGCTTGCATTTTCTGTTTTTTCCGAGCTTCTTTCTCTGCCTGTTAATTGTATTCAAAATATTCTAAGCTCATATCCCAACTTTTCGACCATATGGATTAAACCCGCTAAGCTTATCCCTTCATTTTTTTTTTGTAGAATAAATCGATTTTGCAATGAGATAGCTTGTTTACCTTTGACATCTTGGATTTGGCTTTAATTTTGGGTGCTTTTTCGTCGAGTTCGGCTTCGCGTTCTTCCTCTCTCGTTCTTGCATCGATATTTTTCTCCAAATAATACTGCAACATAATTAAAGAAAGATGTTCAAAGGAGAAAAACAGTATGCAATAATGATCCAGTTTTAAAGAAATATCAAATTTCCGTTCAGTAAATTGTACTTTTGGTCATATTCTGCAAAAGATATCTGCAAGTCTAGATTGAGAAATTGGAAGGCAGATGATTTCATTTTTCGAAAAGAGAATAAATTGAGAAAGCTGTTTCTTCATCTAAAAGATTGTATTGTCTTCACAAAAGTTGTTCTAAAACACATCAGAATAAGCTGCTTTAAGTTGTTTCCAAGTTCTTTGATTTTTAAAAATTGAAAGCTGTTTAATAAAAAAGTACCCCAAAAAGTACCATCTCTTCCTCGACATTTGAATAATGAGTCATGAATAAGCAGGCTCCAATCCGTAGCAGGGAGGAAGGTAGGATTGATACTTACATTATAATCGCCTGCGTAGTCCTGTAAATTGCCTTCCTTAACTTCTATCACTCTATTTACAATTTGTTTGATAAAATATCGATCATGAGAAACGGCGATGACGGTGCCACTATACTCTGTTATAGCCTCCTGATAAATAAAATAGACGTTACAAGTGATATTCAAGCATATATATATATAAATGCAGAAAATAATTTTAAAAAAATCAGAAAATGGTAATAAACCTCAAGCATTTCCTTTGAAGGTATGTCAAGGTGATTTGTTGGCTCATCTAATACCAGCAACGTCGATGGCGTCACCATGAACTTGCAAAAGGCAAGGCGTGCCTACCAAAACATAAGGAGATAAAATTCGAGCTTTGTCAAGGAAAATTTAATGCCAACTTACAAAAACTAACATTGCGTAAAAACAGTAGGAAAACAATAATTTATGTAGTAAGAACTGCAAGCTAAATGAAAAAGATCATCTCTATGTTATTTGCCCTCCAAGTCTTGGCTAAATCTAAAGCCATTTTTTTCAAATCTCATGGTTTAATTCCACTAGTTTCTTTATGGTTGGTTGATTTAGTTTAAATCTTTAGATTAAAAATTGATAATCAAACTCCCACAAAGAACAGGAAAGAGATGAATATATATATACATATACATGCCCCTAGATCAAGCATAAAGTCATATAACAAAACTAACTACATAAACAGTGATAGCGACAAGGCACTGTAAATGCTATTCAAATTCCAGAATATATTGATGAATTATGTTAATAAGCAATGTCACTGTTACAGATTACCAAGATTTAGTTCACCACACATTTCTCAGAACAAAATATTTCCAGTTCAGAAATTGCTCTTTTAAGTTGAATTGCAGAATTAGAATACTAAAATAGCACATAATTACCATGGGAAAGACAATGCCAAAAGAATGTCAAACTTCACCTGAATTACGATGAAATGAAGAATTACAATAAAATCTTTTCATGTTTAATATTATCATCGCAGTCAGAGCAACCACTCTCATTTCAGGATAATAGTAATTCACACAAAATAAGAAGGATAATGATAGGCCTTATTGCTATGGGAGGGACCAAAAGACAGCGGGGGGAGGCATTATCTGGAACGAAAAAATCGAGGAAGAGAGTGTGAAGGGGCTGGAGAGCAGTTGGTTGGGAGTTTGTCAGTCGCCGTGGCTGGGAGAATCTAAGGAAAGAGAACGAATAATAAAAGGGGGGAGAAACACAGTAGAGGATAGCCAATTATTGAGGATAAATTGGGGGAGAGTCAGACCTCCCTGTGTGTCCGAAAAGAATGGATTTCTCTGGTTTTCTAAGTTGAATACAACTCTTCCTATTTCTGTGTTATTTGTTCTTGTTTGGGTTTCAACCTTATGAGATAAGTGGACAGTATAATAGCTACAACAAGTGCTAGAATCAACGTTTTCAGAAGTACATGAAATCAATCAGAGATTGTTGCTACTAATTATGCGAGCTCAATCAAACACAAACTTATCCAAGAAAAGGAAGAGAAAATAAGAGAACACGTAGAATTTACCTTCTCACCACCACTCAACAAGGAAACCTTTCTATCAAGCATCTCGGCCTTGAAATTACAACGCCCAAGAAGTCCCTTTATGTCATCAATTCTCCAGTCTTCTGCAGCTTCTTCAACAATTTCAAGAACAGTTTTTTCTAAATCAAGTGCCTCAGCCTATAACAAAATTAGATGATCCCTAACTATGTCAGTCTTCAGATTAAACAAATGAAACAAGTCAATAACTAATATGTTAATCATACTAAAATAACAAGCTAACTCACAAAGGTGTAGCCAAGGAAGTGATATTAGAACATTGACCAGTGTTATATCTGTCTCTTTTAGCTATTTTATTGGTAAAACACTACAAAAAATCACTCTCTCGTTAAACTTGAAAGTCTAGGGTGTCAGAGTCTGTTATTCAAGGTAAGGTGATGTTGCGCGTTGAAGCAATTATTTAATGGCAAACAAACTAACTTTGACATAATAACAGCATTGGTTTGATTTAATCAATGAGATACTACTACTCGCCTGATTTTGCTCAAAATAGTTTGGGAGGACATTATGCTCCCCAAGGATAACTTCACCTCCTCTTGGCTTCTCTAAACCCATTATGAGTTTGAGTAATGTACTTTTTCCGCACCCATTCGGCCCAATTATTGCGATTTTCTCTCCCCTTTCAATTGTAAGATTCGCCCGTTTAAATAGAATCTGGTCATTGAAAAGAAATCATAACTAATTCACTATACTAGGCCAAATGCATTACTAATCTTTATGTCCCAATAAGTAAAGCAAGTGACCTCACCCCATCATCAAAGCCAAATTCCAAATTCTTGATTGTTACAACAGATCTTCCACTTTGTCCACGCTCTGGAAACCGAATCTTCATTTGTTTTCGTTGAAACGGCTTTTCAACCAAGTCCTCTTCCTTGAGTTTCTCTAGTTTCTGTTATGAAAGAGAAACCATGAATGTTAGAGAGAAGATTCAGGAAGTAAAAGAAGAAAAACTGGGAAGGATTTTTTTTAGCATCATAAAGAAAAACTGGGAAGGATTTCTTTTAGCATTATACAATCTGTGCACAATGAAATGATGTTGTTGAGATCAATTACTTGCTGCCAGGTGAAAGGGGAAAAAGTTCGGAAAGAAAAAATACACAAGCACCAACCCTCATTTTATCAGCAAGAGAAAGATGCAACAAAGCTATCCAACACTTGATGCCTGCTACGAATTAGTAACTGAGGTATTGGTAAAAATGCCCAACAGATTAACTCCCGATTGGTGCCACCTCCATAGTCTTCTCAAACTCATTTTTCAAAAATCAACAAAACCATCAAGATTCAATTTTTGAAATCTAATAGTACCTTTTCGGCAGAAGAAGCACGACCTGAATTTGCTCCAGCACCTAGCCTGCTAATTAAATCTTTTGTATGCTCGATTTCCTTTTGCTGCTTCTCCCATGCAGCATTTTGAGCTTCAATCCACGCTGCCTTTTCAATGACATATTGAGAATAATTCCCTTCATAAGTTCTAGATATCCCCATATCAGTTTCCACTATTTTTGTACAGAGTTGATCGAGGAAAGCTCTGTCATGTGATATAATTACCATTGGAACAACCTGCTTGTTCAGATAACCCTCAAGCCACTCAATTGTATCAAGATCGAGATGATTGGTTGGTTCATCCAGCAGTAACAAGTCGGGCTCCTGATGATAAAACATCAGAAATACATTCAGTAAAAACAAACAATTAAAAAGAAATTGGTCAGCCGAGAAATATGATCAAATATTCCTTCTCAGATAATTATATATGTTAATTGCATATGACAAAATATTGTCAATGAATTAGACCGTTGAATAGACATGCAGTTGCACAGTAGAAGAACCAGGAGCACAAAATTCAGGGACCATCAGGAACAACCACAATCTCAAACCATTCATTATCGCGAAAATTGTGAAAATTTGCATTGTCAAATAACTTCTCCTATAATTAATGAAGCTAGTAAGAAGAAGAAGGTGAAGTAGAAATAAAGACGTTAAACAGAATTGAAAGCCATAACAGAACTTTATGAGACAAAACCTAATAGAAAAACTCAATTATACCTGAAGTAGAATCTTCCCAAGGGACATCCTCATTTGCCACCCACCACTAAATGACGCCACCAATCTATCAGAGTCTTCAGGAGAAAAGCCAATATCTGGCATCATCTTACTGACCTTAGCATCTACTTCATCTAAATCAACTGCCTGAGCTCGCCTTTGCAGATGATCAAATTCATCCAAAAGCTTACCCATCAACTCCAAATCTTCAACCGCACCCTCTAAGGCCTTCTGCACCCTCTCCATTCTCTCCGCTATCTCCATCTCTTCCTTGAACGCACTGAAAAACTCCTCCTTAACCGTCCTACTCAGTGACACCTCGAATTCCTGGCTCAGAAATGCAATTTTCATATTTGATTTTGCCTTTATGACGTTTCCTGAATCTGGCTCTTCCAGACCGGCAATAATTCGCATCTGTGTCGTTTTCCCCGCTCCGTTCACACCAACCAATCCAACCTTTTCCCCCCTTTTCACCTCCCAACTTACATTTCTCAATACTGTCACACCCTTATAGCTCTTACTCACATTTTCCAGCTTAACACCTGAGGAAATACGAGAATCGCCTGTATTCGATTGCTTACTTATACGCTTCTGTTCAAATTCATCCACGTAGTTCTCCGAAAACAAAGATTCGATATCCTCTTTGGTAGTTTCCGCAACCGATGCATCAACCGCAACCGCTTCAATTTTAGAACTCCTCCCCCTTCGATTGAAGAAACCACTGGCCTCGACAGAGTTAGAGTGATCCCTAACGGTCTGAGAGGCTGACCGATTCGACACTTGACGGGGACGAGAGCGTTTACCAGACTTACGAGAATCGAAGAGGACTGACCCTGTGAGTAAGGGGGAGCGAAGGTCGAGGCGGTGAAGCTTGACGCTCAAGTCCATGAAGGAGGATTGCGGGCAACAGGGCAACAGAGAGCGAGGCTCGTCAAACACTGAGACAAAGGGGAAGAACCAAAAAGGCGAAAGGTAGAACGAAGGATGAAGGTCCGAAAATGGAGGAAATGGTGAAGAGAAACGTAGGAACGAAGACGAGGAAGGGTGATATTGAAGGGGACGATCGCGTGTTTCTCCGCTGAGCAACAGAGCAACTCTCTCCGCCCATGCCCATGGATTTCTTACAGATATTGCTACTTATTTATTCCGAAATTATAATTATTTATTTATAATATTCCTTGTACGAAATAATTATTCAAAAATTATAACAAATGACGAAATTCATTTGTGATTTCTAAAAAAGTATATAAAAAATATTACTTAATACTTGAAGTTATTACGTTGGATAACTCATCCAACATACATCAAAATATAATATTGTAATTTACATATAAGGTCATAGAAAAATCGTTAATCCATAATTAATATCATCTAATCTGATTAATAACAACGGTTAATTAAAGTTTGAGAGAAGATCTCGAAATCAACTTAAAAATCAAATTAAAATACATAATTGAATAAAAAATATGACATGCACATGTTTGAAAAATAAATTGATAATAATATTTAAATTATTGATAATTAAAAGATGAAAATTTTCATTTCATAAAAATAATTTAAGATATAATTTGTAGATGATTTCAAATTAATAGATTTAAATTATATTTTATTTTTTAAATATTTTTAGAAAATCTTAGAATTAGTAATAAAAAAATTAATTTAATAAATAAAATAAAGAAAAATATAATGATTTTTGTGGTTATGAAAATAGATATGGAAGTAGGGGTGAGTACAAGCTTTGTGGCCCTTATCTGTCTCATAAGGAGATGTGCAATTGTTAGCATCCTATAATATGCTTCCACGTGTACGTATTATATGATTCTCCTCCATCCACGACTGTTGGGAGCAAAGACAAGCTTGGAAATTGGTGTGTTAGTGACCTTTTGTAATTTTTTAAATTCTTTTTTTTTTTTTCCCTGCATAATTTGATGGAGTAGAAATTATATAAAGAAATTTAAAATAAAATATAATGTGACCAATAAATTGTACATAAAATCTCTCACGAAGTAACCAAAATCGACTAGATCGAGCCCTTATTTTGACTAAAATTGATTGTCACGGAAAGTTTGATCATAAACTTTAGAATATTTTATGTTTTTATTCGTCGTATCAAAATTTCTACACAAGTTTTGCTATCGCTTACTCATACCGGGCAAATGGCCCACGGACTAGACCTAAAAGTTTCTTTTATGAGCTCTGGTCGAGGTCGGGCTCGATCTCAGACTCAAGCTGGGCGTGGTTTCATCAAGGTGGGTTGTCCCGTCCGGTCCCCACTGACTTTGTCTGACTACTTTCGACTGAGCCAATGAGATTCCACAAGAGGTTTATTGGATTCAGACTGGCCTCGGACAACCCTTTTGGAAGTAGGCTAGGTCAGGCCTTAGCCCTTCCAAGGTTGAGAGGGCCGACCTTGGGTTTAACCTTAAACCTCCTTGTAGCAGGTTCGACTGGCCCGTCGTGGCCCATTGAAGACCAAGACTGCTAACACAATCAGGTCGTCAATTTGCTCAAGGTTTTGTATTTGCTATTCAAAAAAGGTTGATAATAACAGTTATTAATTAGCATAAAGTTCAAAGTTAGAAATGACAATTAATAATGCAAAAAAGAAGCAATTTAAAAATCATTTTTATGATTAAATATGTCACACCAAATATTAAATAATTAATCGGTTAATTTTTTTTTTTATAGAAATTGAGATACGATAATAATAGTTTTCCAAAAATAAATAAATAATTTTTATTAAAAAGGTGGAAAAATAAGTGCCGCAAATGTAGCTCTCATAGATTGATACGTAACCTGTATAGCACCATTTTCAAATATTAGAGGTGGGTAGGTCTGTAGTTAAAAAAAATGATTGAGGGTGTTTTTGGGAAACAAAATAGTCTCTCGGGGTGATTGAGAGGGCAGGTTCGTAATTACAAAATGTGGGGAAGGTCAATCAGGGAATATTTGATTTCTTTTGCAATAGAAGCATCTTCTGCTGTAGCAGCGTGTTTCTCTCTCCATACTTCTCTTATTCTCTCTCTCTCTCTCTCTCTATCTCTGCGAGAGTTTACAGAGCTTTCTTTTTTTCTCAAATCAAACTTCTTTATAGCCATTTTCTCACCTGGACAATCCAAGTAAAAGAAACTGCGAAAATCTGAGCTGATTCTCATGGAGGATACTAAGGAGGTGAGTTTCTCTCTCTCTCTCTCTCTCTCTCTCTCTCTGATTTTCATTGTTTATTCCTTTCCTCGGTATTTTACTGTTTGTTTTCCTGGAAAAAGACGTACGAATTAACTGTGTTTGCATCATATATCTACTCTGAATGATGATATATATAGTATTTGAAGCTAAACAGTAAGCATATAAATCTGATTTCCAGTCACCGGTACAAAATATGCCAAATGATGGTACCTGCTGCCGTTCACTTTTTTCTCGTTATAATTGCGTTTTCCTCTGCCGTTCAAACAATTTTGAAACTATTTCCCCCCTCCGCTTACCGCTTATTTCTCGATCATCTTCACTGGATGTACATGCACGATTCGTAAGTGTGTATAAATTATCGAAATTCTTTTTCTTATTGTCAGAAACGTCTTGATTTGGAAACTCCGAATATTTCTCAAATTAAAAAAAGAAAATTAAGTTCGGTGTGCTTCGATAGGAGAAATCAGCTAATAACCAGTCAAAGTCGTTACAACTAAATTTCATTAATCTGATCTAATTTTCATGGTTTCTGAATTTTGACGTTTGAAAATTGGATTGATGAATCAGCATTTTTGACGAAGATGATCTCAAAATGGATCGCTGACTTTGAAACGTAGAATTGTCCTGTTTTAGCCCATGACGCGCTAACTTTTCTTATAAAATTAATTAAGAATAGTTGTTGTAGTTTGGAAGAAAGTTTTTTTTTTTTTAATTTCTTTCTGAGGTGGTAAAACTAGACCAATGTTCTCATGGCTATATAGCATTTAACATACTACCGCGGGATAAATACATGCGACTGATTACATGTGTTGTTCCACAATATCTATGTCTTTATTTCATTTGGCCACTATTGGAAATTAGCTATTTATCATTGAAACTTTGTAAATATTGTGTGAAGTGGTAAATCAGGACTCATATGCCTCATTCAAATGTGTTTTTTTTCTGATATTGAGCCTAAATAATGAGTTAAACAGCATAAAAATGAATCCGCATACACTACATAAATGCGAAGTTTCAGGTTCTATCAGATAAAATGGACATTGTGAAATGATTAATAATTTAATGTTATTTTGTGCAGAAAAATGGTTTATGGTTGTCAGTACCACAATTTGGAGACTGGGAGCAGAAGGGGCAAGTGCCTGACTATTCTCTAGATTTCTCTAAAATTAGGGAAAACAGGAAGCAGAACAAGAGAGAGGTGTCGAGGGCAAGCCTAGGAAATGAAGAAGAGCTTGTTCCTTCTACCACTCAAACCAAAAACGCATCTCCGACTCAAAGTGACCAGCTTCAATCCAATCAGATCTACAATGCTCCGCCTGTAAGATTTCTTTCCTTCACAATCTTTATTATATCTAATGTATTGATGTTAGATTTTAGGTCGTCCATAATCCTCTCTGAATAACAAACATGACATGAAAAAACGTTTTTCTATATATTAGTTTTCAAATAAAATAATCATCTATATATAAACTTATTTATGACCATTCGAACAATACTTCCGAATGACTGCAATTTCTCTTTCGTTAAAAACAATTTTCCAACTATCTTTTCATCAGTTTTCTCACTTGAATTTCTTTTTTGGTTGCCTCCATGTGATTGCCAGACAGAACTACTTTCTTGAAAATAACATGTTGAGTACAACTAGATCACACACCGAGTACAATCTTTATCAGCTGGCTGATATAGATTTAAATGTAGACACTAGAATTGTCAATGTCATTATGTCAACGTCATTTATGAGTTATGACCATGGCATGCATGTGGTTGAGGGGCTATTCTCTCTCTTTTCTCGTTCTTTAATTGTCTATTACTACATTAATTTAGAACATTAATTTTTAATCTAATTCAGATTTAGTCAACATGATGTTTGTGGGTATGTATTTATACGGATCTGTGAGTGCACATTAATGAAATTATACGATGACACTAACTAATCTAAGTTTTGATTGACATCTTAAAGTTCAAATTTTTATCTGTGATCTGGAATAAATTATCAATTAGGTGATGCCACGTTCTTATGTTAAACGATCACTTAAGATTGTTAATTTAGAATCTCTCATATTTAATTTCATATCTACTTATTTATGGCAAACAAATGTGTAGCGGATTTCGTAGGAAAGGTCAAGAGTATAATACTCGATCTGCCAAGCCCAGGTTAGCAGAAAAATTAAATGGAAGAATACAAGGTTACGTTTACCTAGAGTTAGGATAGAAGGATAGGAGATAGGTGTGTCATGGGGCAGAGGACGAGTCGGATGGATGGTTCGATGAAAGCCATGAAGGGTAGTGATGGAGGAACAAGGTGAAAGGTAGTGGACCCACCAATTTTATCGCCATTCTCAAATTAGAGAACATATGAATTTGCCTTCTCCCATTTCCAACTTAAAGTACACCTGGCCTACAAAATTTCAACAATGAGACTATTCATTTCAATTGAATTGTGATTTTATTCATAGACATGCAGTGTCTTTTCACAATGGTCAATGTTTTGTTTTTCAGAATGGTCACAATTATTAATAATTGCATTTTTTGATATATAGTTATATGTATCTTTCACAAATAGAGAGTCTACTAATTAGGGAGGTCTTTTGGGTATTGTTTAGTGGTCACATTAATCACTTATGGTTGACAACTTCTATGACAATCACGTAGGCATTGTGTCATATTATAATTTTACCTATTGAGGCTTGAATCCAAAAAAGTTAAAGCTATTTGAATGAGAAAACCCCACATATTTAATGAAATAGGGACAAAAGATAGCAAATTTTTCAATTATGAAGTTGTCTGAGAAAGAAAATCTTGATTGGGATGGCGGGATAGAACTGGAACTGGAAGGGCCAGGGAAAATTTCTATGCTAGGAAATAGACAAGGTCACGAGAAAATCCTCCACTTTCTCACCGCCACATACTTTTCATTGTATAGGTGTTGTGGATTAAAGTTTCCTTTTTATAAAAATCTCGTGATGGTAGATGAGATTATGATAATGATCTTTCATGTCTGAAAAATGTTTGAGATTTCAATTTTTTTTTTTATTGTGAAAATATGATTAAATATTTCAAAACACTTGTACACCTTGCCACGTGGCACATCTGATCTACTGGTTTTCAATTGATATGGGTACAGAGTACATTTACAATGTTTACTGTAGTACTATGGTCTGTGCACACTGACTAGAATCAAGTGAAATGAGCTTGTATTATTACATGTCACATAAGCATTTCCCTTAGAATATCAATCTGATGAACCAAAATAAAGGGATGGACCTGGTGGGATAATTGTTCAAAGTATGAAAAGCTGAATAGAGAGATTGGGAATGATTAATTTATTATTTATTTGTTCAGGAAAGAAAGAACATCTTCAGCTGCTTCAACTGTTGCGTGAGAGCCTAAGGTTTGAAGACTTTAAATTTATGTCCTACTTGTTTTTAGCAGATCAGCTCTTGTATTTGTGTAATTTGCATACACCTCCGTATTTCATTCATGTTGCGTGCGTTTCAGCCTCTGTATTATTCAGTATATTGTTCTATGATCTTCACAAAATTTTGTTTCTACTTATTGTAAACTTTTGATTTCAAATGAAATAAAAAATTATTTGTAAGAAAATAAATAAAATGAGTTTTTTTTTATCTTTATAAATACAAATAACCATTTGGATTTAGTTATCTAATCTTTCTTATTTCCTGAACTGCAACATTTTTTTTATAGAAAAAATAGTGTAAATTATAAATTAAATGGAGAAATTTATTTAAACTCTACTTCTTTTAAATAAAATAAATTTTAAACTTTGCTCCACCTTTAGGTCTAATTTTTAAAAATCAATCAAAAACCAAACAAACTTACCAAAGGAGAGCCCAATCTGACTCATACTGAACCCTAATTAAAAAAATATAAACCCGACACAAAACAAAATTAAGGAAATTAAAAAAATCCAGTTTAGCTCAAATTTAATTTTTGAAAACGAGATACAATTTATTCACAATGCAAAGTTCACAATTCACTTTTGTTAAAGAAAATTCAAAGTTTAAGTTCGAAATAGATTATATAATTTTTGGATTATATACGTATAGTTTACAGTTTATTGGTATTATCCAAAAATTATATAATGAACTTTAATTTGCTTTTGTTTTGCGCGGTCATCATGTACTTAAAGCTATCAAATTTTTCGAGCAATTAGCAATTTGAACCCAAAAAAACTAAATTGGCCTTAAACTTGACTTTTGACGATTTAAACCCTAAATTAAATTCCATTTCGCAATTTACACTCTCCCTCCCCCTTCCTCAACTCTCTCCCCCTCTCTCTCTCTCTCTCTCTCTTAAATTTTACACTTCGTAAACTTTTTTTTAATAATGAAGTTATATGCACACACTATCACTCATTGAACATTTTGAACACTTAAGAATTCTACTACAAATATCTATACAAACAAAGAAGAGAATATTTACCTAAGTTGGCCATAAACTTGGTTATAAAAATCTCTCCTTTTCCTTTGAATCCTGAGCAACTGGAAAAAATCAAAACCTATGAATAAGCTAAATTGAACTCTCAAGCTCCTCAAGTCGAGAAGTTTTACTTGAAAATCTTAAAATTTAAAAAGTAAACCAACTTTAATCAGAGCATAATGTAATAATTAGAGCAAACTATGACATAATTAAACTAAAACAAACCCACAAGTTTTAAGCACCACAAATTCCATTATCTTTCTTGAGCACCAAATGTAAAGTCATACCACACTGAAGTATTTCAGTAATCACCAAAATTATAATAATAGTAGCTCAAATCCAAAAACTTCAAAATAATGGATTCAAAAATGGTAATGATTGCTTATCCGGGTAATTGGAAAGTAAAACCCTTTGTTATGATTGTCAAATTCTAGCAAAAGTCCCGATACACCTCCTATTACATTTATGTATAAGAGGAGGAATAAAAAAGATGAAGAGGAGGAAGGGTTTTATCAAAAGTTGTAAAGGGGACAGCATGGAATCTCGAAAGTCCAGTGCATTGTTCTTGTATTGTTTCATTGAATAAAGGAGTTACTCGGTTCTTTCACCAGATTTGTGGGAATTAATCTAAATTCCTATCAATTCCCTAGCACTTAATTCCCACCAACTCCCTAGCACTCTAAAAATCACAATGAAAATGGCCAACCAAATAGCAAAAGTTGAATAAAATAAAGAAAAAAACAAGAATTATCACATGAAGGTCGAATTGTATCTATGCTAAGAAGATTAATATATGAATCAATGCTCATTCGATCAATATATATGAGTGGAAGATAGACAGGTGAAACATACCTATAAGAAGCCAGGGCCCATCCACCTTGCTGAATCCTCCCAAAACCTCTGAAACATTAAGTTAATCTTTAATTGAAACTTACGTTACTCTTAACGAAAATATCCATGAAGAGACTACATCTTTTAATCAATAAAGGAGATACATCTTTTAAAAAAAAAATCATGAAGAGAACCCCAGCAACAAAAACAAAAACTCAACAACCAAAAAAATGAACAAGAGAACAATTGAAGTTACACAATTGTTTCCAGTAAAACATGGGGAAGATTTCACAACAAGGAATGGAAATGAAACACTGCAGAAAATACTATTGCAGTATACCTGGTCCTCAAGCATCCAATTAGTTTTTGAAGCAATTGGGATTAACAGCTTCAATGTCCTGCTTTGACTGCAAGAATATGATTGCGAGATTCTCCATGACCAGAGACTCGTGTAAGTTTCATCATCATAGTGCGCAACTGCAAAACTTAGGCTACAGTCTGTCAATTGACTGCAATCTCATTTCAACCAACCTAGCTCGGAACTCTCCATCGCTAACTTTCAACATATCTGACAAAGGAAGAGAAAGCCTGTGCTCCATCAACAGCCTATGCCGCAATTTTATTTTCTTCTCCAAGCTGAAAGAAAAATACTGGGGGAATCTCTTCAATTCTGCTAAGTCTCCTTTCATCTCCTTCAAGAAATATTCCACTTTTGGTACCAAATTGTTAGGAATACTATAGGTCAACAAACCGGGCGATCTTAGGACCATATTAACAACATCCTTATGTGAAAACCCCAAGCTCTGCAAGTAGTTTATTTTCGGCAGTAGCGTAAGCTCAACACTAGACACCAGAAGCGTCGTCGTATGGGAAGATATGGCACTGGATCCAGTAAATCCAAAATTGCGCAAGAAAACCAGCGTAGGCCTCAACTGACTGTCCAAATCCGATACAAGGAGTCTGGGGCATCTAATTACGGACTTTCTGATATCCGAAAATGGAATTTTAACCTCATTTAGAAGGTAATCGAAAATCGGGTAAAGATCAGAGTGAGGATCAGCGGTGAGAAGCTGTGGGTACATGTCGAGGATGCGTCCGACAGCGGAGAGCTCAATGCCCATCGAGGAGAGGCAGTGCTCAACGGACTTGAGAGAGGAGAGGTCAGTGGATCGAAAATTAGGGTTCTGTTGGAGGGCTTTATGGGAATCGACGTTGAGGTGGTTCTCGAGATAGAGGATTTTTTCCCGGAAAAGAAGACCGGGGTCGGAGTCGTAGACGGAGGTAGACGTAGCCGAAACGGAGGTGCTTTTACGGACGCGTAGGCGGGTGAGTAAATGAGGTTTTGAGAATGGAGTTGGAGACAAGTAGAGAGGAGTGGAAGGAAGAAAGCGTAGTGGGATTACCATTTTCGGAGCTGAGCGAGGAAGAGTAGGAGATTTAGGTTTGATGGCAGAAGCGTAATCGCTCGGGAAGAGAGAGAGAGAGATGTTATATTTTCTAATTTATATTAAGAATAGTTTAGTATTTTTTTAATAATCTTATATTTACTTTTAGGATTTTTTTAAAAAAAAAACCTTAACGATTGATTTCTTTTTTAAAACCTTAAAATTTATTATTTATCGTAAAAAAAATCTTAACATTTGATAAACAATCAGTTTCAACCTGGGGGAGGCAAAGAGGTCGTCCCGTGATTTTTTTTTTAATTTTTAAAAGAAAAAGACGACTGATCCATTGGACCGACTGTCCTCTTCGGGGAGAGGCCGGGTGGTATGCGGACCAGCCGTATTCTCCACAACGAAAACCCGTAACTTTTGTTATAAGTTTTGTTTTTTTCCCGCAAAGTACGGCCGGTCCAGTAGACCGGCCGTACTCCGCGGGGAAAATTCTGTGACTTTAGTCACGGGTTCCTTCCTCTAGCAAGCGAGTACGGCCAGTCCGCCGTGACCAAAGTCACGGGCGATTTCCTGCTAAGGACGGTTGGTCCAACTGGACTGACCGTACTCGGCACCCCTATTTAGGAACCCCTGCCCGGTTCCTCAATTATCACATCTGATTCTTCTCTTCTTCACGGCCAACTCCTCGGTTTTTTGCGTCTAACTCTTCAATTTCTTTCCTCTATTTTCTTATCCTGTTGATAATTCTCTGCGTTCAAGTGCCAGGTACAAAGAGTTTTTATTTTAGCATTTATTCTAGATATAAAAAAAAATTTCATATACGAGTTGTCAAACCGAATTAAATTTGTTATGACGTATTATTTATGTGTTATATTTTGAGTTAAAAGTATATAGCAAAATTCTGAAAGTATGAATATTTTATATTATGTTTATTTATTTAAAGATTTCTAATATTTTTCTCTCGAATACGGACGACTATTTTCTTGCTGCGACGATATTTCTCCACGTGTACGAATGATTTTTTCTCTTTTTTTTTTTAATTTTAGCATTTACTTTAGACATTCAAGTAAAAACTCAATTTAAGATATTTTAATCATTATTTTGTAAAGATAGTTGTTATGAAAAAAAAACTTTTAAGATATTTGTTTTTTTAGTATATCTTATTGTCATTTCTTTTAATAGTAGGAACGCGACGATGAATTCTGGTTCAAGTAGATCAGATGATGTAAACGAGAGATCAACTGATAATGCCGAAATGAATTGGTATTTGGATGACACACCTGCATATGGTGACATACGATCATTCGATCACGCAGAGGAAAATGAAGAAATGCTCGTATATTCAACATCCAAAACTCTAGACGATAAGCTTCGAACAACAGTCGGCTCGGATGAGGAGGAGGTGGAAAGTATACCGGTAAGAGAACAAATTACAATGGACTTCTTTTTTAGTAGAGAATATGGTTCTCTAGAACAAATTAAAGAAGAAATACGCGAATATTTTGTGAAAAACGGATATGCTATAAAATTCTCTAAAAGTGAAGAGAAACGACTCACAGCTGAATGTGTAAATGGATGTGGGTGGCGACTGCATGCTTCAAAGAAGCAAAACGAGTTTACATTTCAGATAAAGAGTTTGATCGACTCTCACAGCTGTTCGAGGATAATTGAGAACAGACATATTTCAGTAAAATGGGTGGCGAATCATTACCTAGACAAGTTCAAAACTTACTCTACCTAGGAGATTCCTTCTATTATCGAGACAGTGAGCAAAGACTTCACCGTTGACATTTCACCCAGTCTTGCTACAAGAGCAAGAACCGTAACTCAAAACATAAACGAAGGGAAGTCTGATGAACAGTACAGGCAACTATGGTCCTACGCAGCTAAGATATTTAAATCAAATCCCGGTAGCACAGTCAAAATTTATGGTAACTCAGTGGAGCCTAATTCATTGCAATTCCAGAGATTTTATATGTGCATGGCTGCTTGCAAAGAAGGGTTGCTGTAGTGTAGTAGACCAATTATCTGTTTGGATGGGTGTTATCTTAAGGGGTCGTGTCCTGGGCAATTACTCACGCTCGTCAGTATTGATGGCAACAATGGAATATATCATGTTGTTATTGCCAACGTCGAATCTAAGTGTGCGGACTCATGGACATAGTTTTTATAAATACTAAAGCAAGATCTAAACACTGAATCGGGCCGCGGTTGGACACTTGTTTCATATCGACAAAAGGTATAATACATTTCTTTATGTTATGTCAGATTTTTGGGTGTCGTGGTAGTAATATTATTTTAATTACTCTGTTTTTAGTGCAAATATCAGGGGCTGCAGAAAGCTGTTCGCGAAGAATTCGAACATGCTAAAAACTGCTTCTGTCTCCAGCATATGTATGCGAATTTTAAAAACCAATTTCGGGGCAGAGCATACAAAGTTGCAATGTGGAGTGCGGCCAAGCACCCACGGAGGGTCATTTCGATCACGAGATGCGAAAATTATACCTGCTTAATCCGGATGTCCACGCATGGCTGCGAGCAGAAAAGCCTATATTTTGGGTTAGTCATGCATTTTCTTTGATTTCCAAGTGCGAAGATTGAATAATTTGTGCGAGTCATTCAACGCACTTCTTTTGCCGGTCAGGAACAAACAGATCCTGATCATGTTTGAGATGATCCGAAAGCGCTTGATAACTCGCATCGTGCAGAAATTTGAGAAGCTGATGGAATCAACCGACCTCCTGTGTCCCCAGATACGAAAAAAGTTTGATAAGCTAATAAGCGCGTCTGGAAATTGGAGTGCAACGCGTGCGGGAGCTGGACGATTTTAGGTCAGCAACGGATACGAACAATTCGTTGTAGACATGAATTTGGTTGTGTGCAACTGTGCAAGGTGGGAGCTGATAGGAATCTCATATGTCCATTCTATTCCTTGTATGTACTGGATGAGAGTAACGTCAGAAAATTACGTGCATGCATGTCATCACAGGGCAACATACCTGCAAATGTACTCACACTACATTCGCTCAATTAACAGAAAAGTAATGTGGCCAACCGTTGGATGTATGAACGAAATCCTCCCGCCTAGAAGAAAGCGCCAACCTGGTAGGCCGAAGAAGATAAGAGTTCGAGATACTGATGAGTCGTCAAGCTCGAGACTTAGCAAAAGGAACTTCACTATGCGGTGCCGTTATGTCAACAGTAGGGGCATAATACTCGCACATGTCATAACCAGGGATCAACTTCAGGCGCTGCTTCATAAGACACATTTATGGGATTCAACACATTTCACGGGATGCAGAAATCTTCTACACGCGGTCGTGGCAGAAATTGTTGACTTTTTTTTTTGTTGGCGGAAACTATCATTCTTTTGTTTGTAATTCTCTAATTGTTAGTTTAATTGATTTATGGTTTTTTTAAAATAAACCATAAATGATTGATTTTTTTAAAAAAAACCATTAAAATTTACTATTAATCGAAAAATAGGCAATTTGAACATCGGATGAGGAGGCCCTCTTCTCTAATTTTATTTAAAAAAAATTTAATTTTAACCTTAAAAACAATTAACTAAAATTACAATAAATTATACAAGTGTTGTTAAATCACAGAAAGTATTCCATAAGTAGAACAAATCAGGGAAGATAATCTAAATTACAACAAATCATGCAAGTGTTATAAAATTATTGTATTTTTAAGTAATTATTTTAATGTTAAATTATAACAAATCGTACAAGTGTTAGAAAATCACAAAAAATTTAAATTAGATACAAAATTAAAGTACAACATTAACTTTACATACAAAAATTAACATATACTATGCCAGAGGGTCATCATCGTCTTCGTCGGTGGTGTCGTGGTTATTCATCTAAGTATGCAACATCTCATCCATATCTTTATAGGACTCATCAAAATAATGTTGTGACTGAGTCAACTCTCTCTGAGAAGCAATCACCCCACGCGGTCCTATGACGAGCTCATCGACTCTTACTATGAGTAGCTGGATATCAAGTTGCTAGCTCTCTGTGTCTCAAGCAAATTGTACGTGATCATATGGTGAATGAGTCTTCCACGCACATTCAGGTCCTTAGCTTTCGATTTCATTGGAAGGAATTGATTTGAATTCTTGACAGTCATCCTTAAAAATTCAGAACCTTCACTTGTGCTTATAAAATCAAGATCTTTTGCTGCCTCATAATATTATTTTTCAGTAACATTGTTGAATTCACATTCCAAAATAGCATTTAGTGAGCAGGAAGTTATCTCTATGTGTTCCCATACACCTAACTAACAATTCTAAAAGGTCTCAGAGAAATTTCTAATTTGCATAGAACATTCTCACCGAAGTCTCAAAGTAAGCGCCATCACAGTCGAACAATTCATACAATCTTATAACTTTCAATAGCTCTACCAGATTTAAACTATATAACTCCGAGAATTCTACTCTTCTACACAAAATTAGTGACTTGAATTAAAAATCACGTTCATACCTCTCCAAAGATACTTTATTTGTGAATAATGGAGACAACCACTGTGACAGAGGCTCTTACTCTGTTTCTTGAGCAAAGTTCTTCGATCTCTTTCGGCAAAAGATGAGTTTATTACGTGAGGATGATTCCATTGGAGGTTTAGAGGAGAGAGAAGACGATTTCTAGAAGAAATGAGATGAAAATTTGAGATTTTGGACGAAAAATCACTGAAGAAATGAGAAGGGGACACGCGGTGAGGGTTTCGGCCGACCAGATATATTTATAGAATGACACAGAGGTTGGCCGGTTTTAATAACGGTCGACACTTTCTTATTGAGTGACTCTGAGAGACCAAGGTGTCAACCGATATTAGTATAGGTCGACACTTCTATCGAATATAAATGAAACAGAGAGTTTGAGGTGTCGACCGATTCCAGTAGTGGTCGACACTTCCTGAATGAGATTCAAATTTCATTACTTCTCAATTCTAAATAGACCCAACCGAACACGAATAGCATTAAAGGTCTTCTCATCTAAGGGTTTAGTGAAGATATCGGCTAATTGATCGGAAGAATTTACGAAATCCAAAGTGATATCTCCCTTTTGCACATGATCCTTTATGAAATGATATCAGATTTCAATGTGTTTGATTCTTGAATGTTGAATAGGATTCTTGGAAATGTTAATGGCAATAGTATTATAACATCTAATCGGTATCCTATCATAGAATATATTGTAGTCCTCTAACGTCTGCTTCATCCAAATCATTTGAGCACAACAACTTCCGACGGCATTATATTCGTTTTTGGCTATTGAGAGTGCTACGGAATTTTGTTTCTTTGAGTAACACGACACGAGAGATTCACCTAGAAATTGACACGTACCACTAGTGCTTTTTCTATCTACAAGACTTCCGACATAATCAGAGTCGGAATATCATATTAGATCAAAAGATGTACCTTTTGGATACCATAATCCTAAATTATAGGTGCCACTTAGATATTTGAATATTCTCTTAACTGCATTTAACTGAGATTCCTTAGGAGATGCTTGAAACCTAGCATAAAAGCACACAATAAGTAGAATATCCGGCCTACTAGCGTTAAGTATAATAAAGATCCAATCATACCTCTATATTTCTTGATATCTACATTTTTCTCATTTTCATGTTTATCCAATTTCGTAGTTGTACTTATAGGAGTTCTAGAAGGTTTGGAAGAATTCAACCCAAATTTCTTTATGAGATCTTTTATATATTTTTCTTGATTTAAAAATATATCATCGTGAGTTTGCTTTATTTGCAAAACTAAGAAAAATTTTAACTCCTTTATTATACTCATTTTAAATTCACTTTACATTAGAGATGCAAACTCAACACAAAGTGAAACATTTGTTGAGCCAAATATGATGTCATCCGCGTATACTTGAACAATGAGCAAATTATCATCCACGTATACTTGAACAATGAGCAAATTATCTCCTTTTTGCATAATAAACAAAGTTGAATCGATACTACCATTTTTAAAGTTTCTTTTTATAAGGAAATTCTTCAATCTACCATACCACGTTTTAGGGGCTTGCTTTAGTCTATATAAAGTTTTTTTAAACTTGTATATATGGTCAATTTTGTCATAGACTTCAGACCCTAAAGGTTTCTCTACATAAACTTCTTCCTAGATATAACTATATAAAAAGACACTCTTAACATCCATTTGAAAGAGAGTGAAGTTTTTGTAACAACCAAATGCTAAGAGCATTCTAATATATTCTAGTCTAGTTACGGGGGCAAAAGTTTCTTCAATGCCTATGCTCTCTTCTTGGTTGTACCCCTAGGCAACCAATCTAGCCTTATTTTTTACAAAATTTTCGTCCATCTTTTTCTTAAACACTCATTTTGTTCCAATAATGTGATAGTCTTTGGGTCTTGAAACAAGTTCTCATACGTTGCTCCGTTCGAATTGGTTTATCTCTTCTTGCATGGCTGAAATCCAATTTTCATCCAATTCTGCTTCCTCAAATTTTTTTGGTTCAATTTGAGAAATAAATGCTACATTTCCATATATATTTTTAAAAGAAGCTCTAGTTTTGACTTCTAAGGAGGAATCATCTAGAACTTTATCTATGCGATAACTTTTGACAAATTTTCAATCCCTAGGAAGATCATTATTTGCAGCCTTGATTGAAACAATTTCAAGAGATTTTGATGAAAGATGTATGAGGGGTTTTCCTTGAATAGTTTTAAGTTGATCGCATAGAGAGAGAGAATCCATTTGCATTTTTAAAGCATCATCCATTTCTACATTTATTGTAGATTGAGGGGTTTCATCAAAATTGACATGCATGGATTCTTCTACAACTAGTGTTCTTTTGTTAAACACTATATATGCTTTACTTATTAATGAGTATCCAAGGAATATTTCAAGATCCATATTGGAATCGAATTTTTCTAACTTATCTTTGGTGTTGAGAATGAAACATTTACAACCAAAGACTCTAAAATACTTGACACTAAGAATTTTATCATTACAAAGTTCATAGGGAGTTTTCTCAAGGATAGTTCTTATGGAGACCCGGTTTAGCACATAGCAAGCCGTAGCTATGGCTTGCGCCCAAAATTATTTAGGAAGTGAGTTTTCATTGAGCAAGGTCTTAACAAGCTCTTAGAGAGATCTATTTTTTCTTTTAACAACTCCATTTTGTTGAGGGGTTCTAGGGGAAGAAAAATTATGCTCAATTCCATGTTTGAGACATAAAAGTTCAAATTTCTCATTTTCAAATTCTCCATCATGATCACTATGAATAGCAACAATGGCAAGATCCTTTTCATTTTGAATTTTCTTCCTAAAGCTAGAGAAAATGTCAAAAGTTTAATCTTTTGACTTTAGAAAGAATACCCAAGTGAACCTAGAGAAATCATCTACAATGACAAAAGCATAATGTTTGCCTCCTAGACTAGCAATGTTTGAAGAACCAAAAAGAGACATGTGAAGTAATTGTAGAGCCTTGGAAGTTGTGACGACATTCTTTGAGGCAAAAGAGCTCTTGGTTTGCTTGCCCATTTGACAAGCATCACAAACTCTATGCTTTTTGAAAGATATTTTTGAAAGTGCTCTAACTAGATTATTCTTAGAAATCTTAGCTAAAGTATCCCTACCTACATGTCCTAATCTTCAATGCCAATACCAATTATCATTTAAATGATTCACAACAAAACATTTTTCATCAAAGCATTCAATATTGACTAATGCTTAGCAAATTATGTTTTAAACCTTTAACTAATAAAACATTCTCAATTATAGGGTTAGTGTCAATACATATATCACAAATACCAACTATTTTCCCTTTTTGATTTCCACCAAAAGTGACGTTTCCTTTCTTTTTGTTGACATAGGCAAACTTGGAGGAGTCCCCCGCCATATGTCTTGAGCATCCGCTATCAAGATACCATAAGTTCTTCACGGGAGAACTCACAACCTACAAAAAAGATAATCACGTAATTTTCTTTGGTATCAAAATTTTTTGGGTCCTAGTGTTAGGTTTGATTTCCTTAGGAACTCATCATAACTTAACAAATGATTTAAAATTGTTAATTTTAATGGACATACAAATGATTTATGACCTACTTCATTACATATATGACATGTAGATGGTTTGACGAAAAAATTCTTGTATACTTTCTTTTTATTGAACTTTCTGTAACAAATTCTAGCCTTGTCAAATGTTACTCTTTAATTCCCTAAGAGCATATTCAAGTTCTTGCTCCCATTAGTGAATTTTAAAATCATATCATTCAATCTATCATTTTTAGTTTTAAGTTCGCTAATTTTCATTTCATGCAAGTTAATCTCCTTAGCATGCTTTTCAATTAAGTTTGCACTTTTCTTCTTCAACAAGTTGTATTTAGACTTAACCATGTCATATTGTTTAACTAGGTTATTGAAAGCATCAATTAGATCGTCATCATCATTTTCACTATCATTAGAAGAATCACTTACCTCATTCTACTAGGCCATAAAGTACATATTGGCCACTTTCTCGTCTTCGGAGGAGGTGTCGCTCTCGCTATCACCCTATGTTGCTTTCATGATTTTCTTCTTGAACATCTTGGGAGCTTTCTTCGCTTGAGTACACTCAATCTTGATGTGTCCTGGCTTCCTGCACTCAAAGTAGGTGATCTCCTTTTCCTTTTGAGGCTTGTCTCCCTTTGAGAACCTCCTACCTTGCATCCTTTTCCGTTGGAGAAATTTACTAAATTTTTTAGTGATGAAAGCAATCTCCTCGTCATCCTCTTTTTGTTCGGACTTTTCGTGTTTGCTCGACGGGGCCTTGAGTGCAATGTCTTTTCTTTTGGAGATTTCCTTCTCCTTGAAATCTTCTTTCTCTTTGGCTCTCATTATTATCTCATGCGTCATAAGAGAGGCAATGAGTTCTTCCAGCTTGAGAACCTTGAGATCCCTAACTTCTTGAATGACTGTCACCTTGGGTTGTCATCCTCTCGGTAGACACCTAAGAATCTTTTTTATTAATTCTTAATTTGGGTACGTTCTACCAAACACTTTCAAACTATTAATAATGTTAGTAAAACGAGTAAACATTGAACTAATAGATTCATCATTTTTCATAGAGAATAATTCATATTTGTGCACTAACATACTCATTTTACTCTCTTTTACTTGATTTGTTCCTTTATGAGTTATTTTTCTAGTAAACGTCAAATCTCAAACATACTGTCATACCCTTGTACCTTATTAAATTCATCTCTATTTAGAGCACAATACAAAGTGTTGATTATCTTAGCATTCAAGCTCAAATTCTTTTTATCACAATCAATTAGTTCATGCAATACTTTAGAAGTGCTAACACCATCTTTAATTTTTACAGCCAGGTATGGAACATTCTCAATAATATTCCATAGATCATAATTCATGGCTTGGACAAAAATTCTCATCTTAGACTTCCAATAAACATAATCATTTCTATCAAAAAATGGAGGTCTAGTAATAAATTGTCCTTCTACATGTGAGGTGTTTGTGTTGAATGTCATTTCTAAAGATATAACTATTCTTTTAATTACAATTAAAAAAATATTAAACCCGACTCTGATACCAAATATAGGATTGTTTTTACTTGAGAGGGGGGAGGGAATTAGGTATTTGCTTTCTATTCAATTATATTGATGATGATTGCTATTAATTCAATTGATTACTCTTTTAGGGATAAATAAGGCGATTACGAATTCAGTTTTTCAGATAAATTTAATCTAAAGCAAATAAGGAGTAAAGAGAAGAGAGAGACAACACTGAATTGTTAACGCGATTCGGCCAACCTTGCCTACGTCCGCGTTCCAAGGTCTCTCCCTTGAAGATTCTTTCCGTATTTTCCTCGAGAACTTTTAATTTAACTTCACGAGCATCAATCAACTGCCTTTATACACCTTTCTCTTAGGGATTCAAATTTTTTCTAAATTTCAGTACATGATAGTAAATTGAAACTCAAACAACACTCTCTCAATAATGTAATCTCAAGTTTGTAGTTTGAGAGCAGTACTAGGATTGAAAGAAATGAAAGCTCTTTGAGGTTGAGAGGATTTTTTTTTGTTGGTTCCTTTTGTTTTTTTTATGTTTTCTCCAAACTTCATTATTCAATTTATAATACTTGTGAATTATGTCTACAATCAGTCGATGTATATTAAAAACGGTTGACATCTTGTTACCGTTGTGTGAAGATAGATGACTGTTGTAAACAAAACATGTCGACATCTTTAATGCTTGGTCGACACCTTGTTATTGTTAGGCGTTTATTGGTCGACACCTGTGTATACCGGCCGACAATTGAATTGCTTCTGTTTACACAGGTTGATTCTCGTGGTCGACACTTCAATCTTCTCTGCATTCAACGGTCGACACTTATGTATACCGGTCGACACTTAAATTGCTTCTATTT
>CM039522.1:14065437-14095846 GCA_022433055.1 Begonia peltatifolia
CTTCTATTTGCACAGGTCGATTGTCATGGTCGACAGTTCAATCTTCTTTGCATTCAGTGGTCGACACTTGTGCATTCCGATCGACACTTCAGACACTCTGAAACTGTATTTCTTCATTTATACTACTACAAACTCGATAATGACTTATAAGTACGAAATACCGTTTTTCAAGGGCATTTTCAATTAAGAAACGCAACAAGTAATTTACTTATTATGTTTATTCAATATATTAAACATTATCAACTTATATTATACTTGAATCCATTTTATTAATCATCATAAAAAAAAACATATTAAACTTAAACACATTTTAATAAATATCATCAAAAAACATATTAACCTTAAACACATTTTAAGTTAACATATAGTAGGGTGATGTAGAGTCGAGGGGTTTGGTGATCTTGTTGTTACCCATGACGAGATGTCGATAGTCACTTTTCATGTTGGAAGATCGAAGGTTTCAGTCGTTGGAGAACAATTGAAACAATTGGTTGTCAGTTGGTACTATATCTCCTCCTCTTGAGTTGCTCTGATACCATAATAGTTTTAAAAAAATGATTTTTTTTTAATTTGGTCGTAATCTTAAATTTATACAAAAACTATTCTTACATAAATAGTAAAAACTAATTTAGAAAACAAATAAATTAAGTTAGGTAACAATATTTACAAAATATTCACAGAGATAATAAAAACCCCGCTCTAAGAATATAAGTCAAAATAAACCTTAATCTAAAAAATTCATAAATTGAAAATAATTTTTTTCATAATTCCAAACAAGATAACGTAATGGTGCCTCGTGCCAATTGTTATGCCTAAATCTGAATAATATTGAATCTCGAGTTCAAGTAGATGTGATGATTAATGGTCAAGATAAATCAAATGAAGAACATACTTGAATATATGAAAGAGTCTTATAAATGAGTTTATGATGTCTGTTTTTTGAATTTGGATGGGAAGGTTTATCAATCCAGAGGGTCAAAACAATTTTCTAAAAACTTCCATCTCTACCCTTTTGACTAATCCTAGACTGAATAATTATTACTATTTGATCCAAAGGTTATAACATAATACAACTTGAGGTTTAGATTTTACTTCTCCCTTTACACATTAAAACTCATCCTCAGATGTCCAAAATCTATTAATTTTAACTTATCACTTAATTGAGTTCGTCTTTGTAATAATCGATCGGTTACGTAATTATACACGACGATCGCAAATGAAAATACACGGATTTGAATAAAATATGCATATTAGAAGTTGTAATCAAAAGATGGATTTGCGTCAATTACTGATTTTCAAGTTACTGCAGTAATTCAAGATTTACGAGGCTGCTAAGAGAGTTGAAGAGGTCAATAATAAGCGGGACCTTAATCGAGTTTTGGTCTTTAATTATTTGAAATTATTAGTTATTTCTTAATCATTTAATTATTTTTTAATTAAACACACCGACCGATTGTCTCATTTTTTATTTTCTTGAATATTCTCTCCTAATTATATTAGTTAAACTAATAAACAAGTCTCCCTTATTAATAACTAACTTTATGTTTATTGTGGGTCCACTTTCTCATTGATTAAGTTTTGAATTATTTTTCAGTGGTGCTAAGATTTCTCCCATATTCTATCATTTAAAATAATCTCCAATTTCTCGTTATACGTGAAATTAAAATATAATAAATTATATACAATTAATTTATTATAATTAATAAATATAATTTTATTTTTATTTTTTTGATAATTTATTTTTATTGTCGAGAATAAATACTTAAACATAAAATAAATAGTATTTATATATATATTAAATAAAGTTACATGTACTATTTTATTTTATTTTATTTTTTTAAAAAATTAACTGTCTTATCATATAATTATTATTATAATTAATATAATAAATTATTTTTTTATAATTCATTACTTTATTTGAAATAATAGATATTAAACAGTTTTTTAATAAAATAAAAGAAGAACTCATTTATATTTATATATTAAAAAAGAGTGCTTTAAATGATCCTGCACATTCGTTCCTATTTTAACTAACGCGTAAAAGGAAGCAGACTGACCAATTGGAGCCGTTGCATAACAGTGATGCCTTTCACCCAATTTGAAGACAGAAACAGTCCCTGACTTACTTCTCACTTCCAAAAATCTATATAAACCCTTTGATTACTAGAACTCGTCCCCATTTCAGCTATCGACTCTCTCTCTCTCTCTCTAGCGGCTGTATTTCTCTGTTTTCTCTCTCTATACCGCGGGCTCCCTCTCCCTCGGGTACGATTTCTAGGGTTTCTCTTCTGTCTCTACGAAATGGGTTTGTTTTTTCGGATATTCATTCGCGGTCTTGTTTCCTGTCTCTGATTCTTGCGAGTTGTGTCTTTCGTTTTTTTTTTATTTTGACCTAGTTGACGTATTCAACTAGACTTATGATGGGTTTTGAAATTTATCTGATAAAATGAATCGGTTTCCACGGTTTGTTCTGTCAGGGTTTTATGTGCTTTGTGTCTTTGTTTAGAACCTTCAAAAATCATTATCGTATACGCCTACCCCTTTTTGTTTAGAACCTCCAAAAATCATTATCGTATAAAACATGTTTGGTGATGGCCTGGCCTAGTATATTGATTCCTGAGGTTTTCTTGGGTGCATATGATAATTTTAGAATTTTGATCTATGTGTTTCTATGGTTTTGGGGTTGTCTGACTCTAGGGTGTTTTGATACTTTGTAAAATTTTCCCTTAAATCGTCATGCTGCGTCTAACAATGTTAAAAACAGGGCTTCCATTTTTCATCCAATGTCTTTTGATCTGAAGAGGAAGCATTCGCCAATTTTTTGCTGTGATTATAGTTTCATGAATAGAGGGAGGCTTTGGTGTTCTTGGAAGATATTGTTTCGGCATTGGAGATGATATAAACTTTACCAATTGCTCGTGGTGGGGTTGTATAGCTACTTTTGTCTTTATAACATTCCACACTTCAGCTGATTGTTTATTTGAAAATAAATAGTAAGCTGCAAAAGTTACGTGTAAATTACTCTTTTTGTTTCACTGCCCGTTGAGAAGTTCAAGTTGAATATACCACATCGCTCAATAGCTTTAGCACAGTTTTTGCAATTTCTGATGGCGAAAACATCGCTACCTCCTGGGTTCCGGTTTCATCCTACTGATATTGAGCTTGTCAAGTATTATCTCAAGAGAAAAGTTATGCAGAAAAAGCTTCCTCGTGAAGTTATAGCTGAGTTGGACATATATAAATATGCTCCGTGGGACCTTCCAGGTAAGACGATTGTATCCTAATAAGATTTACAATAAATATTTTGTTTGGTTTTATAATTATGTTCATGGCAACTTTTCTCCTTGTTTTCTGATCGAAGTTTGTAAAATTCAACCATCACTCTGTCATTTTCTTATGGTAGCATCTTTTCCAGAAAAATCGGGTTTGAAAAGCAGAGATCTTAAATGGTACTTCTTTTGTCCAAGAGAGAAGAAATATTCTAGTGGTATTAGAATGAATCGTGCAACTGAATTTGGTTATTGGAAAACAACTGGAAAGGATAGGCCAATAGTGCACAATAATGAGGTTGCTGGCCAGATAAAGACTTTGATCTTTCACCGAGGTCGTGCTCCGAAAGGGGATCGAACCAATTGGGTTATGCATGAGTACAGGCTTGAAGATACTGATGTAACTATTAGAGGTTTTTCTCAGGTTTGGCTTTACTCAATATTTGTGACTTTGATAAAAAATGGTTAATTTAGTCTGCTACAGTTTAATGTCCTTCAGTTTATGTGTGATCTGTTACACACGCACACTCCCAAATATTAGAGTAAGCGTACAAGAATACCAAGTAAAACAGCCTATTTGAACAATTGTTTAATATATGGTAAAAGGGAATTACCCAAATGCATATATATATTGAAGAAATATAGTTTGAGCCCAGGGTTCCTATATTTTGTTATAGGTAGTCTTTCAATCTACTGTTCTCATGTTCACTGTTGCTATTAGTGGACTTATTGATTGTTTAATAGAAGTTTGACGGTCACAAATCTCTTTGAGATATAGTATTGTTTGTACTTTAATAGAAAATAATTGAAGAAAATAAATGCATGATTGTTTTGCTTTACGTGTACATGCATAAATGACGGAAATTTACTTACCGTTATCTTCTATTGATGGATCTGCTTACCAACGATTTGATAGTCCTTGTAATATAGATGAAGGTTTAAAATTTGAAATACTATTTATTACTTCAAGGAAGTGGCAGGGAGTACTTTAGAGATAATCAAAATAGAAGTTTTGTTTTTTTCTTTCTCTTGTAAAATGGTGTATCTTGTTGAAAAATGACTAACGAAGAAGACAATGATTTTTTTTCCCTTTTTACTCTGTCAAACAACTTTGGTGTCTTATTAACCAAAATTAACTGTTTGTCCTTGAATGATTCATGATATATTTAAACGATTAATTTAAATTGTTCTTTAAAGATGGCTTGTTACATGACACTTCCATTTTTAGGCTTTTGCCTTTCTCTTACATAACTTGTTGACGCTTTGGTTGTATGTGACTGATTTCATATGCTATTTCTCTGAAACAGGATGCATATGTGATTTGCATGATTTTCCAAAAGGATGGTCCTGGTCCTAGAAATGGTGCTCAGTATGGAGCACCTTTTGAAGAATGTGAATGGGATGATGACGATGAAGATGAAGTCGTCAATTCTGTGGAACCCTCTCCATCTACTGGCACGCTTACACGACACCCTGTTAATATTTCTAATGATCCCACTAATGCTCATGACACTGCAGCCCTTTCTGTTAAGCATTGTGGACCTTCAATTGATTCTTGCATATCTGAAATAGTGCCATATGTTTCCAATGAGGCTACCCTGGTTCCTGCTGATGAAATTTCTCCTACAGAACAGATTCCCAATGATCTGAAAGCCGATGATGATATTGTCATGATGTTGAATCAATTCGCTGAAAATGACGATTGGATTCCAAATGAGACTTCGAAATGTGAGGTACCAAATGAGACTGCCTGCTTGGGCTGTACTTTTAGTGTTTTAATAAAGTAGATTTCTCGACATACTTTTACTATCAACTGTCATCTATTGTTTTTTTAAGCATAGTTTTATTCTTTTTTATCATTCACTTGGATGTTCATTTGATTGAATTTACTCTCTGAATTGTTTTGAAGGAAAATGATAGTAAATATTTGAGGCTCTTTAGGTTGTTATTTTGTTGCTCTGTACTCTTAATATAGTTTCTTGTATGTAGCTTGTATTTGATTTGGATATTAGTAAGCATGGTGAAGTTGGAAGATAAGATTTTACTGCTAAGATTCACTACTGTCTCGTGTGCTGTATGCTAAAGAATTGTTCTTTTTTAACTGAATTTTTCTAAGGAACTGGTTGGGATTAGTTGAAGTTGCAATTATTCCATCTGCAACAAAACTGAGAAAGAGTGAATGTTATTGAGTTTCTATAAATGAAATTGGAGTAAGGAATCTATATTAAATATTACTGAGTACTGGTCATACATGTGAGTATGTAGTGCAAACAAGTTGGTTTTAGGTTTTTTTTGGATCTCATATCCAACTAATTTGGGTTCATATTATTGGGAGAATTGCAATTGTCGAAGTGTGCATAAGCTGATGCAGACGCATAAAGTTATTAAAAAGGAGCTGTAACTCTTTTTTCTACTTATGTTTTATAAGTAAATGAGGTTGTTTTGGTTGCATCGCCCAAAAAGGTCGTAATGTCCAAAAAAGGTGGAGACTTGAGAAGCTTGTCATCCTGGAAGTGAACACCTGTCCTAATCTTTGTTAAAATAGATGGTTCATGGTTTTCCTAATTGATGTGATTCTTCCTTGCGCTTTACATTTTAGATTTCAATACTGTAATTATTTCTTTGATTCTCAACTTAAGAATTTGATTTGTGATTGAAGGTTGGAAATCCTCCTACTCATGGAAATGCTGATCCTGAGTGGGGTTTGGATGAAAATAATTTTTTTACCGGCTTAGGAGACCTGGCCAACTCAAACCCTACTAGTTTGAGTAATAGTAATGTACATGTTTTTTACACTCCAGCTGTGTGTAGTACTTCAAGCGACTTGTATCCATTCGATGATGGATCATATTTGGAGCTGATAGATCTCATCAATCCTATAGACTATGCAGCTCATGGGGGAGAATTCTTACCGACTGACTTACCTTGTTCTCATGCTACTTCTAGTGGTGTTGATCCACTTGTCAACCCCAATCAGTCTACATTGGACGATCTACAAAGCTTTGACCGGCAAATGGATAATTATCTCACCAATCCTGGGACTTCTGGCCATAAGTTCCATGAGTTTGGTCACGGTTCAGTGCAGCCGACAAATTTATATGGATTTGATTGCTTTATGGATATGGTTAATGAGGTGAATTCAGAACTTAACGTTGTCATAAATTGAATTTGTCTTTGAAAATGAGGTTTTTAACGCTTTTTTATGTGCATTAATTTAGGAAAACAACATGGCTGAATGTGGGATACCAGGCTCGTTGAGAGATGCACAGTTTAAGCAGGCAATAAATACTAGGCCGGAAATGTGAGTTTTAAGAGGAGGTTGAATAAGCAAGCTGATCTCGTTACTTGTCCTTCCAGATCTACTGTTTTATGCTCTCCGTTAGTGCAATTTGTCCTGATTTATATGGCTGAAGTGTGCGTTATTTTCCGCCTTGAAATTATTGAAATGATTTCGATGCTTCCACTGTAAATATTATCAGATATTGGGCATGCTCTCTTGCTGCATTTGCCACTGCCTTAGCTTTTGCTGGCACTCTTGTTTCAATAATGTCGTTGAGAGCACAAGAGCATTTAACAATTAAGTATGTGGTTTTGATCCATTTCCGTAATGTTAGTAATCATAAAGTGGCCAAGTATCCGCTTCAATCCTTGTGTTGCATGTTTTTTCCTCGAATGAATCCACCTGCTATTACCAATTATTAGGTCTGATTCTAATTGTTTTGCTTCTTTCAATAATACAAATAATGATAGAAGAAGAAGAAGAGGAGCAGTCATGGGAGTTGTTTTGCTTCTGGTTTGCTGTTGGTCTTCCATTTTGGTATTTTATTTGAAAATGTGATTATGTTTATACGCTCACAGTAATGGATATTCTTAACTTGTATGTTTGTGTAATTGATTGTCCTGACTTATAGATTTGGTTTGTTTTATTACCTGATTTATATATTTGTTGATGTGTTAAAAAATTATTGGTGTAATTACATAATAAATTAATTATTTATAATTTATTATATTTTAATTGTATTAATTATTATTTGATATGTTAATATGTATTTTAAGAGTGTAATAAGAGAATAAACATAATATTACTCGTCATTCTTAATAGTTTTAGATGGACATTCAATGTACAAAGTAGATCAATTAGGCCTACACAAACTTATCCTGATTTGGTAGAGTTCATGCCAATCGAAGAAAATCGTGAGTGGAATTCGTAGACAACTTAATTACTATTTTATTGGTTTGGGAAGATAACTCTTATCCGACCAGGACGAACAAATCTCGATTGTGTATGCATGGGAATTAGTTGAGCATTATGCATTGAACGCAACTCTAAGGTAGAAATTTGATTTGGAACAACTTCTACCTCTTTCCACCTATTTAAGATTTAAGATTTGTTGGATGAAACTAGGGAGTTGAACTTTTGCAAAGGCGACAACAAAATGAACGGGAATAGATTGGAAAAATCGAGAAGTTTTTGTGAGGGTTTTAATAAAAGAAGCATGGCCTGATGTTTCTAAAATTGATGTCGAACCACGTGGCAGTCAATCTCAATATATTAGTTTTGACGAAGAAGAACACTTGCATCAACAAATAACCAAGGTAACAAATTACCTCATAAGTAGTAGAAGCCATGGTTGAATTATTAAAATCCATAAAATTTATTTTCTATAATCCCAAAATCGTAATCTTTATTCTTTTATTGTTAGAATATATCAAAAACAGAACATATTTGAATTCATGAAATCACTTTTAACAATTCAATTTTTGAAATTTATTGTTAGATTTGATTATTAAACCCGTTGTCTGTCGATGCTTGAACTAAAAATTTTAATTTTCCAAGTTTGAACAATTTTCTACTGAGAAAATCTCATTCTCTGTATTCTCTAAGTTGACGGAAGATTGAGAGAACAAAAACCGACTAACTGTTGGACTTTGTTCTACTATCTAAACGAGATATTTTTAACTTATTTTAAATAACGATCAAGCTTCTTAATGAAGATGTATTAATTTTCTTTTCATTTTTCATGATTTATTCGGAAGAATTCGAAAGTTCAATTGTGGACTATTGGTTAGCCTCTCTCATTGCTTGTATGGTAATATTCCTAATGAACATAGATGTCACCCATCTCTAAAATTTTGACATAAACTATCCGCGGGTTGACGGCCGAGAAAGTTCAAGATTCCAAATTTTCACAACAAAGATTTGATCTTTGTTTTTGCAAATAATAAAATTTACTCAAAGCTAGAGATATTCTTAAGGTAAGCGTTCTATCAATCATTCAGTGCGGGGATCAAATTTCTTATACATTTCTCATTCGAGTAAGCTTATGATTTGTTATATTCACTAACATTTGAGTTGATTTGCAGGAGATTTGTATCTTCAACCATGAAATTCAACTCATGATCGGAATTTTTGGAGTTTCCAAGCTTAATAATTCATTTTTCTTTTGGATTCGATCTTTCAAATTCTTTGCGTTTACGAGTAAGTTTTCCACAGTATCGATAAATTAGCAAGAGATTGCAATGGAAATAGTCAGCCTCGTGTAACAAGGATCGTGTTTAATTATTTGAACACTTAGCATTACCTTTTTTCGATAAATATGTTATTTATTAAATTCATCGCTAATTAATTTATCACGAATAATATCTTTGGATCTATTTCCATAACTTATCTATTAATCACCATAGAAAAAGCTTACATAGTTTTTGCATTTATAAATGATAAAAGTTATCAACTTGGCTGGCTACCCATCACAAAGAAGTTGTGGGAAGCTTCGTGAAATGATGGACCAATTTCATAGCCTTCACGTGTAGCTTTTTCTAAATATAAAATTTCTTAATTTATTTAATTAAAAATAAATTTGTCATACAAAATACATATAACGATACGTATGTTGTTAGTAAATACAAAATAAAATAAATAAATGTTAATTAAAATTTTTCAAATTTAATTTATATTGTCTACTATCACAATTTCCATGTTATAAGACATAAAAAAATAAAATAAAGCAATCTTAGTTTATTAAAAACCATTAATGTATAAAAATAAAGCCGATTAAATATAATTTTAAATTATCATTCCAATAAGAATGAAAAATTTGTAATTTAAAATAATAAAATTTTTAAGGTAAATTTTCAAAATATCCTCTTAACTACGTAAGTTCTGATAATTCGATCCTTAAACTATTTTAACGAACACAATCCTAATAAACTAAGTCTTCTTCTTGTTTTGATGACTTTTTTCCCCAAATTGCCTACCAAAATGTTTACGTATCTATGAATGTCAATGAAGCCAAATAGCTCGGAGGAATTTCCACTCATTTTTATCGTATTTCGGGTACGAGTCATTCTCTTCATCTTCGATAAATCTAACTATGCTTACACTTACACACACGGAGGAAGAGAGAGAGGGATGAAGACACGTGTGAACACGTTTTTTTAATGGTTTTTTTTTCTTTTGACAACATGGGTCAATTTATTAACGAACATAGTTCAATGGTCATCTTATTTACAAAATTAGTTTAAGAATCGAGCGGTCAAAACTCCAATAATTCAGAAGTTATTTTAAATTTTACCCTAATTATTATAAAAATAATTTATTTATAAAAACAACCACGACCAAATGACTGTTTTAATTTTTTAAATTAAATACAAATATGATGGGGTGCTGAGTGTTGTTGGTTTAATTAATGGGCATATCTTTTATTGATGCACAATGGCCATACACAACATTAAAATTATAATAAATAATAAATTAAAATAATATCTCACCAATTGAATCCAACCAAATCCATCGGTCCCAGTCCCAATCATTTCTCTCTCAATGATGAGCTGGTTGTTACCATCTACAATAAAATAAGCAACCATTTAAAGTTTAGCTTATTATTTTATTTTTCTTATATTAGTTTTTTAATTTGTTTTTTCAAAATTCAATAATTAAATCTTTTTATATTAGTTTAGCTCATCCTCTTGTTTTCACGAGTTTTTTTTTTTTTTTTTTATATCGTTGTATGCTTAAATTTTTAACTCATAAATTTACGTTCTTAAAATGATATTCGCCGACCTTTGCTTGGTTTAATTTTATAGAAATTGCGAGAAAATTTTTGTGCATCTCGTGTTCTCGTTGACAAAAGTGTTTGAATTTTGATTTTGATTTAAATAGAAGAAGAATTAGAGAAATTGATTTTTGATCATAAATATTTCGATTTGCAACAAAAAAAATTAAAAAAATATATATTAAGAAATTTTAACTAGTACGTGACGAAGAAATATGTATTTTTTGAAAAATATTTGATAAAATTTAAAAAAAAATTTACGTTATAATTAAAACAACAATCATCGAGTCAAATGATACCCTTTTAAAATTGAGTAATATTATATCTATCATTAATTTTTACCTCCTAACGTAATAATTATTTATTAGTGTAATGAATGATTTATTTTAATTATTTATAAATAATTTTAATTATTTTTAATTTACAATTTAATTTACTTAAACTTCACGTGATGATGATATGATGAACATAAAATACAATTAAAAATAATAGTTTAAATATTTTAAAATTTTGAAAAAAATCTTAAATGAATTTTGTCTTATCGAATATAAAAGAATATAAAAGGAATGCAGCAAATCTAGGAGTTGTGTACAAAGCCAAGTGGAATGTTACAGCACACTTCTTTATTCTAAGCAACATCTTCTAATATTATCTTCAATCATTCAATTAGTTTTAATTAATTAATTAATCTCTTTAAATTATTGTAATTAAAGACCATTAATATATAAAATAATAATAATAAAGAAATGATTATTTATATCTTAATCTCTACAAGTTACCACTTAAAACACAGTAGAATTGCCTAATAGTCAAGGTAGATTCATCCCCTTCTATGCCCTCTTACTTTTTAATATTATATGCGTCAAAAATATAAAAATAAAAGATAGAGGGTAGGGGAGATATTAATGTATTAATTTTGATTTCTTCCTAATATTTTAATTAAAAAGTGATTAGGTGTTGATTACCATGAAAATCATATCATTAAAAATCTAGTTTATAAATACACAGAGTCATTGCATTATCACTGTTGAGAATTAGACGTTAATAATTAAAAAAAAAATTACAAAAAACAGAAACACGGAGACTTACGTAAAAATTTCTAAATAAAAAAAAAATTACGAACTGATGAGAAATTTAATATATCAAAATTAAATTATAATTGAGTTTTACGATTCACATATTGTAGAAAATATAAAACTCTAATATTGATATATTAGGATGACTTATCTTAAATAGAATTTGGGTCACATTGAAATTTAACAGTCATGTACACGTTAGAGTTGTTGGTGCGGAGCGTTTGATTTTGCTAAAAAAAACATTATCGATTTTGAGACAAGATTTGATCATTGTTTAAAAATAGGTCTTATTAATTTGCGGAGAGAATTCTAGTTGTGTATGGAAGTAGATGATGGAAATTAAGAAGCATGTCCCATGAAAAATTTAAGATTGGCGCAGAAACGGGTGTTACTCGGTTCCAACTCCGACTGCAACACGTTTACAACAGGGAAGAGACGATCCTCCCTCTCTCTCTCTCCCTCCTCGTCCTCTCTCTACTGGTTGCTTTCTCTCTCCACAACTTGCTCGAAGTTGCCACCTCACTTCCCCAACTTTATCCAATCACCGGCTGCCGTCCCATTTCTTACTCGAGTCTTTCCTTCCTGTTTCGCTCTCTCTCTCTCTCTCTCTCTCTCTCTCGTCTCTCTCTGTCTCTCCTCTTGGCGTCTGTATCTGTATTGGCTTCCTTCATCGAAATTCTCTTTATCTCTCTCTCTCTCCTTCTCTTGTTCACACACGGGTCTCTTCTTCTCTCTCTACATCTCTCTCTCTCTCAAATTTCACTCTTCTCTGCGTCGATTCAACAACTAAAATGCCTGCTTGGTTTGGGAAAAAGTCCACCAAGAGTAAAGAGCAGCCAAACCAGCTTCAAGAGGAAGACTTCCACAGCAGCCACATCAAATTTTCAAAATCTTCCATAAAAACTGACCAGAAATCGAGAGATAATCCCAAGAGTTTTGACGACGCTTCCGCCATATCTGTCTCCCATAAATCGCCGAGGTCAAGCAGAGATCTCGGACTATCAGGCGGCGGCGCTTATGGGTCTTGTGGATTTTCCGGTTTTGATTCCGATAGCTCGGAGAGGAAAGGTCATCCTCTTCCTCAGCCATCAGTTTCTACGACGCATAACTTTGTGGTAGATCATGGGGTCGGAATTGGATCTGGGTCGGTTTCAGTTTCGAGTGTTAGTTCTTCGGGATCTTCCGATGATCATCCGATTGCTCAAAGTCATGGCTGCCAATTTGTTGCCTACAGGTCGGTTCCTCTTTGGAACTCCTATTTCGACGCCAGTTTTCCCTTTCTGATTTCTCGGTTTTCTAGGAGCAGGGGGTTTTTGAAATTTGATTTCATGACAAGCAAGGAATTTTTCTTTTATTGATTTTTCAGTTTCTTGTGGAGATTTCTTTGAAATTTGATCAAACCACCATTAATGGGCTGTCTTCTTAATCTTTATGCGCAGCTCTTTCATGAGCTGGTTCGTTGTAGCTGTGCTTCTCAATTATCTGTCTGTATTCAACAACTCTTCTCCCATCGTTTCAGATTTCAGTTCTTCTTCATTTGATCAAAACCAATTCGCTGTTCTGATTATCAGTTTTACGTAGTGTTTTTTGTCAATAATTTCAGTATTCTAAGCAATCCCTCTTACTTGATTCAGACTACCAGCCGATTCTAAAATGGATCCCTCAACCGTGTGGCGAAATGCTATTGTTGCTTCGGATTCTCCACGCACAGATTCCACAACGAGAAGTTTTGGAACAGGATCAAGGGGGCCGACCAGCCCTTCCTCCCCTCTTAACTCTCGGCTATGTGGGTTCAGCGTGGAATCTCCGTCTGGAAAGGTTGACGATGGGAAGAGCCAATGCCATCGTTTGCCACTCCCACCGAGCTCTCCGACTAGCCCTTCTGCCTTGCCTAACTTCAGACCGGTTGGAGCTGCTGAAAACTCTCTCTCCCAGCCTTGTTGGAAGAAGGGTCGGCTTCTAGGACGAGGAACTTTTGGACATGTTTACCTCGGATTCAATAGGTTAGAATCACTACTCTTGTTTCCTAGTATTGTAGAGAAATAGTAAACTGGAAAAACCAATGCATCCAAATGTGTTTTCAAAAACTGTTACCAGAATAGTTTTTAGAAATCATATTTTCTTCGATATAGGAAACCTTTCATTTGTTCTTTGTTAAGAGAAAGTAGAACTTATGATTTTTTCTGCTAAATAGCCTCCAAAGTCATACTAGATTGATGCTGCAAATAACGTACGGGTTGAGTGCGAGGATTAGCAGCCATGTCTTTTGCCATAGAAATTTCCAATCGAAAAATGAATTTTTTACTTTCGATTTTTTAACTTTCCTCAACTGTTTGTTTCAAATTTTGACAGTGTAAGTGGGCAAATGTGTGCGATAAAGGAAGTCAAGGTCATTGGCGATGACTCGTCATCGAAAGAATCCCTCAAACAACTGAACCAGGTGACACTTAACGCGTCTTCTGATCGTTAATTCGTTCCCTTCAAATATTTTTCTTCCACAGGCTGTCTTATCTCAAGGTCCATGCATCTGTTTCTGATTCCATTTCTTCCTTTTGATAGGAGATAAATTTGCTTAGCCAGCTTTCTCACCCAAATATCGTTCGTTATTACGGAAGTGAAATGGTAAGAATCGTGACCCCTCAATGGCCAGCGATTATGATTTTTTCATGCATGACCTCTTATGATCCCTAATATTTTTTCAGATAATACCTGGTTTTACAACTGATTCGACATTCAAATTTTACTTCGTAATGCCTAGTGCAACTTATTAATTGGTGTAATGTTTTTGATCCTGTAATTGTTGTTTTCAGGGTGATGAAGCGCTCTCGGTTTATTTAGAATATGTCTCAGGTGGCTCGATCTACAAATTACTTCAAGAATATGGAGCATTCAAGGAACCTGTAATGCAGAATTATACAAGGAAAATCATTGCTGGACTCGTATATCTCCACGCAAGAAATACGGTGCACAGGTAACACATATTTATGATCATTATGGTCGGGATTTCATCTTTGGTCTTTTTTTATTATTGAAATTATTCAAAGAATATGATTTATTGGCAGGGACATCAAAGGGGCTAACATATTAGTAGATCCCAATGGTGAGATCAAGTTGGCAGATTTTGGCATGGCAAAACATGTAAATATTTACTCTACGTCCACCTAAGATTACTGCTTAGTTGAAAATGATGGTGTTGGCTACTTTCAAGATATGTGTTTTTAAAAACTGGTTTTGAAAACTGAAAGAATTGGAAACAAGATTTCCTTTTTGACTCTTCTTTTTCTAAGTGGAACAAAAATTCTTGAAATTGGTTTCATAAAACTTTAGGGATCAGGGCTCGGATTCTAATTTAGCCCAGACCGAAAAAAGCTGGTGAAGCATTAAACAAAGAATATTTTTGGGAATTTGTGGTGGGAGCGGAGGGGTTGCGCCGATGTACCCGATAGCGTTATTTGATTTTGTATTTTTGACTTCGGGTTTCATTTTTACTTCATAAATAACTCTCATTTTGTCCGCAGTATATTTCTCCTCTTCTGTGGTTTTTTCTCCTAATGGTTTTACGTAAATTCATAAAACATATAGCATTTTAGAATTGTTCTAGTTTTGGAGGCTTGTTTATTTCTACATGCCTAGTGAAATTCATGTTCTCCTCTTTTTTATTTCCTACAGATAACCAGCTGCAGTTCAATGCTGTCTTTCAAAGGAAGTCCTCATTGGATGGCACCTGAGGTATGTCTACAACAAAAGTAAAATGTAGACAAAACGACCACCGGCTCATAAGCAATCTATTTTTTCTTCCTTTCTTCGAAACTTACGGTTACATTAGCCGAGACCCTTTAATAAATAAATTAACTTGAACTCGGAACACGTAAACTTTTAAAATTGTTGGTAATTCAGTTTGGACTTTCGTCCTCAGGTTGTGATGAACACTAACGGCTACAATCTTGCGGTGGATGTTTGGAGCTTAGGTTGTACGGTTCTCGAAATGGCAACCTCGAAACCGCCATGGAGCAAGTACGAAGGGGTAAATTACCAACTCTTTATTCATCTTCACTTCATAAATTATTCATCCAAAGACAAGTAATTTTTCATTATCTTGGCTTCAACAGGTGGCTGCCATATTTAAAATAGGAAACAGCAAAGAGCTTCCCGAAATTCCCGATCATCTCTCGAACGATGCAAAAAGTTTCATCAGACTCTGCCTTCAGCGGGAGCCTTCTGCACGCCCAACAGCGGCACAATTACTAGAACACCCTTTTGTTCGAGACCAATTCTCACCTAAAGTTTCCAATGTCACCACCCCTGTCGATGTTTTCCCCTTTGCCTTTGACGGAAGCCATACACCTGTAAGTTTTCACATTTCATCTTGTGGGATGGAACGATTTTATCTTGATAAAACGGAAGTCATAGTTTCAGCAACTAGTTTTAAAGTTGATAGTTCATAACTTTGATGCGATATTAACTTCTAGTTATTATCATCTGTTTAAGTTAAGTTGGAAATTTAATCGTTTAATTTGTTCTATGTCTAATAAGCTTTTGCATACAGCCAAGATTAGATCATCTCGCTAATCGGAAAAGTATTAGCACGGGTGACGGAGAATACATGCAAAAACCCGTTGTAACGACGGCGAGAATGACAAGAAGATCGAGGTAATGAAATACTTATTCGAATCCTATTATTCATGCATAATAAATTTTAGGAACGAGGGATAAATTCAATAGAATAATCATATCCTATAACTTGCAGTGAATATGTGAGATTGATCACATCGTTACCGGTCTCTCCCTGTTCGAGCCCATTACGGCAGCGTGGACATGAACAGAGAAGCTTCTTACCTTCGCCACCACGAGCGTCTTACTCTACAATGATGGGCCATAATGGATATTCCAATTGGAACGACTTGTCACCACACGCAACGAGGCCGAACGCAATGTACAATCTCGATCCTACCCCTCTAATCAGAGTCCATGCGCCTGGTGGATCTCCAAGGACTAGACCCATTTAAGTAGTTGTAAATAGAAAGAAAATCCTTAATCTTCTCATAATGCATGAACAGAGTTGTAAGATTAGAAATTTCAGGTTGAGATTATGAAAGCCCTAGTGTTCTTCTTAATCCTTCTGTAGAAATAAAAGGGTGAAAGAGTCGTGATAGTTCTCAAGTTAATCCAATTTAGCGTGATAGTTCGAAGTTCAATGATTAAATTAAAGTAGGTAAAATTCAGTTTAAGGCTTAAAGGATGAGTTTTTTTTTTTAAATATTTAAAATAGAATTTAGAACAATTTAAATTTTAAATTATCAAAAATAATAATTTAAATTTTGCAGGTCAATCGATTACTGTAAACCTGTCAATCATTGTCTACGTGGCACTTTTTTTTTAGATGGGTCGATTCATCTGTCAACTAATTACTGTAGATCGGTCAACCATTGCTTACGTGACACTTTTTTTTAAATGGGTTGACTCATCTCACGCCTGTGATCAATTATTTGATCACGAACTGTCTTGAAGTAAGATGGGTCGACTGGGCCAACTGGACCGGTCGACCTATCTCACTCTATTTAAAGGGAGTTTCTCTCCTCCATTTTCACTACACATCATTTGAAAACTTCTACACTACCTCTTAATTATTTTCTTATTTCAATGAAACTTCTCTTGATAACATGGTCAAAATTTCTCATTATCGTTTAGCGATAGTGATGGATTCTGATTCAAATATATTGGTTAATGTAAACGAAACATGAATTGGTGATACCGATATGGATTGATATTTGTACGCCACACCTGCCTATGGTGATTTATAAGCATTACATCACTTAGATGCAAATGAAAAAATAGAGTTACATTCGACCTTCTGAACCCTAAACAACCAGCTTTGAACACCGGTTGACTCGAGTGATGATGAGATAGAAAGCATACCGGTAAGAGAAAAAATGAGATTTTTTTGTATATAAAATATAGTTTTTTAAACAAAATTAGAGAAAAAATAATTAAATATGGTATAAAATTCACCAACAGTGAAAATAGTGGACTGACTACTGAGTGTGAATACGGATGTGAGTAGTAACTGCATGCTTCGAATATGCAAAATGAACTTACGTTTCAAATAAAGAATTTGACTGATACTGACAGTTGTTTAATAAAAATTGAGAATCAATACGCTGCAACTAAATATATAGCAAATCATCATCTCGTGTAACGCCCCAATTTTAAAATCATGAATTCAAAACCTTAATTTGAAAATTCTAATTTTTTTTTTCAAATTGATTTATAAGATTTGATCGTTAAAACCCCAATTTCATAATAAAATCTATTTAAAGAGTAATTGAAACATTAAATGTGCAGAAATTTTAAATAGAATTTAAAACAATAAATACTTGGTCAACATTAAAAATAAATACAGAATTAAAACATTTCATAAAAATTTATTTAACGATAAAATTCAACACATTTTATTCAAAGTTCCAACTCAAATAAAAACTTGAAATATTTTCGAAACACTTAAATATATTAATTTAAATTCATTCTTTCAACCAAAAGCATTTTTTCTTCTGCATGCTCATTTGTCTCTGGGAGATTCTCGAGCAATGTCATTTCTTCATAAAACAAAAACTCACTTACATCACAAAATTATACAAATACGAGAATAATTCAGTAAGCAAAAATATGTGCAAGTACAAAATTAACTTTACTGAATCCTCTCTTAACAATTACATATTAGGTCGAATTCATTTTCCAGCCCTCATTCTGACTTAGGCATCTCGTTGTCGTTTAGGGTTAGTAATCTTACTTTCGTTCACGTATAGTCATCTCATTGTCGTTCAGCCATAACCGTCTTATTTCGTTTAGGCGTAGCTATCTCATTTTACGTTGAAGCTCAACATCTCATTGTCGTTTAAGTTTTTGCTATCACGTATTTTTCGTCAATTCTATCATTTTCATACACATATAAAATATCCTGTCAATTTTATCTTTATACAATAAGATGTCAATGTCTAAACATGGTATCGAAAACATATAATAACATAATTATAAAAAAATAATATAGATTTGTGATGTAGTGCCGTAGCCAAAACTTTAAAAACGTAGTATTTTCACTTACTTGGATTTCGAGCGTTTAGAGTTATCGAGACTTTTTCGGTATTCCAAATAATATCTTGTTTAAATAAAATATTTGATATTAAATCTCTACTTAAATAAATTCAATGTCAAAGGAATTAAGGTAGAATTTCTTTATGTATACACTTAGGTCTGATGTGGTCGAATTAGATCGATTTAGACAAATTTTGGGATTTTCCTACCTAAATATTGGATATTAATTTCCTACTTCGATAAAGATATTTTAAAAAGATTTAAGTAGAAATTCTTTACCGGATCTGGTTCAGCTGGACTGGTTTAGTTTTGCTAGGTCGATTCGGTTTGACTGGGCCAGTTTGGTGCTGCTGGACTAGCTTGGTTAAACTAAAGTGAACCGGTTCTTTTCAAATAAAAGAATTCGAACCCTTCTTTCATTTCTCCTTCGCGAGCTTCGTCAACTGAAACACAGAGAAGGTGTTTCCTCTTCGGTTGAAGCTGCTGGATGTCAATGGTGGTTCGCGTCGGTGAAGGTTCGTCGCGCGAAGGAGTGTTGGTGGATGTTCGTCGATTGAGGCCGAGAGGGAACTTTGTTGAAGCGAAAAGGACTTCGGCCAAGAGAGGGAAATTTGTCGAAGGAACGTTTGGCCGTTCAGAGCGAGATTAACGTTTTCTCTGAGAATTTTGGTCGGGTCTGAGCACCTTGTGATGGTCAGAGATCCTACGAGGCAAGGTAACTCTCAGGCTCTTTCTCAATTTCTTCTCTAGTTTTTAGAACGGGAATGATTAATTGATGATTTTTCCCTTATCACTGATTCTTCAATTTAAAGGAAAATTTCCACCCATTTTCCTTAACTTTTGGGTCAGATCATAGACATATTGGGTGAGGAGTTAAGATTCATGTCTGTTTCTCCCCTACTCCAATTAATTGTCATAATTGTCAATGGGGTTATGTTACAATCTACTCTGCTTAAAAGAAATTTCGTTCTCGAAATTTAATTAATTATTTGAAAAGTTCAGGTTAGATCCTTCTCATTTCTTCTTCTTTTTCCCAAGTTGCCTCATCAATGCTTTGATTCTTCCATAAAACTCTTACAAATGAGATCTTTTTATTCCGCAACTTCCTTTCTTCTTGTTCCAGAATTTGAATCGGTCTGTCATTGTATGATAGATTAGGATTGATGGTGAAGTCTAGAGATTTTATATGTAAAACATGTGAGGAATCCAGAACATACTTCTTTAGCATCGAAACATAAAATACATTGTGTATGTGCTTAAATGAATCCAGCAAACTCAACTGATAAGGGACTTCTTTTACTCTTATTGAAATTTCAAATGGACCTATAAATCTTGGACTCAACTTTCTTTTCTTTTCAAAGCACATCATGTCTTTCATTGGCGAGATTTTTAAGAAAACTTGATCTTCTACTACAAACTCAAATTTCTTCTTCGATTAGCATAGCTTTTCTGTCTATTCTGGGTCGTAAGAACTATTTTTTGAATCAGTGCAACAATATCAGTCGTCTGCCTCAAAATATCTAGTTCAACAAGTGTTCCTTCATCCACTTCATCCCAATGCACTGGAGATCTACACTTTCTGCTTTATAAAGTGTCATTTCAATTGAAACTTGATAATTATTGATGTAAGCAAATTCTACAGGTGACAAGTTTTTACTCCAATTCCTTTGAAAATCAATAGCATAACCCTTGAGCATATCTTCTAGGGTTTGAATCGTCCTTTTTGATTGTCAATCTTTTTGGGAGTGAAAAGTTATAATGAAGTTTAATTGAGTACCCATAACTTTTTGCATACTCTTCTAGAATTTAGAAGTAAATCTTGTATCCTGATCAGACACGATAGAAGTGGGCGTACCATGAAGTTTAACGATCTCTTGAACATAAAGTCGAACATACTGATCCATAGTATATATAGTGCTCACTGGGAGAAAGTGTGCTGATTTGGTCAGCCGATCCACTATAAACCAAATAGAGTTGTGACTCATAACTGTTTTACAAAGTTCTACTACAAAGTTTATAGTGATATGCTATCACTTCCACTGAGGTACCATAAGTGGTTGAAACGTACCAGCATGTTGTTTGTGCTACGCTTTAACTTGTTGGCGAGTGAGACACTTTTTGACGAATTTAGCTACATCCACTTTCAATCTACGCCACCAGTAATGCTGCTTCAAGTCTCCATAAATTTTGGTTGAATCAGAGTGTACCGAGTAGGGGTTTGAGTGTACTTTCTCCAATGGAGAATTCAGACTCTTTTCTAGCCTCTAAGTCATCCTTTACTTTGTAAATAAATGTATCGCCACGTTGTTTATCATTTATCTTCTCAAGCAAACTCGATTGAAGTGTCATAGTAAACAATCTCTACAATAATTCAAATAGTACAACTTCGATATTAGCTTCTGCATTTCTTTAGTTAAATTTTCTAGAATCCAGTTTAACAGGTCTACCTATCTCACTACAAGACAGTACGTGATCAAATAATTGATCATGGGCATGAGTGGGTCGACCCATCTAAAAAAAAAAGTGTCACGTAGACAATGGTCGATCAGCAAGGTTTAAATTGTCATTTTTTAATAGTTTAATATTTGAATTGTTTTACATTTTACTTTAAGAGTTTTTAAAAAAAAAATCCATATTTTAGTATTTAAAATGAATTTTACCCAATTAAATTAAATGATTAAATAAATTCAACTTTAACTGTTGAGAATCTTGATAACTATCGATAAGATGTGTATCCTCTTAATTCTCACTGTGACGTCTTAACACTTCTCGTGGCATAATTGTTTAGAAATAATAAAATTTGTTCATATGATAGAATCTTTGGAACTAAGAAGAATCCACAGATGGATTTCTTGATTCTAATCAGAACAATCTAAGTCAAGACGCGGCAAAGGCAAACGAAACTGTCCAAGGCTTGACGAGTTGCAGATTTTTAACCTATTCTAGCGAATGTTTATGTTAGCATCGTATTGTTGAAATAAGTTAAATAAAGTTGACATGCAGGCCAACGGAGGCTGAGTCTTAGGAGGCACAATTTGTAATAATTTAATATAAAATAAATATCAAAAAGACCCTAAAATAAGTAAATCGTTTCAGCCACTTTAAACTTTTAATTTTGGAAACTTTCACTTCAAAGTTTGAGGATACATCATAATGGTTGAGTTTTGTTAAAATCACGCTACAATGGTAGTTTAGTCCTTGCAAAAAACGACGAATATATACCGGAACAAATCCAGGAAGCAAATCATAGTTGGGTGGGTGAATTCTTTGATGTTTCTTTTTAGCAAGATGGTTTATGGAGATTTAAGTATGGATTAGCAAGGCGGGTCCATTTTTATATGAAGGTAAAGTTTGGAGAAACTAAGTATGCCCGGTTTGGTTTGGCCCAGTTTTGCTAGGGTTCGAAACGGACCATGAGTTGAGGACTACCAAAATCACGGATCACGATTCTATTCACAATTTTGGAAATGAAAAACCATTCGAATTTTGGAAAATAGAACTATGCGTCAACCCTAAAAAATAGGTTTAACCTACACCAAATCAAATAATTATATGGTGCCCCGTCCTAAATCTTCTCGAAACCCAACCTGACATTAGGGATGAGCAAAAGTTGGTTCAGTTCCATTTAAGAGTCGAATAGAATTGAACCAAATTATTTTTGGTTCATAAAAATAGAACCGAAATCGAATCATCTAAGGGGGTAAACCAATTGTTATTCGGTTTCAATTTTTCTAGAACAAAATAATATTATTAAAAATATAAAAATTCTTAAATTATGAGTCTAATAAATATCCAATTAGATAAATAAATAATGATTAGTCAATTCAATTAAATAATTCAATCAATTTATTAGTCTTTTATTTTTTTAATAATAAAATTCAATCACTGATTAATTCATTCAATAATCAAATTATTAATTTGATAATAATATAAAAATTTAACAAATAATTAGTACAATTCAATAAAAACTTATTAATCAGGTATAATCTACAAATTGAACACTAATTAACATAATTCCATAATCCTAGTAATTAAGTAATGATTTAATCACTAATCAGTATAATTTAGTGATTAAATAGTCAACAATTCAATTACTTTAAAGTAACAGTAAATAATTTTAATTTTAAACAATTATAGAATTTTAATTTTGAACCTACAAATAATATTTCTTAATATTTAAATATTTTTTAAGTAAATTTTATTTAATCAGCTTTTTTTGGTTTGCTCCGGTTCCTAGATTTTAGAATTGAAACTAAACTAAAATTTTTGGTTATTGGAAAATTCAATTTGGTTCTTAAAGCTTAAGAACTGACCGGACCTAAACTGCTCGCTTCGATTTGGTTTGGTTTTGCACACCTTACTTGGCATCCCAATCTACTGATCAACTCGTCTCTTTCCTCCTTTCTGTTTAGCCATAGCTGCCGCCAACCCTAGTCTCTCTCTCTCTCTCTCTCTCTCTCTCTCTCTCTCTCTCTCTATTCCTCCGTCGCCTTTTTGGAACCACCCCTTATTCGGAGTCGTCGTCGCCTTTCAACAGCCCTTGCTCAGAGTCACCGTCGTCATTCCGTTCGCAGTTTGTAAAGTCGCAAGTCACAACTTTACCCCAATTTTCGTGTTTCAATTTTCAGTTCTTAGCTAGCTCAAGGATCATCGCCTAGTTTATTCCAATTTCAGAATTGTATTTTCTATTTATGTTCCAATTGTCTCCTGGTATTTGCTTGTTATTTATCATTTTAAATGTCTAATTATAGAAAGTGAAAGAATAGAGTTCACTACAAAAGCTAATTAAAGGATTAAGGGAATCTTTCTCATATTTATACAAAACCTTCTAGTTTCCTTCTGTTGATGTGGGACAACACCCGCCCACATGTCTAGCATGATAAGTTTTCTTTCCTTCACGTCTAGCGTGTTTAATCAGTACTAAAATTGTATATATTTTATCTCTGATACTATGATAGAAAGTGAGAAACTAGAACTCATTCTAAAAGTCAGCTCAAGAATGGAGAGAATTCCTCTCATATTTATATTGGACCTTCTGGTTTTTCTCTTTCAATGTGGGACAACATCTTACCTAAGAAGAGGATCCATCGTAGTGGAGAAACAATTAGGGTAAAAATGCCAACACTTGACTTATTGATCTGTTTGACAAATTATCAATTTTTATCTATTCCTTTTTAATTTTTGCAATTTCATGCAAACATTTCATCTTGTAATTTCATTATGTAATGTCATTAGTGTTGGAAAATTTCGTTCTTCAATCAATTTATATATATTTCTTGTGATTTCATGCAAAAATTTCATTCGGTAATTTCATCATGTACAGTCATTAGTGTTGGAAAATGTCATTTTGTAATTTGTTCATTTCTTTTTGGGAAAAAATCATAAAAAACTCTGAAGTGTTTAACAATAACTTTAAACAATTTTTGCTTACAATACAAACTTTAAACTATCATCTCATATCGAAAGAAACCTCCATAGTCAAATACCAACATGCGGTAGCCCACACTATAAGCATGGTCAATTGCATATAAGCACATGCAGATCCTCGAGTGTCCTTGTCGAAGAGATTTTGCTTTAATGAAAGTGCAGTTGCCCGCACTTGCTTATGAGGGCGACCTCTTGAACGACCGCATGTAAGCTTCTATGTTTGTTCCCGAGAGAGGTTTTTCTCATAATATATGCAAGCCCTCACAGTTTGAGTTCGAGCACCCGCATAAGTGTAGATTTAAAGTGCGGGCGCCGACGTGTTGAGTTAAGATGACTACACTTTAAATCTGCACTTCAGAAAACGTTAGTACAGTCTCCTTAAGTTTAAGCTAGGGCGACCACATGTCAATTTTATATATAAACGAAGTCTCCCTCGGTTATAGCTGCACGCATCAACACAGCTTTGGTGACTTTACCTCGACGCCCCTCGATCCATCGTCGATCACTTATCATTGTAAGTTGATTTTTGACTCGAGAGTGTTATTCCTTGTGCAACTCCAACAATTTTTCAGAGAGTCTTTGAGATTTGTGGAGAATTTTTTCTCAAATTTCCAAATTGGGGATTCTGCGCTAATTCTCTGATTTCTAGATACAAGTAAAATATAGAGACATTGTTTGATTATATACAATTGGTCAATGACTTTAGTGGAAGAAACTGGTGATCTCAGCTCCGTTAATCGCAAAATGGTGGTGGATCCAATCTCCGTATTTGTTAACAAAGAGCTTCATGCATTTGATTATGAACTTCTCACTCCTCCACAAGAGGTGCATACCATTTTGACAACTTTAGATGAGGAGTTTCATTCAATATGCGACTCCAAAGATGATGAGGGTGAGAGAATACTTCAAATCATGTGTTATTCGTTAATTTTTTTTTTGGAAAGAAATATAATTAACTAATAGAAATTCGAGAAGAAGTATCAAATTATGCTTTGAAGAATGAATATAGTATAAAGTTTGCGAAAAGTGAATTGCATCGTTTGACAGCTGTGTGTCAGGATGGATGCAAGTGCAATGTGCCTCGAGGTCCACTCCCTCGCTCACGAGCCAAAATTTCAACTCACTTACCAATCTTTGTAGATATTGCATTTGAAAACCATTCGAACAATACTCATGGTACTTTTTTCTTTGATAAATCAAAAGAGGAATCTCATGCAAGGAACAAAAGAAGTCATTCCACATATTGCTTTGGAGCAAGATTGCGGGAACCGAGTTTGAAGCCATTCGAGCAATACTCATGGTATTGCAACAATTGATTAAGTTTGATGTGTTGCTTAATGCTTATCTTTTTAATCCATAGTTTTATTTATCATGAAATTTAGAAGCTGAATAGGGCCATTTTAATTAGTGGGAAAAAGGGGACCATGTGCTATTTTGCCCAAAAAGAAGACATTTTTTGGTCCCCTAGCCCCTTACCATTTTTGGGAGGTATTTTTGTGAGCTCAATGAAGCATTCAAACCCTAGTTTTTGGAAGGTTTTTAAGCCTCATTTCTCAGATGCCTCAAGCAGCATTGGTTGAATGAAAAAAATTGAAGATTCATCTTTGAAAATCTTGAGCTCTCAAGCTTCAAGTGGCCGCCCCCGTTCAATGAGTAATATCCGATTGAGCGTGTGTTGTTTTGGTTTCCATCTTTGTGAGTGTAGTGGATTCCATTATTATTGCATCCTTTCTCTATCTCTCCCATGAAAGTAGAATATTTAGCAAGGATGTATAAACCTCTCACCATAGCAAGTTGGAGTGCTCAACCTCAAGGAGAGCGAAAACTCGATAAAGTACACTATTTCAGCCATATCTTACCATCTGCATCGATTCGGCTCCTCATTTTTAGATACAATCATCATCACCCATGCAGCTTCAACTTGCCACAAGAATCGCTTCCATTGAATTCCACATTGAAGAATTATGACATTCACAAGTTGACTCTCGGTTCTCGGCCAGAGTAGAAATCCAAATCCGGTGACCTCCACTCTATCCCAAATATCTTTTGTTCCCCATTGAATTAGCCCTTGAAATTTGGAGGGTATCTACATTGCACCCTGCGTAAGTTCCAGTTAACATTTCAGCTTCATTTGACTTAGTTTAAGCAAATTATGCATCTTGGAATTTAGTCCATATTATGCTAAAAAAACTATTTGCATCGAGCATTGTTTTTGTGCTTCAATCTCCATTTCATTTTTGAAGCACGTCATTTTGTATCAGAGCTCTGCTATTTCCTTGATGTTTTTGCTTTATTTGTGGTGTATTAGTGTTGGTCAAAATGATGACAAGAAGTGGAGCTAATAACCAATAAAATCGAGAGCCAAATATTCAACCACCTTTATGACCAAACCTCAAGGAAGGTGAGTCTAGTTTCCAAGGACAACTAGACGAGTTGAATCACAAGCTTGAAAGCATTAGTCAATGGATGATGGAGATGAGGAATCAGCATGTTAGGATCCCTCAAACCCTTTTGCCTAGGAGAAGACGTAAAGATCCAAGGAGAAGAACTAACCATAGTGACTTCATTGAAGAAGAAGAATCTAAGAATGAGAAGTATGATATCCCTAAAGCAAGTCGCAACCCTAATGAAGATTTGAAGCATGTTAAGGTATCAATTCCTTCATTCAATGGATCTTGTAATAGTGCTGCATTTTTGGATTGGGTGGATAAGGTAGAAAAAGTATTTGATTATTACAACTATTCAGAGAAATTAAAATTATAACTAGCGTCTCTAAAATTAACCAGTTATGCTAGTTTATGGTGGAACAATTTAAATGCACAAAGAATACGTGAAGGTGATTAAGCTATTGTGACTTGTAGGGTGATGAAGTGCTTGATGAGAAAGAGATTCATGCCAAGTCACTACAAACAAGAGTTGTTCTACAAATGTAAAATTTGAAGCAAATTTCACAAACAGTTGAGTAGTATCTAATCGAGTTTGAAATTCTTAAAATTAGGAGTGGATTAGATGAACCCGAGTAACAAAGTGATTGCAAAATTTATAAGGGGTTTTAATAGACAAATTGGGGATCTTGTGGAGTTACAGACCTTTGAATCAATGGATACGAACATTTAACTTGCTATGAAGGTGGAGAGACAAATGAAAAGAAAGGGAAATGAAACTAGTAATCGGTTCTTTCCAAAGACCACCAATCCTTTCAATCCGCCATATGAAGTAGAAGAGAAGGATCCTAATGTGAAGAATTGGCCTATAAAAGGAGTAGAGGACAAGAAGATTGTAGAAGATACAACTCGACCAAGGATAAAGGAGATTAAATGTTTCAAATGTCTCGGATTGGGGTATATTATTTCCCAATGTGCCAACAAGCGGATCATGGTTTTTAGAGAAGACACCAATAAAGTGGTAAGTGAAGATGAATTAGTGGGAGATTCTAGTAAAGACATTAATCGACAAGAAGAAGTGATCCATGCTCAAGAAGGGCCTCTTTTAATGGTCATCCAAAAAGTTTCAATTTTGCAAGCCATCAATGAAAATTACTAAAGGGAGAACATCTTCCATAGGCGATGATTGATCAAGGAGAAAGTTTGCTCTCTCATTATTGATAGAGAGAGTTGTACCAATGTTGCTTCTTATGATCTTGTGGACAAACTAGGGTTGGAAATTACCTTACATCAAAACCCCTACAAAATAAGTTGGTTGAATGAGCGGGAAGATATCAAGATCTCCAAGCGAGTGAATGTAGAGTTTTCCATTGAGGGATGCAATAACAAGGCCTTCAATGAGTGCTAGCCACAGCTTATTGGGGAGGCCGTGACAATATAATAGGAGGGCATCTCACGATGGTTAATCAAATTTTTATTCTTTCAAGTTTGGAGGGAGAATGATCAAGGTATCTCCACTTAAACCGGATCTAGTTACTCTTTATCATAAAATCAGGAGGGAAGTAAAAGCCAAGTCCACCTTCTTTATATCCAAGAAAAAGTTATGTGAAATGCCAATAGAAAAACAAAGTACTTTTAAACCAATTCCAACATGTATGTCCAGAAGACGTTTTGCAAGTTGATTTGCAACCGGATATATTTTTACCAAACCTTCCTTCCTATTGGATGAATCCGGAAAAAGCAAAGGAAATGACTTGCATACATGGAACTCCAAAGTCCAACACCTAGGCCGATGCTCCATTCAAGAAGGTGGAAATGTTAACAAAGCCTATAAGCTTGGATTGTCGAGAGAATATGGAGTTTCAACTACTTTTAAAGTTCAAGACCTATCTACTTACTTCGGAAAAAGGAAGAGGAAAAAGAAGGGCACCCAATTGGATTTGAGGTCAAATCGTCAACCATCCGGGGAGGATAATGACGTGGTTCAAAAATGGAATGGAGATTGAAGTACAAAAACAATGCTCGATGCAAACAATATTTTTGGCAAAATATGGATTAACTTTCAAGATGCATAACTTGCTCAAAATAAGTCAAATAAAACTGAAATGGTAACAGAAACTTACTCAGGGTGCGGTGTGGATACCCTCCAAAATTTAAAGGCTGATTTGGTGGGGAATGGAAGATATGCGGGAAAGAGTGGAGGTCACTGGATTCAGAATTTTGCTTTGGCCGAGAACAGAGGGTCAACTTGTGAATGGCATAACTCTTCCGTGTGGAATCCAATGGATGCGATTCTTGTGGCAAGTTAATGCTACATGGGTGAGGATTATTGTATAAAAAAAAAGGATCTGAATCGATGGGGATGGAAAGATGTGGCTTAAATGGTGCACATTGGTTCTGAAAGTGGTAAATTGTACTTTCTTGGGTTTTGGCTCTTATTGAGGTTAAACACTCCAACTGGCTATGGTGAGAGGTAGATACATCCTTGCTGAATGTTCTACTTTCAGGGGAGGTAAATAAGTGATGCAATAATACTAGAATCCACTACACTCACAAAGATGCAAATCAAAACAACAAACACACTCAATCAGATATTACTCACCGAAGAGGGGGGCAGCCACTTGAAGCTTGAGAGTTCAAGATTTTTGAAGATGAATCTTCAGTTTTTTTATTCAACCAATGCTACTTGCGGCAGATGAGAAATGAGGCTTAAATCTTCCAAAAAATAGGGTTTCAATGCCCCATTGAACTTACAAAAAATATCTCATAAAAGTGGTAAGTGGTCAGGGGACCAAAAAGTGTGTTCCTTCTTTTTGGGCAGAACAACACATGGTTCCTTATGCTCTATTTAGCTTATAAATTTTGTGATAAATAAAAATATAGCCTATAGATTAAAAGGATAAAGCTTTAAGCAACATAACAAACTTCATCAATTGGTGCAATACCAGAAGTATTTGCTCGGATGACTTTAAACTCAGTTCTAGTGATCTTGCTCCAAAGCGACATGTGGAATGCTTCTTTTGTTCATTGCATAAGATTCTTCTGATTTATCAAAGAAAAAAGTACCATGAGTACTGTTTTAATGGCCTTAAAATGCAATACCTACAAAATGAGTACACAAGTGGGTTGAAGTTTTGGCTTGTGACCAAGGGAGTGGACCTCGAGGCACATCAAAATGGTGGGTTCATGTGATGAACTGAATGTGTACGTATCAGAATAAGTGCGGGGCAAACCTCAAGTTGCGGAATAAATCTTGAGACGTAAGCCGAGTGTAGGAAAATCCCAGACTCGAGTATAGGCAAATCTTGGGTCGTAGAAAAGGAGGATCGTCATAATCCCACATCGCTTGGGGAGGTATATGGAAATGAAACATATGTAAGGAAGCCCTCCCAAGATAAGTAAGACGCGTTTTGGAGCACAATTGACAACGGATCCTATAAGAACTCTGAAGCTACAAGTGATTCGGCGAGATCAGTACCATGTTAGGTGACCGACGGAGAAGTACCCGTCAAACAAATTCGCGAGGGGAGAATATTGGGCTACGACCCAATCACCAGAGCGGACAATATCTTATTGGGAAAATGAGTTGTTACAAATGGTATCAGAGCCTGTACCCAATTGAAAATGTGGCCAACAAGAACGTTGGGCCCCCGAGGGGGGTTGATTGTGATGACCTGAATGTGTACGTATGAGGTCGACTGCGGGGCAAACCTCGGGACGTAAGCCGAGTGTAGGCAAATCCCAGACTCGAGTATAGGCAAATCTCAGGTTGTAAAAAAGGGGAATTGTCACAATCTCACATTGCTTGATAAGATATATAGAAATGAAACATGTGTAAGGAAACCCTCCCAAGATAAGTATGACGTGTTTTGGAAGACAATTGACAATGGATTCCATAAGAACTCCAAAGTTATAAGCGTTTCGGCGAGAGCAGTATCATGTTCGGTGACCGACTAGGAAGTGCTCGCCAAACAAATCTGTGAGAGGAGGATATTGAGATACGGGCCAATCACCAGAGTGGACAATATCTTACTGGAAAAAAAAGTCGTTACAAATGGTATCAGGGTCTGTACACAACTGAAAATGTGGCCAACGAGGACGTTGGACCCCCG
>CM039522.1:14096246-14120480 GCA_022433055.1 Begonia peltatifolia
GGCAAATCTCGGGACGTAAGCCGAGTGTAGGCAAATCCCGGACTCGAGTATAGACAAATCCCGAGTCGTAGAAAGGGGGGATCTTCACAATCCCACATCGCTTGAGAAGGTATATGAAAATTAAATATATGTAAGGAAATTCTACCAAGATAAGTAAGACGCGTTTTAGAGCGCAATGAGCAACGGATTCCATAAGAACTATGAAGTTAAAAGTGCTTCGGCGAGAGCAGTACTATGTTGGGTGACCAATTGAGAAGTACTCACCAAGTGTCAAAACTGCAATCTAAATTGACCTTTCAAATAAATAGCTTTAATGATGTTCACACGTGTTCCCAAAAAATGGAAAGCCGACATGCTTTGGCTAAGCGGGTGGCAAATTAGTACTTAGACAAGTTCAAAAGTCAAATAAACTGGGATGTTCATTCCATTATAGAGACAGTCTGGAAGGATTTTAATGTCAATATTACATCAAGTCTTGCTAAAAAGGCAAGGAATGAATCCCGTAAACTTAATGAAGGGGATGATAACAAATACTATAAACAATTTTGGTACTACGGAGAAGAGATCCTTAGATCCAATCCTGGCAGCACCTTGGTCGTGGATGTAGATAGAAATGATTTTTCAAAGTATCCATTTTTTCAAAGAATGTACATGTGTCGACAGTATGCAAGACTGCAAGAGAGGTTTGCTTGAGTGTGATAGACCCGTTATTTGTTTGGATGGATGTTTGAAAGAATTGTATTGAGACCAACTGCTTTCAGCAGTTAGCATTGATGGCAATGATGAAATTTACCTAGTGGCTATAGCTGTGGTGGAAGCAAAATGCAAAGACTCGTGGACGTGGTTTCTAAAGTTATTACTGCAAGATATACAGAGTGATTCGGGTCATGAATGGACTTTTATTTCAAACCAACAAAAGGCATGAAGCATTATGTTTCTTTAGTATGTTTTTATTATGAGTTTTATTTGAAACTCTTTCTTATCATGCATTGTCTTTTATAGGGGTTGATACAGACTATGGAGGAGTCCATAGGATCAGCCAACATCGTTTATGCTTCAGACATTTATATGTTAATTTTAAAAAAAAGTTTAAGGGTAAGTTGTATAAAGATGTAATGTGAAATATCTCAAAAGCTACTATGTCAGCAAACTTTGAGAGTGAAATGAAGAAATTATTTTCAATTGATGAGGTAGCATACAATTATTTAAAACACATCAATCCTAAGCATTGGGCGACACATGCTTTTAACTCGATTCCAAAGTGCGACATAAGTTTGTATAACTTGAGTGAGTCTTTCAACATGTCCATCCTACTAGCGAGAGACAAACCAATTTTGACTATGTTCGAAATGATCAGAAAGAATACGTTGTCCAGAATTTTAAAGAAACATGAAGGGATGGTTGAGTCGACAAAATTATTGTGTCCTCAAATCAAGAAGAAACTTGGCAAATTACAACTTGCAGCTCGAAATTGGAGCCCGATATTTGCATGAGCGGCTAGGTTTGAGGTCAGTAATGGTCGAGAATAATACATTATCGATTTAGATGCACGTGTCTGCAATTGCTACAAGTGCGAGTAATTGGCATTCTGTGCATGCATGCAATTCCATGTCTCTATTTTATGAGAAGATTGGTTGAAGATTATGTTCATCCTTATTATCACTAAGAGACGACATGACAATGTATTTGCACTTTATTAGACATGTTGCAAGTCAAGACATGTGAGTTGATGTAACAGGTTTGGATACAATCCTGCTACCTGCAATAAGACGTCTAACAAGCAGGTTACGGAAAAAACGAGTGATGGATGTTGATGAGTCTCAGAACCGGACAATAATGAACAAGAAAAACGTCCACATGACATCTATTAGGTGTCGGCGTGTCGGCCACAACACTCGCACATGTCAAGAAATAGGCTCTACAACTTCAACCTCGAGTGGTAGAGAAAGAGGCAGAGGAGAAAGCTCACATGACACATTTATGGGCTTCACTTCTGCTCGTGGGACCTAAGTAAGTCTAGTTTTACATTTTTAGGATTTGTAGGCTATATATAAAATAACTTCTGATTTACACTCTATTGCAAAAGTCAGTTGCGCCTGATTCAACTCGTCGTCATTAACGTAGAATGTGACGCAATTGGAGAGAGATTGTAGTGTTTTGATGCAACTATGTTAACTTGATGTAGTTATGTTTTGATGCAAAAAAGTTAACTTGATATAACTATGTTTTGATGTAAATAGTTTATTCCAAGTTTTTACAAAAATTGAGCAAAATTTTTTTTATTTTTTCTTTATCTCAAAAAAAAAAAAAAATCTCAAAGAAACAGCATATATCAAACAGTACCAATTAACATATATAAAAAATAAACAAATCCCAAACAACATACATAAAAAATATACATATCTCAATCAACATGTTTCAAATATATCAAGCATATCTCAAATAAATAAATCTCAATCAGAATGTCTCAAATATAAACATCATATGTCAAGCATAACAAAATCTTCAATGTCATATGAAAACAATAATCTACTTTATTGACGATGGTCTGTCTGGCATTGGAGAAGCCCGAGAATTCAAAGATTGTTTAACTGCATTAAGCTTCGACATGGTATTTTCAATATTTCAACTTATGCATTCAACAACTGAAGTCGGACTAGATATAGTTATTGTAAGAGAACGCCACTCCTCTACAAGTGTCGATATATGATCGAACGTGTGATGAGACAATGAAGAAGGGTCGCATCCTCCATTGGATTATCACCTATGATTGTGGCTATAGCTATAGATGGAGTTGCAAAGGTGCCAACATGATTGATCTTAAAAACCCATTCTCCTTCTACTTCAACTATACATATACGAGCAAGGGTGTTGTGATCATACACGTCCACATCTCTTTCCTTTGTCTTCGGCTCATCAGCAGGTATTTCAATACCAAAATGTTGGAATATTTTCTCGATCAATATTACTGCATGGTAAATTGTTTTTTTTTTTTTTTTTATGTCACATATAAGTCTCCTATGTGACTCAAGCTCATATCTTGGGTTGCACCGCTTTCTATTGTATATTTTCTCCATGAGATAAAGATTCATGTGACTTATGTGGTCTCGATGTCCGTCTCGGGGTAAAATCGTGTGAGAGATCAATTGATGGATACCTCATGCCTTAACATTTAGATCTTTCGCTTTGGGTTTGAAGAAAGCGCCAACGTTGGGATTTCTATGCATTTTCATAAAAAATTCAAGGTCATTACCATGCTTAACAAAGTCAAGGTCCCGAAAAGTATGAAAATATTCCTCTCGGCTCGTCCATTAGAAACTCAATAATTTCATTACTGATTGTCGGGGTTAACTTGATTTCTCCTCCAAGCATATATGTCTTTACTGCAATACGCTGCACTATACAAGCCATGTTCGCATAAAAAAGACAAATAAGTCTCTCATGGGTATTACCTCCGATGTTGCACGAACCAGACAATCCAATATTTGAAAATAATTCTCCAATACCCAATGACCTAAACCCTGTGAAGTCTACTCTCCTAGAACAAATAATTGATCAATGTTTGATTTCATTCTCATATTGCATCATATCTCTATCCAATCTAAATTCATCAAAAAAGTATTATGGTCCAGGACGTCAAACTCTAAATGGGTCATTTGAAGCGGTTGGCGCAACCTTCCATTTCAAGGTCCCTTTGGAAGGTCTTGATGCCATTGCAATTGCTATGCAGTCAAGAAATGCGAAGTATTTTGGCTGGTTGCCAGAAATTGTGAATTTAGGGCAAAATCCCTAACTTCAGAAATTTGGTGTGCAATGATTTGAAATTTTAAAACTTTAGATTAGATTTTTTAAATTTTGATTAATTAAGCAAATTAGATTAAAACTAATCTAATTGGGTTAGATTTAAAATAAGTATGATTAAAAATTTATTAATCATGGTATTTTAGGAATTTTCCATACTTAGAGGGGGAAAAGAGTAATGTTTAATAGATAAGTTTGACAAATCAGTAATTTTGCCCGAAGCTTCCTCTAGAAGCTTTATGATTTGTCTAAAAACCCTCCATTTTTTGTGGATCCCCATAGGATAGAAGAGAAAAGGAAAAGAAAAGAGAAATAGAAAAAATAGAGAGAGAGAGAGAGAGAGAGAGAGAGAGAGAGAGAGAGATGGAAGAAAAGAAGAAGAGAAAGTCGTAGGAAAAAAAGAGGAAAAATAGGGAAGAAGAAGGAGAAATATGGAGACTCGTCGATCCGTCTTTTAAAGAAAGTTGTTCATCTCGGTGAGAGAAGTGTTTTGGTGTAGAAATCGATAAGTTCGGTGGAAAAGCTCGAATAAAGTGGAGAAACCGTCATATGGTAAATACCTCTAATGATTAGAATAATTATTTTAGACTTTATTATCTTGATAGATAGACATAGTTTTAAATACTATCTTGGATCTGGATAGCATAGATTTGATTGGATATTGAAGTGATGATTTGATATTGTTTTTAATGATTGAACGAATTGGATGTTGTTTTTACGTAAATTGAACATTGAATTGTATATTTTTTTATTTTTAGAAAATATTGAAATGAAGAATTTGAAAACGAAAATTTTCATTAAATTGAGTATATTGATTTCAATTAACAATTGTATGAGTGGGTTGAGTTGCATCGTTTTAAACATGCATATCATTAATTTATAACTATTTTAAAGCAGACATTTAGGAAGGAGATAGTAGAAAAATCGTAGTAATATAAGAACTCATTGGGCTGGACTCACCTCTTTGTGTGTGATAAATATTACTAAGAAAATGAAAAGGAGATTAACTATATGTTCTCCTTGGGTTGAAAATCTCTAAACCTCGCGATCAAGCAATATGTATGGTCTTACAGTTTTACCGGTGAAAGCCTGAGAACGTGTATGTGTGTGATGGTCATATGTGTCAATTAGAGTGGATTGCATTTTTACATTTCAAATTGAATGTTGAAAATGACATTGACTACTTTGAGAAAAATATGTTTTTTTTTTTAAATCGTGAATATTTACTATAATGTATTGGATTTATCTATTTGTTGATAATGATTTTAAACCGTGATTGATGAAATTTTAAAAGGTCGGTTGTTTTAAACTGTGGTTAATAACATAGATTTTAAATGATTTGAATTACGAACATGCATGCATTTTTATATAAATGACATGAATTTCAAATCAAAACATAATTTGTTTAAGTTGATTTTAAATTAATCAATGATTAGGTAGAAGATGGTGTTTGGGCCTAGATAGTGTGGATAGAGTCTGAGCTAGTTATTCTAGTGGTTAAATTTATTTGCTGGGCGTAAAGCTCATTATGTGAAATATTTCTATTTTTCAGATATCAATGACGTTCGTCGAGGCCAAAAAAACAAGGCAAGGTAAAGTGTGCAAAGAAACATAAGTGAAAGATTCTGGTTAATGGTATTTGGGGTTGTGAAAATTCATATTTAAAGTGCATTAACGTTTTCTGAAGTGCATATTTAAAGTATGGTCGCCCTAACTCAACATGCGGGCACCCGCACTTTCAATCTACACTTATGTGGGTACCCGAACTCAAACTGCAGGCGCTTGCATATATTGTGAGGAAAAACCTCTCTCAGGAACGGATGGAAAAGCTTACATGCGGTCATTCATGAAGTCGCCCTCATAAGCAATTGCGGGTGACTGCACTTTCATACTTCTTTTGGATGAGGACGCTCGAGAATCTGCGTAGGCTTACATGCGAAGGACCGCACCCATAGTGCTGACGACCACATGTCGGTATTTGACTATGGAAGTTTCTTTCAATAAGAGAGGATAATTTAAAGTTTGTTTTATTAGTAAATATAATTTTGTTAACCACATGTAATTTAGAGTTTTTTTTTTCCATTTCTTTCTCATTTATTATATATATATATATATATTGAAACCAAACCGAATTGAACAATGAAATAAGGTTCGGTTCAGTTGTAGTTTTGGTTATGAGATTATGGAATTGTGGGCTGTAGTCTGGTATCAGTTTTGGGGCAGAATTGGACCAAACTAGCCATTTTCCACCCGTGGTGTTAGTTACTAAAATTAAAAGTGTAAAGCGTTAATCGAAATGATTTCTTACTCTAACATTTTTTTAAATATTTATTCTTTAATATATTTTTCCAGTGAAAGTGAAATTTTTTGGGCAATTACAGTAACTATGTCTCCAATCAATAAAACCATTAGCCACTCTCATGGTTAGTCAATGATAATTAGTGGCAGAGCATAAATGAATCGGCTAACGGACATGAACTAAATCGGTGATTGGATTTGTTAATTTTTTTTTTTTTTTTTGGATTGGAACTCATAGAATCGATCGCTTTCAATTCTTGGTTTGTTGGTGAACCAAAGAAGCCTGAACCGAACCGAAATTTATTAAATCCTTGGCTCAAAAATCAAAAACCTTTTCTAAATCGTGAAGGCATTCCTTTTCTTGTCTTCGTTGCTCCTCATTCCTTGCCTCTCCTCAATCTTGTGGCCATCTCGCAGTTTGTCGTCATCTCTTCCTAGTTAGTTGTCACCTCTGCCTCCGTTCGAAGTTGACGCTCGCATGTCGAGGTTTGCCTACTCGCCTTTGCCGGATGCTCGCCCAGTTGCTTTGCCTGAATCTTGATTCATGATCTCGACCTTCGATTTTTGACCGCTTGCCTCGACTGTGAGACCCACTACCTGAAGTGGGGAGCACACCGACAAAGGAGTGATGGAAGAGGGAGAAAACGTGTACGTTGAGAATTTGTGGAAAATTTTTCTTCTCTCAGTAATTACTCAGCTCCTCTTTTGCCTCCATGTCTCTTGGTCTCTCTCCATAAACTCCAACCTCCACTTTTAAACTCCTCTATCAGCAGATATTTTTTCTCCTACGAGTGTCGTAACTCTCTCTTCCTCTTAAACGTTTCTTTGAGGAAGCTTGGAACAGAATCCTTAGCTTTGAACAAAGAATTGACAGAAGTTTGGACCTTCGGCTTTTGGATGTTTAGAATCCGAAGTTGACCCAAAGAAGGCAGTTATAGCATTGATGACAATTGGGAACGCCAGTAATCGAACATAGGTAAGGAGATCACTATCCCTGCTTTTAGAAAGAGAATAAGCTGCCCTTGCCAACAACTCATTGCGATGTCTTTTGGATTCCTCTCCATATTAGACTAATGCCAGTGTTTCCTCGCCCTTTTCGTTTCTCTCAGAGAAGGGTATTTTGTTAAACAATTAACGCAGTGCAGTAAGGAAGTTAATCTAGTGCAATAAGGACTGAGTTGACCTCTAAGGTAAAGAAAGGGAAGTAAGTTTCATTCTTCTTTTCCGGTGCTTGAAGAAAGAATTTCCCAAGGAGCGCCTTAAATTTTCCTTTACTTATTGTTAATGGTATTTTATTTGATTATATAATTAAGTATATTAAATTATTTGTGCGAAAAATATAATTTTTATTCTCTGTTAATATTGGTAGAAATAGTATGGAGTGAGAATTTTTATAATGAATTACGTCGTGGATGGTTGGAGGTCTTGGTATTAAGCAAGAAGCATAATTGAAGAAGACAAATGTATTGAGAGAATAATATAGAATTTAAGTGTATCAACTTTAATTCAATATTAAGTGATTTTACTCTTGGTTAGATACAAATTTATCGAATTAAAACGTGACTTTATTGAGTTTGGCGGTCGTTAAAAGTACGCAACACGAGGTAGATGTTTATTTTATTTTTAGTTAAGTATTATTTTAATTCAATAATTAAATTCATTTATTTAGCATAAAATGAACATTTAATTTTATGTTATTGTTTTATTTATATCTTTATCAATTGCGTACTTTTATCAATTGATGTAAATTGTGTATTTTAACTAGAAGTAATAGGACAATTGAATGAGCCGTATCTTTGGGCGCAAAACCGTAAACCTGATTAGGGTAATTATGTAACTATGACTGCCAAGTGACAATGTTTTAAAATCATGGCTATGACCGCCGAGTGTCGATGCGTTTGGAGTCTATGAGAGACTCCATTTTCACTGAACATCTATCAAAATTGCATAATTGAATTTTTATTAAATTTATGCATCGCATCTTATAAATACTAGAAATAAACTTTACCTCTATTGAGTTTAGCTCACTCACCCCAAACGACTTCTTATTTTTTCAGGATCCATTTAGTTCATTCACTCCAAACGACTTCTTATTTTTTCAGGACCCAGTAAAGGAAAATTCTAGCTAACGGCACGGGAGTTGCCTCTGGACAAGGATTCTTTAATTTTAATAAATATTTCCTCAATGACTTGTTTTAAATTTTAAGGTTAAAAACAATTAAGAATTTGTAGACTTTATTCTAGCTGTTTCCCTACGTTCTTTTATTTGAATTTATATCCTCACATTATCTAGTGTCATTTGTTCGAGTTGTTCAATCCATTGTGTTTCGGTATCTGACTTTATATTGATTAATAAAAATTTATGCTACATTTTTCAAGTAAATAAGATTAAGGGTCAGACGATCTAGTTCTTTTTGAGCCGAATCGTTCCTCGTTATGTCTCAGGTTTCCTTTGGAGCGTGACATCGATGCTCATGACTCACCTCCGTTTTCATCAGCTCACCTCTACTCTTGCTACGCAGTGAGACTCACTCTATGGACCGTCACTCTCGGTCATTTATCTCTCATAGTTGTCGGAGGCTAGTTCCAAGATTCAGGTAATTTTTTAACCCTTGTTTTTCAACTCTTCGGGTTCCAACATTCAAACATATTTCACTATTTTATAGTGTGTAGTCTGTAACTATATCAATTGGAGGTAGAAGTTAGAATGAATTTGTTTAGATCTAAGAAAATGAATTAGTACTTGCGCTCCACTGAAGTGTATTCTTGTAACCCTTTAATTTTCTAATTTTTTTGTTTTTATTTATATTAATTATTATCCTTCTTTCATAGTACCAAAGAGCAATTTGTAAGGCTTTGCCAGAGATGGTTCCAGAGGAGAAGGCATCCGCCTCCGGCGCATGTATTTTAAAATTCTCTAATTTTTCTCATTTCTTGATATAACTTGTTCATGCTCTACATTTCTTGATAATACAACAGTTTTTACACGCTACTCACAGAAATGTTGTAATGGTTGCGTCCCAATCTACCTGACTTTAGCAGTGATCGATCGTAGACTCAAATGTTCGTGTTTGTCTGTAAAAAGATCCACACATACTCCATGCAATAACTACTTAATCTTTGTGCCGTCACTTGAACATTGTGAGCATTCAAGAGTTTGAGCCTTCCCACCTCTAACTTTTATCCATTTATTTCATTTGACTATTTACTACTCGTGAAACCCATTTATTGTTCAAGAAGAAAGGGTGAAAATTTCTAAATTTTAAGAGCCAAAATTGCAGTTCGATGAGTGTAGCCGAAAAGGTTAAAGGTTATCCGATCAAATCTCGGAGGAGAAGAGATGGAGCATAAACTAAATAATTTAGTTGAACCTCGTCAACTGCTCATGTTTGCAAACTTATTCTCTTTAACTATTTATGTACTTGTCACTTGTTTGCAAAATGCAAACCATAGTAGAAGCTGCAAGTTTTGGGTTAGCAGGTTTTGGCCAGTACTCTGGTAGGATAAACCCACATTCACCGGATTGAACCACAGGTTGGTTCTCCCATGGTTTGATCGGTTTTGGACCTGGAATCGTAGACCAGACCGTGGACTGCAATTCTGAGTCTCAAAACCGTGGCAGGTTTTGAGAAATAATAGACCAGACCAAACCAGTTCTGCCCACCCTCTGCTGGTTATGATACAAGACAGCTTGTGTTGGAATTTAAGTTCCCTCGCACGGCAGAATTACTGGTGTTCATAACACCTGTACGTACGTAATTTAAATATTATGAAAAATAATTTTTTCACAATAATGATAGGATCATCATTTATGATATAGATCATCATTTATGATATATGAATAGTTATATGCAATAAAATAAATAAGTTAATGAAAAAAATACCTTTGAAGAAAACTTCCTTTATATCAAAGAGCGTTCGATCTTCTTTGTCAATCTTTTTCACCTCGAATAAGCACGTGTGGGCGTGTTGAACAACAAAAGATCGCACTCAATATGTGATAGATCGTATTCTCAACACATGAAATAATCTATATGGATATAGAGAACGATTCTCCAAACTACCACGGAAATGCTCTTAAAAAAATGCTTCTCAAAATGGATTCTCACTCTTCTTTTTTCTTCTCTCTTGCAAATAAGGTCTTAACCTCTATTTATATTGCAAGAATTTTGTAACAATCATTATAACATTTAAAAGAATCAAACATTACAAAATTTAATTTACCATTAAAATAAAATTGATTTCTTAATAACATTTATAACAAAAGATGTTATGGAAATCAAAACAACTTCTCATCATGGCCTTACACTTGGCACCATGATTTGGCAAAATCCGTTTTTAAAACAAATTTTCAAAAACAACTTTATGTTTGTTAATTAATTGAACAATTCAATTATTTTATTTAATTAAACATAACAAACATATTAATTATGACAACTTTTGTCATTTGTCTTATAAGTTTATTAATTGATTTATTCAACAATTTCATCTAATGAAATATAATAAACTTATTATCGAGTGTATTAAATAATTAACCCATGATTAATTATTTAATCCCCTTTTTTGTTTATTTTATTATTCTAATAATAGAAGGCGACAAAGGGACCGATGGACCTATAATTTTAACCTCTAATAATTTCGTTAATTAATATAAACTCTTTATATCAATTAACGTAATTATTAACTCTAAAGTAATTCCACTAAATAATCAGAGTTGCACTCTTAAAACTATAGATTATGTTTACTCAAAATAATGTCTATTGATATAGTCATTACATATGTACCAACCCTCCATTTAGATTCGTAATAGAGATAGGTTTATAATCCGTTAGCCTCTCATATTACATCTTATCCTTAACTACTATTAGTCTTTGATTGAATAATTAATTCATAACGATTTATGAATTTACGCGCTAATTATTCGATCTTTCAACTAACAAGAAAGGAATCCTATAAAATGGATTTCATTGTATCGATATTAACATTCTCAGCTATTCATTTTAATTCATTCCCAATATACAAGGTGTATGAATTGTAACTCATACAAAAATTTAACCAAGTAAATTAAAGAATAAATTAAAATAAAATAGAAGTTTGTTAAATACAATGAATTAAGATTGCACACATATGACCATCATTATGATAAAGTTATTTGTTCTATGTTTAACGAAAATTATAAGAACAATATAATTTTATTTGGTCCAGTCTTATATAATCATATTATATAAAACTTATTTATCTTATGTCACTACATATATAGTTGAGATATAACTATATATTCTTAATGAGAGAAACTAAGTTTATGACTATGATTTATTTGAAGATTCTATATTTCAAATATAAATCATGGACTTATTTTGGTTATTATTTTTTATATTATATTCCTAATATATACAATATATTTATTAATATAAAATTTACATAAATAATCAAAGAATTTTCTCTGAATTTTATAAAACATGATCTTCGAATACAAACATAATATTAATCAATTTAAATAATATAAATATTTTATTATATTTGTTTGTTAGTGCACATAATCCCCAACAGCCTGTATATTTCAAATTTCAAACAAGAAACGTACAGTTTTGTATGCTTCAATCCAATAATTCACTCTCGACCATTACAAAGAAGCAAATAATATTTACTGAAACACCATTACAAACATTACTTTGTTATTTTCCTAGAAATGGATCTAGGGCTTTTAATATATCAAACTGAGGTTCTGGTCCTCCTTATCTTGACCTTCACCAGCTTTTCCAGTGACTGGGACATACCCTCCATCAATGAAGCTGATTAGACGGTCTGCCAACGTAGACTTTTCAACGTCTTCTTCGCGGTAAGATTTGCAGACGAAGTAAACCATGGTTAGGGATGTGAGGAGGAAGAGAATGGGCATGGCAGAAATTATGATCCCTAAAAATATAAGCAAAAACGAAGATGCAAGATGACATAACCATGAATCAAACTCCCCCATTATGGAGAAATTCATTATGAAATTAACAAAAACGACGGTGATGGTTGCAGAAGTAAATCCGACCATAAAAATGGCGGATGCTAGACCCACTTTGCCCTTGATTAAAGATTTGCTTTTCACGAACGCTTCAGGACCATGAACATCTTCCAAGATCGAAACCACATGAGCCATATGTGAAATCGCAAATATGTAGGCAAAACCCATCAGATAAAGTAGCAAAACTACGGCTACAACGGGTCTGAAACGATCAAAGAGAAACCAGAAGTAAACCAGTAGTCCTGCAAGAATGGTGTAGGATCCAATAATGGCGAAACTCCACACAAAAGTGGTCAAAACTCTCTTGGAAACCAACTTAACCACTCTCCCGAAATTGTTTGGATACATAATCTCTTCTTTCCCCGAGAAAATGCCGGCGACCGAATAAACGACAGAAGAGAGAGAGAAGAGAGAGAAAACGGGGAAGATGATAAAACACTGAAGATAGTTAAACGAAGATCTTCTCAAAAGAGACCAGATCGGAGTCTTTGAGAAGTATTCCAAATCAAATCGCAAAGAATAAATCAACAGGATGAAATATGAAATTGATAAAGAGAGACAGGAAACATAGAGGAGAGGGCTTTTGAAGACTCCATACTTTCTCCATGAGAAGCTCATTCTCAAGGATGCTTTGCAGATTTCAAAGAAGCTGAGAAGTTTTAGGTTGTTCAGATCTTTGTCCATGATTCTTCAATCGTTTCTGTCGGTCGAAAGAGTAGATAGAGAAGACGAAGTTCTTACAGATGATTTATACAGATGTAATAATGGTTGTGCTTTGAATTGTCAACACAACTTCATTTTTTTTCAGGGAAAAAAACCTCCCCCGAATGCCAAGAAAACAGAGATTTAAAGCAAAATCCCTAAATTCGAGAATTAGGACAATATTTCACCAAAAGTACTAATACGCGGTAGAAAGTAGCGTCGTTAAATGAGCGAACTGACTCGCTAGCTCGCTTGCTCGACTTGTTACTGTATCGAGCTGGTTTGACTCGAACCACACTGACGAGTCGAGTCGAGTCGAGTCGAGTCGAGTCGAGCTCAAAGATCCGTGCTCGCGAGCCTGATGAGCCTGCTCGCGAATTTGATGAGCCTGCTTGTGAGCAGGCTCGGTCATGCCCAGCTCGGCACTGAACTTTCCGACGATGGGCAAAACTGAGCAAGATTTCCAACGTCTCTGATGGAAGCGCAGCGTCCAGAAGTTCAGACCCTCGAACATCTTCGATCGTCGTTGAGGTTGGGATAGCTGGACGATCGATCGTCCAAGCGTTGGGTGATCATTGCCCTGCGACGATGGGCAAAGCTGGGCGAGCTTTTCGATGTTTTCGATGGAAGCGCAGCATCCAAAAGCTCAGGCCCTCGAGCATCTTTGATCGTCGTCGGGGTCGGGAGAGCTAGGCGATCGATCGTCCGAGCACTGGGCGATAGATCGCCCATCGTCGCTGGGTGATCGCCCAGATCGCTGAACTCTTTTCATCGACTATACTTCCTTCAGCAGTTCGGTCGACTTTCTGTCCCTCAGTTCAGCAATATTCTTCCCCTCGATTTTTTTTCTTCTCTCACACTAAACACTAAAGTGTCAAAGAACAGTGATGACCGTTGATGAGAAGCTGAGATTCTGAGCAACGGTCTGATAACCGTTGCTGAGAATCAGACCGCTCAGCAACGCAACGACTCGTTACGCTCGTTAGACCGGTTCGGCTCGACTCGTTAGACTCGCGGCTCGCGAGCCAGCTCGGGTTAGAAATTTTTTAAGGTCAGCTCGTTGTGCTCGGCTCGTTAAGCTCGACTCGTTCGTTAGGCTCGGCTCGTTAGGCTCGACAGGATCGGTGAGCCGAGCCGAGTCAGCTCGGCTCAACTCAACTCGCTCGTTTAACATCTCTAGTCGAAAGTGGCCATAGTTGCGCTAACTTTCCAAGGTCAAAAACCGACTTAGAAAGTTCGGTGAACGTCGATTAAACGATACACTTTCATTTTCAATAGGAATGCAAGTGCCTAACTCAAAATGCTGGAGCACGCACTGCAGAAAAATCCCATTTGGGTATAGATGCTCACAGTTTCACGTGGGTGCCCCTACATTCGTTACACATAAATTTTCTAGGTCGACAGTGCTCGTAGTTCTGCGCAGACGTGCATGCAGTCGTCTCCACTCATTTTGCAGCGTTCGCATATGTGTTTTTTAAAAATCATAGTTAAAATTTTATTTCGTTTTTTTGTTAACTAATATAATTTAAGATTTATTTGCTTATTTAATTTAATGTTATATATATATATATATATATATTAAATAACCCAAATCTTTTATCATTACATATTTTTATAAATCAGAGTAATTATCAAAATGAATAATAGAGTATGAAATATTTTCAGCCGACGCTTATTTTGCCTTCCGTCCTCTCTCATCTCTCTGCTTCCGTCTTTATCTGCAATGAACAAGAGACTTGATTTATCCAGAACCTAGCTAAGGTTCTCTTGAGCAGAGCAATCGAAAGCTCTTGCTTTGGAAATGCAGGGTTTTGGTGGTGGTGGTGGATTCTAACGTTGAATAGGAGGTTAGAAGAAGAGCTGGATATTGAGGATGGTGTTTTTGTAGAGGACTCCTGGCTAGGGCAAGTCGACCGTGCATGCATATTTTTCTTGATTAAAAAGTGTGTAAATCCTATGAACTGTTTTCATTATTTGCCAGTACTTAGTAAATACATTAAAACTTCAAATGACAAACAATAATAATCATTATCAATTTAGATATATCTAAATTAAGTATATCAACGTAATAAAATTCATAATAAGTTTAGATATTTCAAAATATATACATACATAGTCAAAACAACTCATAATCAATTTAGAATTAATTGCTCATAAAAATAATTAAGTTTAATTCTTATTAAGCTAATAGTTTGACCAATCATGAATCTGTCTTTAAATCTGAAGTTTCAAAATTTATATCAATTTATTTCGAACTTTAGTATTCCGCTGAGAACCAAAAATTTGAAAAACTTAAAATTAGGCTGAATTGATTAATTAGTAATTTTTAAGATAAATATATTAATTAAGAATTAATTGTAAATTTGTGAACTTAACTAGTTAATCATAAAAATACTTACTTTTTAGTCCTAGTTAAGCTAACACGAATGAACGAGTTATTAAATCTATTATTTCCTACTGGTTAGCTTCTATGGGGAAAGTCTAAATTTGGGTGAATATATTTTCCGAAAGTCACCATCTTCCTTCCACTCAGCCGCTGGCAGGAGGTCTCCCCTCTCTCTATTTCTCCATGAGAGCTTCCTGTTTGCTCAATATCGTACATGAAAATGAGCTAGCAGCTGCAACAATCTTTACCAAAATACGTTGATTTTCTGAAGAAATGTCAGGGAGGATTCAATCACCAGCAGAAACATAATCAGGTGAATATGAAGTTGAAATGGGGGAAAGATGAAGAATTAGATGCTGTTGTTAGTGCAAGGAAGAACCTCAATGCAGTTGCCTTTATGGTTTCAATCCTTTACAACAATCCTAAATGTCCCCTTCCAATTTACCATCTCCTTTGCAATCGGATTCACGAGGGGCTTCGGTCTGAAGCGAAAATGCCTGGAATGGCTAAAAGAGTGGCAGAAACTTCCATACACCTCTCCTTGCAATGATTCCTCCCATTTGGATCCTCGAACAGACTTGTCTGAAAAGAGGATAGTCCAAGTATTTCACGAGCTCCTTCACCTCTCGGTCGAAAAGAAAGCAAAGCAGAAAAATGTAAGTAATCTTCAGAAACCTTTGAATTTGCCTCGGAAATTTACCAAAGTGTTTGAGCGACATCCCAAAATATTTTATACTTCTAGGAAAGGAAATACATAGACTGTGATTCTCAGGGATACAAGGTCTGGTTACTTGAACTTGTCAACAAGATGAAACTGTGGCGAATGAATGTAGTCGCATTGACAACAAAGATTAAAATGCTCTAGTAGGAATGAAGGCAAGAAGGATTAAAATGGAAATGTAGGTTGCATTGACAACATTCTAACACCCTTGAATAGCAATGCTTACCACATGAGCTACACAGTGGAGGGGTTTTTCTCTGACACTTCTCAACAAGAGTAAGCGGGTGGTCGTGAGAATAGCTTTTCACAGTCATTCCACATTTGAGATGTGGAAATGCTACCAGAGTGCAATCCATATGAGCAAAGAATTCACATTGAGAACAACTGTAGAACCAGGTTTTTGGATCTCTTTCTTCTTCACAAATATCACAGTAGTATTCACCAGATTCATCCTCTTTTATGCAGGTGAGTTGAAGCAGATGATTGTCGTACCTATGCTTAGCCAGCTGAGGAATTCTTAGACAACAATATCCCAATACATAATCACACTTTGAACATACCAAAATATGCTTTTGCTTCTCACCACAACCTTTGCACTCCTCATCCTCCCTCGTGTAGGGAAAGAACAGAGGGTGCTCATGACATGGGTGTTGAAGCCCTTCCGAGGAGATATCAGCGCACTGAAGGTCAAGGTTAAATGTACAATCTGGGTCTTGGCAGCTATACATGAAACCATTACACCAATATCCACATTCATCACACCAAACAAGATCTTCAACTACATTAAGGGTGAGAGGATGATGGTGGAATGGGTGTTTTGTCGTTCTGGGTGCCTCACCACAGCTTTTATGAAGATAAAAGTTACATTGCTTGCAATTATAAAACGGAGGGAATATGAGTCTGACACAACCCTCGCAATATTTGTGATCCTCTAGGTTTTGCTCAATGAGGGTCAACTCATGTTGGTGACTGAAACGTAGAATTACACCACTTTTAATGTCCTCCTCTTGGCTACTGCTAATGTCTGAGTTTGTTATGGAATTTTGAGATTCCTTTGAAGCATGGTGACCATCTTCGTTTTCTTCTTCTAATACCAATTGTCCTACTTTTGGCGCACACTCGAGGTGGGCAACATAATTGCATTCAGAACAATAATAAGCAGCAGAATCAACATTTAACTTTCGGTAGCAAAGCTTGCATATCATTTCATCACACTTATGGACTAAAGAAAGATAGTAAGTGAGTTTAAGGTTATGATGATGAGATACTAGTTTGAGGATGCTTGGCAAAGCAGCACATTTTTTGTGTACCAATAGGTGACAGGAGCTGCATTGCCAAGGAGAGAAATGGCCTACCTCGCCGCAAGTTTGGCAGGAGAGTTTGTGAAACGTCTTCAATTCGATAAAGCAATGTTTGTGGTCATATAATTGTTCAAAGCCCTGTAGAGAGAGAAAACAATGTACATGAAGGACGAACTCACATCGAATGCACTGGTAATTGAGGCCTAAGATTATTTCAGCACAATAATCACAATATAATTTCCCTGGTGGGGGTTTCGGAAGGCTAAAGAGGAAATGATCTGGATGCAAGTGACTCTTGATCTGAGGAGGTAACTCGGCGCATGATTTGTGAAGAATGAACTTGCAGAAATGGCAGACGTAGCTGGGAAAAGAATAAACTTCTTTGCGACAAAGGCCACATCCACCTTCTGCATTCCATCGCCATTCTCTCACATCTTGCAGCAAAATCAAGGAGTGGTCGTGAATGGAATGTTGAAACTGTTTTTCTCCCACTTCTTTGATGATATCGATTGGATTTAGTAATGCACATCGGCGGTGGCAGAAAAATTCGCATGGCTTGCAAGCATAGGAAGGTTGATCAGTCTCTTGGCCACAGATTTTGCATTCTCCACTGCACTCTAAATCGAGAAAAAGGGGGTGTTGAGGGTGGAAGTAGTTATTCTCGATTTGTTGAGGTAGTTCATCTGCCCTAACTTTAGGCTCCAACTCGGCGAGGCGACCTGGATTTAGTAATGCACATCGGCGGTGGCAGAAAAAATCGCATGGCTTGCAAGCATAAGAAGGTTGATCAGTCTCTTGGCCACAGATATTGCATATTCCACTACCCTCTGGACCGAGAAAAAGGGGATGTTGAGGGTGAAAGTAGTTATTCTGGATTTGTTGAGGGAGTTCAACTGCACTAAATTTACGCTCGAACATGGCGAAGCGACTTTCATACTTTTTTTTTCTCATTCTTTTGATGACATCAGTTGAATTGGAAAATGCACATCTTGGGTGGATGCGAAAGTCACACGGAGCGCAAACATAAGCATGTTGAAAATTCAATGATCGGCCACAGATTTGGCACTCTGTCCGAGCATTTGGAAAGAGAAAAAGGGGGTGTTGAGGGTGGAAGACGTTAATCCGGATTTGTTGAGGTAGATCTGCGCAAGATTTATGGAGACGAAAGTCGCATCCGGACTTGGAGCAAAAGAAGAAAGGAGCAGACATCGATTCTTCGCAGACAAAACAAATTCCACCACCCACGTCAAGAGAAGCTTCCTCCAACATTAAGAGATGTTGGTAGGCGCCATATCGAAACAACTCCTCCTCTCCATTCCTCCCCGAAATAATGCTTACTTTCAGGTCAACAGAAAGAGCGCACACAGTATGAAGGTCAAAGTCGCATAGAGAGCAATGGTACACAAAATTCATTCCGTAACTCTCTTGGCCGCAGGCGTCGCAGATGTATTGTGCTTTATATGGAGAACGAGGAAGGAGGGAGAGAGGGTGTTGAGGATGGAAAGGATGGTCTTCAAAGCGGGGAGGAAGCTCAGTGCATGATTTATGAAGGTGAAAATGGCAGTCGAAACAACTGTATCTAGCGCCACATATTTGACCATCGCAGCCCCAACAGTAAACAAGTCCATCGGTGTCTGATTCCCCGTCATCGAAGAACAGCGAATGCTCATGGCTCTCGTGAGAAAGCTCCATTGTTCATTCTCTGCTGCAGCTAAACCAAAGATAATGGTTTGGGAAGATGATAGTTTCAAAAACTAGAGCCACATGTCTCTTTCGTCATTACTTTCACTCAACTTGCTCGACCGGTTGAGAAAATAAACGTTTTCCAATCTAAATTATTTTTTAGAGAGAGAAAGAAATTATGACTGCCTTTATTTAACATAGCATGTGGGCCCTAAATTTAATAGGGCACCAATCACAGCTAGCTTCCTTACAATTTCCAATCGACGTACAATTATCATGAGTCGAATAGGGACTTAAACTTTATAGCTTACGAGAAAAATTTTAATATTGATTAAACAATTAGGAAGCCACGTATCTCCCACCCCATCTGCTTCGGCCCCGACTGAAGTAGGCATGGGAGGGAATTAATAGTGCGAGTGCTTATTTGAGAATGATAGGTCTATTTCAGTAAACTTTTTCAAAAAGTTACAATAATTTTGACATTGATAGGTTTTTTCTTTTCTTTTTTAATTCAGGAATTTTTTTAAAACTAATTTCTATCTTACAATTTTAAATTTAAACTATCTAAAATTTAACAAATTAAATCTTAACAGATAATCGACACGTCGGATCAACAGTATAAATAAAGAGTGGCGATCGCTCGTTCCCCATGCAGTACACGGAAAAAAGGAACAGATGGTCGATTTTTGACGAATGGCCGTCTATTCTACGGAATAATTGATTCACAGGCCACACTGTATGGAAGAACAAACGGTTATATTCGTTAAACGGTCGTTCGTTCATCTAAATAATGGAGTCACGGGTCGGACTGTAGGCAAGAACGTGCGGCCGATCAAATGAAACGGTCGTCTGTTCATCTAAATAATTGAATCGCGGGTCGGACTTTAGGTAAGAACGGATGGCTGATTCAATTAAATAGTCGTCTGTTCATCTAAATAATGGAGTCAGGGGTGATCTGACTGTAGGCAAGAATGGACGATCGATCAAATCAAACGGTCGTCTGTTGCTCTAAATAATTGAGTCACGAGAGGACTGTATGAGAGAATGGACAGTTGTTCCCAATGAACGGCCATCCATTTTGCTAAATAATTCAGTCACGAGGGGTGACTGTAGGGAGAATGGACGACCGTTAAAAAGAATGGTCATCCATTCTATTAAATAATTGAGTCATAGGGTTACTTGAAGGGCGAACGGACTACCGTTCTGTATGAACGGCCGTCCGTTCTCTCGTGGTATATATAGCGATGGCTATTTAATATTGAACTCACATATCTCGAAAACTCTAAAACCTCTAGCGGTATTATATTTTTAGTGACATTTTCTTATTTTTTTTATCAGCGACGGGCCAATAGATTCTTATTCAAGTAGATGAGTTGACGCCGACGAAGCAATGAATCCAGATGCCAATATGGACTGATATTCAAACAACACGTTTGGGTACGGTGATCTTTGAGCATTCGATCACTGTGAAGGTGATGAAGAAATAGAGGTGTATTCAACCTACTAAACACTAGACGATGAGCTTCGAACACCAGTCGAGTCGGAAGATAACGAAGCGGAAAGCATACTAGTAAAAGAAAAGCTTTCTATTTGTTTTTCTTTAGGAAAAAAATATAGTTCTATAGCCGCCAATAGAGAAGAAATAAAAGAACATGCTTTGAACAATGAATATGACATCAAATTTATTAAAAGTAAATCGCGGCGACTCATGATAGTGTGTGAAGATGGATGTCAGTGGCGACTGCATACTTCAGTCATACAAAATGAGCTGACATTTCAAATAAAGAGTTACATCGATTCTTATAGCTATCCAAGGAAAATTGAGAATCGTCACGCTACTGCAAAATGGGTGGGAAACCATTATTTTGATAGGTTCAAAAGTCATCCAATATGGGAAATTCCTTCTATTATCGAGACGGTGAGGAATGATTTTAATGTGAACATTATACCAAGTTTTGCCAGAATAGCAAAAACCGATGCTAAAAAACTCAATGATGGAAGAGAGACGAATAATTCAAGCTACTACATTCGTACGTAGCATAAATATTTAGATCAAATCCAAGTAGCACAGTGAAAATACATAGTTACCTAGTAAGCTCCAGCTAGTAGGAGCCATTCGTATTTGAAAGACTGTACATGTGTATGACTGCTTACAAGGCACGTTTGCTGTTGCGTGACAAACCTATTATCTGTTTGTATGGATGCCATCTGAAAGACTGTTGCCCAGGCCAACTATTCACAGCCTGCAGTATTGATGGCGATGATGACATATATCCCGTTGTTGTTGCCAACGTGGAGTCGGAGTGGACAGATTTGTGAAAATGGTTTTTGCAAATTTTGAATGAACACCTAAACACTCACGATGGAAGTGGATGGACAATTGTGTTGGATCGATAAAAGATACAATTTTTTCAGATCGCATCTGCTATTGTTTCTCGTACTATTTATTTAGTGATGTAATTGTACTGTGTAAGTAAGTTCTATACAGTACACTGAATTTTAAGTGAAACCGTTTGTAACCACTTTAACTTTTCTTGGTAACTTACTTGCAAAGATAATTCTGTCTAGTAAATTGTCTAGTATAGTTTTTCTTGTAAATTATCCTGATCAGTATTCTGCACATTTTGCATCGATAATATTTTTATTATTGTTCCTACCATTTTTATTATTTTCCCAACAGAAATGTTGAGACGTTGTGATCGTTATATATATTTTTATATTTACTCTATTTCCTTTCACATTTTAGGGTTTGTCGTGTGCAGTGAAGGAAGAATTAGATGTAGGCAAACACCGATATTGCCTCTGACATATATACGCAAACTTTAAAACTCAATTTTGGGGTCCGTTGTACAAAGATGCAATATGCAGTATAGCCAGGGCAACCACAGAGCCTCATTTTGACAAAGAAATGAGAAAAATGCATCAGATAAGCCCGGGCGCCCACGCATGACTCTGACAAACACCGTTTAGCTATTGGGGTAGCTATGCATTTTCCTTGACACCCAAGTGCGACATGGGGTTGAAAGTTTTATGTGAGCCGTTCAATGCAGTTATATTGTCGGCCAGAGACAAATCGATCCTGACCATGTTCGAGATTATTCGAAAGTTCTTGATGAATCGTATTGTCAAAAATTACGATAAGATGTTGTCGTTGATAGAACTCCTGTGCCCGAAGATAAAAAAAGAGCTTGAAAAACTAGTATTGACGGCTCGAAATTGGCATGTTATGTTAGCAAGAGATGCACAATTAGAGGTCACTAACAGTAACGAACAATACATTGTCGACCTCAATGCAGGCGAGTAGACATAAAGACCGAACATCCCTCCGCTGCGACCAAAACCATGACCACCACGACCGCGTCCTCTTCTTCGGTTGTGTTGTGCGTATATTGCCTTATTCTCCTTGATAGTCGCCTTCGTTTGTAAGGCCTTCTCCAAGACTTCTTCTTCTTCCTTTGTTCATGTGCCTCAAGAGAGCCCGCGAGTTCATCGATGTCATCTCTTCTAAATTTTTCAACTCTTCGATTGCGCATACAATATTCTCAAAATTCTCGGTCAATGACTAAAGAATTTTCTCCACGACTCTTGCATCCGTGAGGGTTTCTCCCTTGCGTTTAAGTTGATTCACCACCGTTTGCACATGCGTGATGTAGGTTGATATTTCTTCCGAATCCTTCATCTTCATGGCCTCTAATTCGCCTCGAAGGGAGCCGCACTTGTTTAACTCGGTTAGCACCTTTGAACATTTTTTGCAAAGTATCCCATACTTCTTTCGAAGTTGATGCACCAGCAATTTTTTCAAAACTCAACTCATCTATCGCTTGAAACAAGAGATAGAGAGTTGTCTTGTCCTTAATTCACGTTTCTTTCAATGCATTTAGTTGATTGGCTATCAAGGTGTCAATGTCTTCTGCCTCCATGAAGCTAATTTCGACAACTTCCCATGCATCTTGTGCGCCGAGTAATCCACGCATTTGAATACTCCAATTGTTGTAGTTCGCCTTGGTGAGTCGTGGTAGCGACATTTGTTCCAATGTTGTGCTCCTATAATTTGTCATGCTCTGATACCAATTCGATAAGAATAGTGGAATGTTTGTTTGAATAATAGAAGGACAAGGACACTACTCTAAAATTTCTCAAATATATTTCTATTTCTTCTCTATTCTTACTTGACAATGAAACATATTGCACTATTTATAGAGTCATTATTAACTCTTTACATTCATAACATAAATATAATTAAAACCCAAAATATAAAATATTACATTTATTTTTGATTCTTCAATACTAAAACGAACATTATTTTTTTTTATAGAACTTCAAACGACTTGAAACTTGAACTATCAGAAACTAGACATTTGAGACATCGAAATCAATAACTCTAATTTGGTTGCCGTGTGATCCTTCAAATCTTTTTTGAAAAATATCTTAAAAAACTATTTGTTTTTTATTTTTATTTTTAGTTTAATTCTCAACAAGGAGAAGGGTTATGAAAGTTGCAATAAGTGCACAAAGGAAGATGCCATAAGACTGCCTTATTTTCCCCTTGATCAATGATTTGCTCTTAACGATCGCCTCAAACCCACAGGCATTTTTTGGAATTGAAATCAATATTGGTAAAAGGAAAATCGAGGACATATAGACAAAACCCATCAAGTATATGATAGCATATACACTCAAGAAAACCTGCAAAAGAACCGGAATAGCTGCAGCTATGTTATAACCCAAAACAATGGCAGAACACCATAAGAAAGTGGGTAATGCTCTCTTAGAAGCATGTAGGAAAACTTCTGACTCAAATTTTGCAAAGGAGACCTTTTTTTCCTCTGTAAATACTTGCGACTGAATAGACAATGGAAGAGCTGGAATACATAGATGAAAACGCGCCGTAGAAAACGCGCCGTAAGATAGAAAGGCCATTCATTTTGGAGACAAAAAAAGATGATAGAAAAATGAACGGAGTTTTTGAGGGATTTCTGATCAAGAAGGCTGCACAACATCGAAATGGAGAGACGCCATGGATTATAAAAGTGAGACAACTTACTGAGAGAGGAGAGAATAGGAAGAATTCTTTGCATAATCCAAAGAAGCCAAGAAACTAAAGCTTGTGATGATGTCCATCCATGGCTTCTTATTTCCCTACTAGTTCAGGTGCTAAAATGATTAGAAGTTAGTCGGCAGCAAGAAGCGATGGAGAAGAATGACCATCAGCTAATGTAGATGTTATTTATAATTCAAGACAAGAATGACATTGTTTGAAGAGTTCAACTAAACTTTACAACTGTGGGGTCCCTCCTTAATGATGAGGGACCCACATCATTTAATAAAG